>OY755241.1:57127438-57727438 GCA_963576725.1 Azorinus chamasolen
TGTAACTCCGTCACTTTGTGAAGGAGTTACAATAGTTTTGCACCAAGCCCTCGATATATGCAAAACAGCTCTGAATACGTTCTGTTAACCCTTTCCATCATATTTATTAACTTTTTTTCATGCCTTTGCAAACAGAAGAGACTCTGATCAGATGGCTCATAGGCAGAATATGTTACTAAGAATCAGATGTATATTACATGTATTCCATAAGCAAACAGACCAGACCCTGATCAGATGGCTCTTATAGGAGCCAACTTATCTGGGTCTACTTTGTTTTCAAAGGTGTAGAAACTTAGAAAGGCATATTTATAGAGCAAAGTGTTAAACAGACCAGACCTATGTCAGACAGTTTACTCTGTGTTTATATAATTATTACAGATCTGATTCTGTGTTGCCATGACAATAACTTTGATAAAATTATTTTTCATATATACGCTTTTTTATGACTTTGCAAACAGAGTAGATCCAGATCAGTCGGCACAGGTAAGAGCCATCTGATCAGAGTCTGCTCTGTTCGCTTATGAAATAACATAGATCTCTGATTCTGCAATTTCTGTTTTTGTCAAACATTCCTGTGTTCATAAGCCATTATAACTATATAAATTTTTAAATGTAATCAGTATGCATGATATATTTATAAATTTCTTATATGAATTAAATTAACCCAAATTAGTCCATAAATACACCTATCTACGCCTCTGTAATAGTCACTTCTTGAAACCATTGTGATAAATAGAGCATTTGCTCCCTTATTGAGCAATTAATGCGATATTTATCACAATGGTTTCAATACTACACAATTCTAAAATTTTCCTTTTCTCTAGTAAATGCTCCTTTTGTTAGATTTATTCAAAGAAATTGAGTCTAAAAATAGCCTATGGTGGGAATGGTTTAATATTCACAATTGACCGACTATTACATTATGCATGTATATTCTGAAGTATAGGGTTAGGGAGACAGGGAACCCAAAATGGTGTCCTTGATTGCTGACAAAATAGGGACGAGAAACAAATTATGTTAACCCATTCCCTTTTAGGCTATTTCTAGATCCAACCTCTTTGAAAAATCTACCGAAAAGGAGCATTAACTAGAGAAAAGGAAATTTTTAAAGTTTTGTAGTTTGAAACCATTGTGATAAATAGAGCATTTGCTCCTGTAGGAGCAAATGCTCTATTTATCACAATGGTTTCACAACGTGACTTTTACAGGAGCGTCAAAAGGCGTCAATATGCGGGAATGGGTTAAAATATTAGTACAAACAAGCAAAGCTCAAAAGCATGATCCCATCCACAAATACTTCAGTCTCAATATGGTACAAGTACAAACAGGCGAAGCTCAAAATCATAATATACTTCAGTCTCGAGTGGTATGAAAAGATCACTTAAGTTCATGAACACATGGTTCACCACAAGGGGCGTGCCACTGTGCCATGCTAAATATTAGCCTAAGGGAAGTTAACATAGATATTTTATTACGCAAACTGCATATATTGTTGCATCAGCAAACATTCAAGTACATGTATAAAGCCTGATACCGCTGACTGAAAACAAAAATGTGTCCAGAGTGTGCTCAAAATCCAATGTGGCGCAGTTTTGACCACTGCTGATTTGGTCAAGCTTTTGAGAAATGGTTTAAGGGTGTTTAACATATTTTATTTACCATATTTTATTTAAATGAGATGCAGAGCTACCATTTCCTGCCTTCAACAGATTACAGATACATAGGTCTGTATTGCATGCTGAAGAAAATTGTGTCTGCAAAGATTAATAAAACATCTCCATTTAGTTTTCTACCATATCTACTGAAAAGGAGCATTTACAAGAGCAAAGGAAAATTTTAGAATTGTGTAGTTTTTAAACCATTGTGATAAATAGAGAATTTGCTCCAAAGAAAAAATCCCTAAATAATTCACCGTAAGATTGACCTGTTTGAGTTTTGGAATAGTCTCATTTGAAAAGTCTGGGCTGTAAGGGTTAACTAACATCCTAAAGAGAAACAACACATGCCAGGATTTTTTTTAATGACAATCATTATCAAAGCAGACCTTGAACCAGCATTCAAATATTTGTAATGCCAGTTCAATTGTATTCTTTATTCCAGCATTCAAAAGTTTGTATAGATAATGCCATTGCAATGGTTCCCAGCAGTCAAAGGTTTGCACAATGCATTCAAATGGTTATTCGGTTAAGTAAATACATGAATACCGGTATAATTATAGATTATTATGATGCAATAGTGACCAACGATTAACATGTTGTTGAACAAATTTTCTCTTTGTTTGGATCCAGATTAGGTGCCAATGCATCCAATCAGGATCCCAAACTAGTTATGTGAGTCATGGATTTTATTATTGGAAAGATTGGCAAATTGTTTGGATCCAGATCAGATGTCATTTACTTTAGTCCGTGGAAAGAAGGACAGAGTACTCTTTGGTGCACAGTGCAGTTGTCACATCTAACCTTTTGGATTAATTCCAAGATTTGGGGGAAAATAATAGAATTGCTATGCCTGAAAATCATCGCCATTATGAATATTTAGCTGATACTTATTCATGATTCAAAATAGTCGTTCTTCCATGAATATTCATCAGGAAGAGGGTTTAATGGTATTTCTGACTTTCAGGCATGTCACTGCTATGTACAGTAAAACCCCGCTAATGCAACCACTTAATGAATAAACATGGGTGTCTTTATAAGCAGGTGATTGCTTAATGCAGGACAAAAGTAATGCAGAAAGCTCCACTAGGAGCTTTCTGCATTACTTTTGTCCTGCATTAAGCTACCACCTGCATCTAGCACCCATAATTATACCTCTTTTAGGTAGTTGAATTAGAGGGGTTTTACTGTTTATATATATAAGTGAAACATATGAGTGAAAGCATGGGAATATACCAGTATTGATATTTGTTGTTTATTTGTTTGTGGAGAGTGTCGCGTACTAGCTGGTATGTTTTTCATGTAAAGGTCAAAGGTCGAGAGACGGCATAATTAAGTCAATACAGTAATGAGTATTAAATCTTAACCCTTCAAATGCAGGAAACACGTACGTAAGATGTTTGCAAATAGTGTAGACCCAGATCAAAGGGCTCCTTAGGGAGCCCTTTGATCAGGCTCTGCACTGTTTGTCTTAAATTATTTTTTTCTTTTCTGATGAATAATGATACAACTTGGCTTAATTAATATTCAGAAAGGGAGGAGCCAGTTTTGATTATTCAGAAGGTTAAAGGTTAATATTTTCTTTATCTGACAGTACAAAGTGTCACTTCATTTATTAGTGACGCGCTGAAATTAGTTGGAAAGGAACTAGATCAGTGTTATAATATAGATTCATGCATACAAAATAGAATCTTTAAATTCCTATATCTGATGAGTACAGTACAATCTGTCCTAATTAGCCACTCATTTGTTGAACATAGGAGTCTGAAAAAGCAGGTGGTTGCTTAATGCAGGGCAAAGGTAATGCAGAAAGCTCCTATAGGAGCTTTCTGCATTACTTTTGACATGCATTAAACAACCACCTGCCTTACAGACTCATAATGAGATATCTTTTTGAAGGCTACTTAAGATAGGTTCTGCTGTATATGATTTGATGTATAATTGTGTTGTTCATGCATAGTCATGGGTAACTATTGGCTTAATTGTTTTGTGAATAAAGGATTATTTTTAATGTAGCAGAAATTCTTTGGTAAGCAAACAGAACAGACCCCGATTTATATGAAGAAAAAGGTTAAGATGTAATAATTCAAATGACAATTTTTCAATGTGGAATGACTCCCCACTTTTTAATGAGACTGCTATCAATACTAGAAGATTAAATTTGGTTTTTGAATGACAAACAGTGCAGAATATAGAGGAGGGTCCATACTGTTTGTCACTCAAACTCCCTAGCAAATTACATGTATACTATTTCATGCTGAATGGACTATCTAAAAATGATGGGCCTTTCCACATTCAAAGGCGTTAACTGTACATCATATGACTTTGCCAAATTTGCCCTTTACTCCATAGATATGCCTTTACAGAGTAGACCTTAGATCAGACGGCGCCTGTAGGAGCCATATGATCTGTCTGCTGTGTTTGCTTATAAATGAAATAGATATAGATTTGGTTGTACAGTTTCTACCATGTCAAATAATGCAAATAATTATTCATGATCCATAATTATTTCTAATATGAATATTCATGAAGTAAAGGGTTAACCCTTTCATCCAGGGATAATGGTATATACATGTAAGAAAATATGAAATCATGAATATTCATCAAATTATTTTTTATAATGGCATAATATTATGAAGCACATTTTGACCTGGACAGAAACTGTAGAATTAGATCATTCTATATTATACCATTTGCAAACAGAGCAGACCCTGATCAGACGGCTGTCTGATCTGGGTCTACACTGTTTGCAAAGGCTTTAAGACTTAGGTGTATTTATGGAGTGAAGGGTTTAACGCTTATTCTGCTGTAAAAATAATGTCTGCACAATGTATTTTTTCTGATGCAATAGTTATTTAGTTGACTTACTTCCTAGTTACTACATTTTGTTCAAACTTTTGAAATCTTTCAGCCTTTAACTCTTTTGGCGCCAAATTTAAAAGTGTCGTCTGCAATAATAATTTCATATTAAATATAATTCTAAACTAAATAATAAAGGTATATTAGTAAAACATTTGATTTCAAAAACCTGTATGCTTGGGCTAAAAAAATACAGAAAACAGTGAAGTCAAGGCAGCATCTGACCTGGGACTGCACTGTTTTCAATGGTGCCAACAGGCGACATTGGCGCCGAAAGAGTTAAACAGCTTTGATCCTGATGAGATTTATTTGATATCTCATCTGGATCTCATCTGTATGCAAATACCAGTCGGGTGTTTGCTTGGATCCTTTCCCTGTTGCATATTCATGTAAGAAATAATGACATCCTGAATATAAGATTATTGTTTTTTAATGGAATATGGACATTGGGAATTTTTGCTCAGTCAGAAACTTAACAGAATCAGATCTATAATATTTTGCAATAGGCAAACAGAGCAGATCTTGATCAGACAGATGCTACAGGAACTGTCTGGTCTTGGTCTACTCGGTTTGCAAATGCAGGAAAAAGCGTTTATACATAACAATATGAGGAAAGGGTTAATCCTTTTTGTCCCAATAAGATTTTTTCACCAGGGTCTACACTGTTAATGTTAATGTCTAAGGAAAATGATTCTTCTTTAATCTTAAATTTACTCCAAAATAAATACGCCTTTCTTAGTTTCTACACCTTCGCAATCCGAGGATCTGCTCTGGTTGCTTATGATATAATATAGATATGATTCTACAGTTTCTGCCATGGCCAAATATCCATGTCTCCACGTGATATAACAAATTAATCTAATTAATATTCATGGCGTCATTATTTCTTACATGAATACTCATGGAGGAAAGGGTTAAATATCAAAGAAATTAACCGTCCACATTTCATCAAAAACAAGAGAAATATCTGAGTAATCCAACAAGGACCTTCTTATTATTTGGTAAACCTTTAATAATGTTTTGTCCATCAAGGGAGATAATTTGCAGCTGAACAATATCCTTGAAGGCTTCATTGCATGTGAAGATGTGCTTCTCAGCATGTGACAAGGTGCATTGTTTTGTACACAGAACACCCAGGTAGAAGCACCAACCAATCCCAAGTCAGCTGGAAAGCTTCCTCACATTATGTATTGTCACCCCTTTAACTGGTGAAATTTTGGTAATCTTTGCAAATAGTTTTGGATCCATATTAGACACTGAGTAACTAGGTATTTCATCAGGATCCAAACTGTGTGATACTACAGTGACACTGATTTTAAAAGAAATAGAAGAAAAAACAGATAACAATTTTTGCAGATCTTAAAACATTTGCTAAGTGCAGAAGGGTTAACCCTAAATCTGCTGAATAATTAAAAAACTGGCTCCTTCCTCTCTGAATATTAATTAACCCATTACCTCATAGGCTATTTTTAGATACAACCTCTTTGAATAAATCTACCAAAAAGGAGCATTAACTAGAGAAAAGGAAAATTTAAGAATTTTGTAGTTTGAAACCATTGTGATAAATAGAGCATTTGCTCCTATAGGAGCAAATGCTCTATTTATCACAATGGTTTCACAAAGTTACTTTTATAGAGTCGTGAAAAGTCGTCAATATCAGGGAATGGGTTAAACAAAAAAATTGTATCATAATTCACCACATTTGAAAATGACTTTTGTGACAAACAGTGCAGACCCTGATCTGGGTCTACTCTACACTGTTTGCAAACGTCATAAAAATATATACTTGGTTCTCGCCCATTTATGGTTTAAACCTCATCAGGTGATCTGTCTTGTGCAATTCTATGCAACACTGTGCAAGCCTATTTGCAGTGTATAGGCTAAGCTTTGTATTGAAAAACTAGGTGAATGAATAAATTGAATGCAGCTAAAAATAATTTCCTTTTGACATGTTTTTCAATTATTAGCCAATTTAGCCTTTGAATGCAGACACTTAGTGTTATGATATTGGCCAACTGTGTAGACCCAGATCAGGCGGCTCTTTAGTAAATTGTTGTAGTAAATTTAAGAATTTTGTACTGAATGGACATTGTTAAAACATGCCACTTTGAAGAAACAGCTTTTAAAAGGATTGCAAGCATTGTTGTACTGTTTGTTACGTACTGTATTACTGAATGGTGGGCTGTTATGACAATTAAATCTTTCCTTCATGAAAAGTCATGTAAGAGGTAATGACGTCATTAATATGATTAATCTGTTGTATTAGCACAACGGACACAGGAAGTTTTGGCAATGGTTACTAAGATACTGTAGAATCATAATATTTATATTTATATCATAAGCAAACAAGCAGACCCTGATCAGACGGCTCCTATAGGAGCCGTCTGATCTGGGTCTACTCTGTTTGCAAAGGTGTATTATGCAAAGGTGTATTTTGAAAAGATGTAGAAGGGTTATTTATGGAATATAGGGTTAAACAATTGTTAAACATGTCACTTTGAAGAATCAGTATTCAAAAGGATAGCACTAAGCATTGTTTGAACCTACTGTATTACAGTAGGTCGAGGGCTATTGTGACAAAACTTGCAATACAGAATTATTCCACATGGTATCACTGCATATACCATATATCTAGAAACACATGCAACAGCTTAATGCAGAACAGGAGCTTTTGGCATTACTTTTAGTTTAGACCTGCATTAAGCTGTGAACTTGAGAAATTCTTCATATTAGAAATCGGATGACTCAAACATGCATGTGTTGTCTTGAAGTATGGTCCCTTGAAGTTTGAGACATCGAAGTTCAAAAGTAAAACCTCTCTATAACGGCCACTAAATTACATCAAGTATTTTGTGTTAAAGGCATGTGGCTGCTTAAAGCAAGGTGAAAGTAAAACAGAACGCTCCTATAGGAGCGTTCTGTTTTACTTTCACCTTGCTTTAAACAGCTACCTGCCCTAAATACCAACTAATTAACACAATTTAGTGGCCGTTATAGAGAGGTTTTACTGTATTATACTTTTTAGGCATTTTTAAAACATATTGCAAGTAAGACTGTCACTTTTATATGCTTTATACTTTCTCTTTTCAGTAATACTTACAGCGGTGAACTGCTGGGACGTTAAATGGGCCACTTATGTTCAAGATATCTTCACTTATGCCAAGCTGGCCGCTCTCGTTTTAATCATTGTCACCGGGGTTGTACAATTATGTAGAGGTAAAGTTAATTTCCATTTTGAATAAAGCAGAGCAACAGATAAATGTGCGTACATACACATATAATAAAATTGTTATTTCTCCACCAAACCATATGTTGTGACTACTCTTTAGAATCGTCTTGAAGAGACGATTCTAAAGAGTGGTCACAACATAGGGTTCGATTGAGAAATAAAGGAGTTTTTCTTGAAAATGTTTTAATTTACGCATCTTATCTGGACCTCTGATAATTTGTTAGGCAGTTATAGACAAGAGTAGACTGAGTAGTACAGTTGAACCTTTCTACAATGGCCATCAAAATGAATGTCATTCTGGGGTTTAAACCTTTCCCTGTTCTATATTTAAAAAGAAACAAACTGCTTTTTAACACTCCTATGCTCAATAAATGAATAGTCACTTAACCCATTCCTCCATAGGCTATATTTACAATTGTGTAGAGGTAAAGTTAATCTCCATTTTGAATAAAGCAGAGCAACAGATAAATGTGCGTACATACACATATAATAAAATTGTTATTTCTCCACCAAACCATATGTCGTGACTACTCTTTAGAATCGTCTTGAAGAGACGATTCTAAAGAGTGGTCACAACATAGGGTTCGATTGAGAAATAAAGGAGTTTTTCTTGAAAATGTTTTAATTTACGCATCTTATCTGGACCTCTGATAATTTGTTAGCCAGTTTTAGACAAGAGTAGTACAGCTGAACCTTTCTACAATGGCCATCAAAAATAATTGTCATTCTGGGGTTTAAACCTTTCCCTGTTCTATATTTAAAAAGAAACAAACTGCTTTTTAACACTCCTATGCTCAATAAATGAATAGTCACTTAACCCATTCCTCCATAGGCTATATTTAGACCCAACCTCTTTGAATGAATCTACCCAAAAGGAGCATTTACTAGAGAAAAGGAAAATGTTAGAATTGTGTAGTATAATTGAAACCATTGTGATAAATAGAGCATTTGCTTCTATAGGAGCAAATGTTCTATTCATCACAGTGGTTTCAAGAAGTGACTATAACAGAGGCGTAGAAAGACGTATTTATGGCGGAAAGGGTTATGACAGGTGCTACTGTATAGTATAATAATAATAAACAGAATGATTTAAACTTCCTTAGGTTGATGCATTTGTATTAACCCTTTCCCTTTTACATATTCATGTAAGAAATAATGACGTCATGAATATTAATTAGATTATTTTTTATAATGGCATATGAACACAGGACATTTTGGCGCAAGCAAAAGCTGTGGAATCAGATCAATATTACACTACCGGTATATGCAAACAGAGCAGACCCTGATCAGACGGATCCTATAGGAGCCGTCTGATCTGGGTCTACTCTGTTTGCAAACGCGAGAAAACATGTTTGTATGAGGGAAAGGGTTAAGAATATGTCGCTCAGATAGATTGTTTTTCGAACTCATCTTTTTAAAGGATAACAGTCTATTATCGTGATATGTTTTTGATATCGACCGAAAGAACTTTATGCTCAACCACACATTATATTATTGGTACTTAACAGAACTGTCCAAGATAGAGTTTGGTTGGGAAATATAGAAAATGTTTTATTTAAATTTCCTAAAACAGTGTTTAGGCTAGGCCGCGCCCCTGCGTCATTGACGCAGAATAATTAAAAATGGCGCATGAAAAAAAGTTCCATGGGTCATTTTGGCGCATCGTATTCCGTCCGGAAAAATCGCCGAAATCCATCTCTCGGTCCGTGTTTTAGCCTATTATTCACTGCCCGCATCATTTCCTGTACCCCAGACGCATGATTTATAGCGTTCTCTTTTACAATACAGCGCCTGTATGATTAACGAATCGGATTATGTTATTCCGTGCGCTGCAGTGAATCGAAACTAGATTTTCTACTCTGAATCGTCGTAACTTGAAAATGCCTGCTGAAAAACAGCAAAAGTCTTTTCTGTCCTTTTTACCTACTCGCAAATCGGCAGCCAAGAAACAGAAAAAGATGCGCCGTCATCGTCAACCGGTGAGAATACCAGAAAGTTCCAACCAAAATGACTCTCGACCTACATGTACGCATCATGGCTTACTTACGAAGTTATGATGGTGAAAAAATAGAATGTTTTGTAAGTTGTGCCTAAACACAAAGAAATCTAATGCATTTTCAATTGGAACAGACAATTTTCGTACAAGTTAGTACGATCACTAGACACATAGCGAGCAATGACCATAAGCTGTCTGTCAGTTCAGTTGAGCAGACTGGCAATCTTCAGTGCTGCACACACTGATTTTTAGGGCCTATTTGATTAAGTTACTGTAGTGATATGTAGATTGGCCCACTGGTTTAGAAAATGACCCACTGTTTTGAGTGATAATGGGTCAAAATGACCCATAGAGTTAGGATTCTAGCCTAAACACTGCTAAAATAAGATCTAGAGATCTTTGCGATACAGGGTCATCATGGCCCTCGTGTTTTTCCTCCATGTACATAAAGAAAACAGGGGCTAGTATCGTGATTCATGATGATATTAATTTTTATCCCGTCACTACAGCCGCTAGTGACGTAATAAAGGGGTGGCATAATAAACCTAAGTTTATATGTACAGTAGAGGTTTATTTGTATAGTAGGTGTAGGAATTTCTTCTTACAACAGGAACTATTTTTAGCTCACCTGGCACAAAGTGCCAAGGTGAGCTATTGGGATGATCCTATGTCCGGCGTCCGGCGTCGTGCGTATGTGCGTATGTGCGTTGTGCGTTGTGCGTCGTGCGTACGTGCGGGCGTCAACAATTTACTTAAACATCTTCTTCTCTGGAACTACAAAGCCAAGAGCTTTGATATTTGGTATGTAGTATGATGTAATGGTCCTCTACAAAGATTGTTCAAATTATGTCCCCCGGGCCAAAAATGGCCCCGCCCCAGGGCTTATCAGTTTTTCATAGGAAAATCTTTAAAAATCTTCTTCTCTGAAACTGTAAGGCATAGACCTTTGTTATTTGGTATGTAGCATCATCTAATGGTCCTCTACTAAGATTGTTCAAATTATGACCCCTAGGCTAAAAATGGCCCCGCCCCGGGGCTTATCAGTTTTTCATAGGAAAATCTTTAAAAATCTTCTTCTCTGAAAATGTCAGGCATAGACCTTTGATATTTGGTATGTAGCATCATCTAATGGTCCTCTACTAAGATTGTTCAAATTTTGACCCCTGGGCCAAAAATGGCCCCGCCCCAGGGCTTATCAGTTTTTCAAAGGAAAATCTTTTAAAATCATCTTCTCTGAAACTGTAAGGCATAGACCTTTGATATTTGGTATGTAGCATGATCTAATGGTCCTCTACTAAGATTG
Source organism: Azorinus chamasolen (assembly GCA_963576725.1). Classification (NCBI taxonomy): domain Eukaryota; kingdom Metazoa; phylum Mollusca; class Bivalvia; order Cardiida; family Solecurtidae; genus Azorinus; species Azorinus chamasolen. Next base: position 57,138,481 of record OY755241.1, read on the forward strand.
TGCAAATTATGACCCCTGGGCCAAAAATGGCCCCGCCCCGGGGCTTATCAGTTTTTCATAGGAAAATCTTTAAAAATCTTCTTCTCTGAAAATGTAAGGAATAGACCTTTGGTATTTGGTATGTAGCATCATCTAATGGTCCTCTACTAAGATTGTTCAAATTATGACCCCCAGGACAAAAATGGCCCCGCCCCAGGGCTTATCAGTTTTTCATAGGAAAATCTTGAAGAAATCATCTTCTCTGAAACTGTAAAGCATAGACCTTTGATATTTGGTATGTACCATGATCTAATGGTCCTCTACTAAGATTGTTCAAATTATGACCCCTGGGCCAAATATGGCCCCGCTCCGGGGCTTATCAGTTTTTCATAGGAAAATCTTTAAATATATTCTTCTCTAAAATTATAAGGTATAGACCTTTGATATTTGGTATGTAGCATTATTTAATCATCCTCTACTAAGATTAATTAAAATATGACCACGGGACCAAAAATGGCCCCGCCCAAGGGCTTATTAGTTTTTCATAGGAAAATCTTTAAAAATCTTTTCTTCCAGAACTGCAAGGTCTAGGCCCTTGATATTTGGTATGTAGCATCATCTAATGGTTTTCTACCAAGATTATTCAAATTATTACCCCTTTGTCAAAAATGGCCCCGCCCTGGGGCTTATCAGTTCTTCATATGAAAAATCTTCTTCTCAAAAACTGTAAGGCAGAGACCTTTAATATTTGGTATGTAGCGCTATCTAATAGTTTTCTACCAAGATTGTTCAAATTATGTCCCCTGGGTTGAAAACTTCCTCGCCCAGGGGCATATCAGTTTTTTATAGGAAAGTTTTTAAAAATCTTCTCTTAAAAATCTTTTAAAGTCTTCTCTGAACTTGTAAGGCATAGACCTTAGATATTTGGTATGTTGCATTATCTAATAGTCCTCTACCAAGATTTTCAAATTATGAACCCCGGATCAAAATTGACCCCGCCCTGGGGCTTAACGGTTTTTCATAGAAAAATCTTTAAGGTCTAGACTCTTTATATTTAGTGTGTAGCATCATCTGATGGTTTTCTACTAAGATTTTTCAAATTATGCAATCTGTCATTGAAATCATTAATCTGTTACGAACAGGTGAGCGATTAAGGGCCGTCATGGCCCTCTTGTTTAATTTTTCTTCAACATTGTTTTACCAAAAATAACGTATTAAGTTGAAAGAAAAAACACTTAATATGGATAATTATCCTTAACTATCCCAGTAAAAACTCAAACCGTCATTTTAAAAAAAATAGAAAGGAAAAAGAGAGAAAAAAAGATTCGTCAGTGGTGAGAATCGAACCAGGCCTGACTGCACGATAAGCGACCATCGTAACCACTACGCTATCAAGCCAGGCATACTGTAAGCGAAATTGAAGATGTATATAAAGTTATCATGCTACTATATTTTGACGATTTTTTTAAATAAAAATAAATAATACAATAAAACTTCATTAAAACATTATCACTCTCATGATAATTTAATCGATAAACTCTTACAAGGGCGGTGATGGTCATAGACCTAAATATAGCCTGTTCATTTCCATTGACGAGTGACGTTAGCCCTATCTAAAAATAGAAATCGAGACGACGGAACTCGAATTTGACCATGTAGAGCCTCCGGTAGAATAATAACCATGTCTGTTTGAATTAGCATATCGACTCTCGATTCAAACGATCTTATTTTTCAAATTCAAGCACGTTTTCCCGTCTTGTAATGTAAGTATCGAAACTATTTTCCTCTGCGGTAGCTCATGATTATTTACGTCTTTAGAACGGAAATGAAAAGGGAGGTCCGTTGATCGAAAAACCGCATTTTCAATGCAAATTATTTCAATATTCGTATGTTTTATGAGTCTATGAAAAAAGATATAACTAAATTGACTGGATAAATAGAATAATAGGTTAGTGCCGTAGATGGGACGCCTTTATCCGACTCGGAGAGAAAACAGTTGAGGCTCGGCAAGCCTCGCCTCAACGTTTTCTCCCCTCGTCGGATAAAGGCGTCCCATCTACGGCACTAACCTATTATTCTCTATAACTAGCAATTGTACTGTCTACAGTTTTGATACTGTGACAATAGTTATTTTTGGTCCTGATAGTCGCACCTAATTACAAGTCCTATGGAGATTGTTGCCAGCACAGAAATACCTATTACTACATAGATATATGACTTTTAATTAATGCCTTTGCAAGCAGAATTTATTTAACATTTTCCCTGATAGAAACACCTTTTCATAACTTCATAACTGAGTAGACTCAGATCAGACAGCTCCTATACAGAGCTACAGATAACAGTGCATACTAAAATACTAAAACCGTAATTTCTCCACCAAACCCTATGTTGTGACCACTCTTTAGAATCGTCTCTTCGAGACGATTCTAAGGAGTGGTCACAACATAGGGTTTGGTGGAGAAATAAAGAAGTTATACCAAAAGTCTTGAAAATATCTTAACTTAGGCATCTTATCTTGCGCTCTGTCCTATAGAATGGTGTTGGTCTGATACCATAATTTTCTACCATGGCCAAAATTACGGTGTTCACGTACATGTACCATTATAAAAATATGTACAATTCATATTCATAAATTATGGTGTCATTATTCTTACTGTAATACATTTATAAATATTCATAAGTTGAAGCATTATTTATCATGCATTTATTGCTGCCATGCAGTGAGTTGAAGAGCAACTGAAGTCTATAGAAACACCATCTATCATAAAACTGCCATAATTATGCTTTAAATGAATGTTTTCTTTCAGCTTACCAGCTTAAATGACATTTTATTTCAAGATGCATTTCAAAAGGAATCGGTGATGTGTACAGCAGATATGACTGACGGCAGCTGTGTATACATGTAGTAGAGATAATAAGCGCTGATATCACCTGAGGACCAACCATTTTGCTCATAAATTATATTCACACCCAACATACCCTTAATATTCCAAAAATCCAATCTTAGATATTCCAAACATCCAAGGTTTAACTGTATTTCTCAAATGTAGCAAATAGATTGGGACTGTCATTGAACACCCCCCCCCCCCTCCCCTTTCCCCCTTCTAAAGAGTGGTCACAGTGTAGGCTTTGGTGGAGAAATGATGATTTTAGTATTTGTGTATGCACCATTATCTGCCGCTCAAGAGTTTTTAGTCAGTGCAAGCAGTAAACTGCAGTTACAAAAGCACTAACTATATATATATAGACTTATTATTACACCAGTATATAGCTGCACTCAAGACTAAGATTGATTGTACCAGCACAAATCAACTAATTGGCTAGAAATGAGTAACATTCTGCTGGTATTTAACCCTTTCCTCCATAAATACGCCTTTCTACGCCTCGGTAATAGTCACTTGAAATCACAATGGTTTCAATATTACAGAATTCTAACATTTTCCTTTTCTCTAGTAAATGCTCCTTTTCGGTAGATTTATTCAAAGAGGAATTGGGTCTAAAAATAGCGTATGAGGGAATGGGTTAAACCTTTCAGCACTTAGGAATTTTTGTCAGCAAGAAATGCCATTGCTTGATTTTTCAAAGCACAATTTTCTTGAAATTCAAAGAATATAATCAGAGTTACAGATAGAGGTGCATAAGCTATTTTCAGTAACAACTTCTTTATTTCTCCACCACACCCTTTAACTGTGGCCAATTCTTAGAATTGTCTCGAAAAGACGATTCCAAAGAGTCATCATAGTCATCTGTAGCTCTGAAATTCAAAGAGTATGGTCAGAGCTACATATAAAGGTGCATAAATCTAAACTTTTTTCAGGAACAACTAAATTTAAGTCTTCATTAATGGTTAATGATGTGATGAATATTTATTGGCTGAATTTTTATAATAGTATATATATATAATTATCTACACAAGAATGTTTGGTATTGGTAGAAACCAAAGAGTCAGAACTACTATAACTTCATTTATAAGCAAACAGAGCAGACCCTGATCAGACAGCTCCTATAGGAGCTGTCTGATCTGGGTCTACTCTGTTTGCAAATACATGAAAAGTTATATGATGAGGGAAAGGGTTTAGTGTCAAAAGGGATTGTTCAATAATTGACAGTCACACATTGAGGACAGGAGGCAGTTTATCTATGATCACAGGCAGAGCTGTGACTATTGGAAATCCAGTCTTTGAAAGACTGCCATATATAGTCGTCAAGGTTAATGCAACCTTGATTTGTTTTCTACAGTTTCTTGGGTGAAGGCTGTTCAGTGTTGTGTTGTTCTTTGCTTGTCTGTTTTTCAAGACTGTTTAAGTTGCTGGTCTATTGTCCAAGACGGTTATGTTGCTGGTCTGTTGTCCAAGACTGTTAAGTTGCTGGTCTGTTGTTCAAGACTGTTATGTTGCTGGTCTGTTGTCCAAGACTGTTAGGTTGCTGGTCTCTTGTCCAAGATGGTTATTTTGCTGGTCTGTTGTCCAAGACTGTTAGGTTGCTGGTCTGTTGTCCAAGATGGTTATTTTGCTGGTCTGTTGTCCAAGACTGTTAGGTTGCTGGTCTGTTGTTCAAGACTGTTATGTTGCTGGTCTGTTGTCCAAGACTGTTAGGTTGCTGGTCTGTTGTCCAAGATGGTTATTTTGCTGGTCTGTTGTCCAAGACTGTTAGGTTGCCGGTCTGTTGTCCAAGACGGTTATGTTGCTGGTCTGTTGTCCAAGACTGTTAGGTTGCTGGTCTCTTGTCCAAGACGGTTATTTTGCTGGTCTGTTGTCCAAGACTGTTAGGTTGCTGGTCTGTTGTCCAAGATGGTTATTTTGCTGGTCTGTTGTCCAAGACTGTTAAGTTGCTGGTCTGTTGTCCAAGACGGTTATGTTGCTGGTCTGTTGTCCAAGACTGTTAGGTTGCTGGTCTCTTGTCCAAGACGGTTATTTTGCTGGTCTGTTGTCCAAGACGGTTATTTTGCTGGTCTGTTGTCCAAGACTGTTAGGTTGCTGGTCTGTTGTCCAAGACGGTTATGTTGCTGGTCTGTTGTCCAAGACTGTTAGGTTGCTGGTCTCTTGTCCAAGACTGTTATTTTGCTGGTCTGTTGTCCAAGACAGTTATTTTGCTGGTCTGTTGTCCAAGACTGTTAGGTTGCTGGTCTGTTGTCCAAGACGGTTATGTTGCTGGTCTGTTGTTCAAGACGGTTATGTTACTCAAGTCTGGTTTCATTACCGTTAGGTTATTGGTTTGATTTTCAGGACTGTTATGTTACTGGCCACATTTTCAAAAGATGGGGTTCGGTATAGAGATCAAGCAGCAGTTCTTTAACCCTTTCCTCCATAGGCTATTTTTAGATCCAACCTCTTTGGATGCATCTACCGAAAAGGAGCATTAACTAGGAAAAGGAAAAGCAAATGCTCTATTTATCACAATGGTTTCAAACTACAAAATTAAAAAATATTACTTTTCTCTAGTAAATGCTCCTTTTGGGTAGATTTATTCAGAGGTTGGGTCTAAAAATAGCCTTTGGAGGAAAGGGTTAATAAATCCTTTATTCCAAAGGGAGATAACTTTTGGCACCTACTTATGAAATAACATAGATCTATTTCTACACTATCAGCCTTGTTCAACAATTTCTTGATGATGATGCCTTTATAATAATAATAATTACATGTGTGATTATTAACCATTTACACAATGAATACGCCTTTGTACACCTTTGCAAACAGAGTAGACCCAGATCAGGAGCTGTCTGATCAGGGTCTGCCTTGTTTGCTTATGATATGATATAGATATGATTCTAGTCTTTCTGCCATGGCCAAAAATGTGTGTGTCTATGTGCTATTATGATATAATCATATTAATATTCATGATGTCATTATTTCTTACATGAATATTCATGCAGTAAAGAGCTAACCAGCTGTTTTGCTGTAATGACATCATAAACAAAAGAACATTTTACAGAGCAGTCTCAGAGTCTGCGTTATTTCATAGCCCTGAATGAGCCATAAAGAGCTGTTTGACTGCCACTGTGAGTAATGACATGAAGCACGTTTACACAGTGAAAACGCAAACTCCTTTAGCGATTGCATCACCAAATGAAGCTACTGTGTTTACCTGTTTTAGAAATGTGCGTCTAAAAATAGCTGATATTGACGTAAGCTCGTATTATTCTCAGTAATGCTTTCAGACTGTTTGGGTGATACTGGTTAGTGTATGTAAACTCTTTGCGTGCTTGTGACAGTGTGGTATCTGTATGTAATATATTAACCCTTTCCTCCATGAATATTCATGTAAGAATTAATGATACATGAATATTTTTCAAACTCAGATTATTTTGTATGATGGCATATGAATACAGGAATTTTTGGCCATGGCAGAATTTATATACAGTAAAACCCCGCTAATGCGACCACCTAAAAGAGGTTTAATTCTGGTTGCTAGAAGCAGGTGGTAGCTTAATGCAGGACAAAAAGGCAGAGGAGCTTTCTGCATTACTTTTGTCTTGCATTAAGCATCCACCTGCTTATAAAGACGCCCATGTTTATTCATTAAGTTGTCGCATTAGAGGGGTTCTTCTGTAATTCCATCAGCAAACAGAGTAGACCCTGATCAGACTGCTGTTATTTCTTATGCATATTCATGCCATGATGGTATATATAATAAAAAGTTAATAGAATAAAGTCACTTACTTAGTAACGGATAGAGTAGACCCTGACTGAACTGCTCCTTCAGGACCAGTTTGATCTGGGTCTGCTTTATTTGCCTAAGTTTGTCTGTCTGAATACTTAAGGGAAATGAAGGTCCATGCTTTCCGACAATGTCAACCACAAATTAATATTTACAGTAAAATCCCTCTAAACCAGAATTCTAGTTGAGAAGAATAGATATTTTTAGGCAGGTGGATGCTTAATGCAGGATGAAAGTCTTGCAGAAAGTTCCTAGAGGAGCTTTCTGCATGACTTTCACCCTGTATTAAGCTGCCACCTGTCTCCAAGGCCGATATTTAACATCCGGTCTAGAGGGGTGTTACTGTACTGTAGACATGTATTCATTATCAGTATAGTTTGGTTGAAAGATCATGGGGTGACACACTGTAGACCCAGATTTAGACTACCTCCTGTAGGAGCCATCTGATCATCAGTGTCTACTCTGTTTGCTTAGAAATAATATTAACCAGATTCTTCAGTTTCTACCATGGCTTAAAAAGTGTTAATGGGTTTATTATGTGAATATGAAAAAATCGTCAAATCACTATCGATGATGTCATAATTTCTTGCATGAATATTCATTCTTAGAAATATAATCTTTAGTTATGTTGGTGGTCTTTGTCTCCATTGGTTGTTGAACATAATTGTATTTCTCTTTGTTTATTTCCAGGTGAATTTGAAAATTTCCAAGATCCTTTTGAATACACGGAGACTAATATAGCGAAAGCATCGTTAGCGTTTTATTCCGGCTTGTTTGCATACAATGGCTGGTAAGTAATCTGAAAAGAATGGCCATTCCCCCCCCATCAATATTCATGAGAGAAATTATGTCTGTATGAATATGAATTAGCTTAATTTTTATAATGATGTATGAACAACCCTGTAGGCATAGGCATTAACCCTTTACTCCATAAATATGCCTTTCTATTGCCTTTGCATACAGAGAAGACCCAGATCATATTTATTCAAAGAGGTTGGATCTAAAAGTAGTCTAAGAGAGAATGAGTTATAAATTAAAGGGCTGTGCTTCAAATCTCAAAGGACTGTGCTACAGCTATATATCTATTTCTCTTCACAGTTCCAAAATTCCAAACAGTTTAGATCCTGATGTTATGCCGACCTACCAGGCATCATATCTAGATCCAAACTTTTTGCATAGGTAAACACAAAATGCTAAGAGTGAACATTTATAAAGATATCTCTGCCAGCTATAGCTGTTTCAGAAGTACATCAATATCAATTACCAAGATAATGTAATGAAGATTGCTTTGATAACATGAATTCTCTGGGTGACTATTAAAATATCAACATCGATTTTACATAGATCTACATGATGGCTGTTAATCCTTTTAACACTGACTTTCAGAATGGAATAGCCCATTGGTATTTAACCAGAGGTCTAGATAAGATGTGTAAATTAAAACATTTTCAAGAATAACTTCTTTATTTCTCCACCAAACCCTATGTTGTGACCACTCTTTAGAATCGTCTCGAAGAGACGATTCTAAAGAGTGGTCACAACATACGGTTTGGTGGAGAAAGCACGATTTTAGTATTTGAGTACACACCTTTATCGGTTGCTCTGTTTAAATTAACTATGGAGTCCACTCAGTATGAGCAGCGTGAATTTGCTTTTGGATTTTGAACAACTAACAGTGTAAATTCTGATCAGAGGGCTCCTCGAGGAGCCCTTCGATCTGGGTCTATGCTGTTCGCAAGTGACAGCTGACTCCTGTCCCACATTCAAAGTGTTTACCCTTCTCCCGCTAAGTGTGACTTGATTGGCCACAGTGACTCTCAAACAGCTTCGATCCTGATGAGGGTAACTGGACATTTCATCAGGATCTAGGCCAGGATCCATGCTAAATTTGAGTAGATATGTATTATTTTTGCACTGCAGGTTTTCTAGAAATTGATTTTATATTTATTTATAAAGAAAAATCTGCTTAACTCTTTGCATGCCAAGTAATTTTTCGTCTGCAACAATTGTCGTCTTCTTCAATTCTTAAAATAAACTTTCTCTCATTTCTTTGCAAAAATATGGTCAAGATGACAAACAGTTTAGATCCTGATGAGACACCGCATTATGCGGCGTCTCATCTGGATCTAAACTGATTGCCTAGGTAATCAGTTTTGCCGCTAGCGTGCAAAGAGTTAATTTTGTCAATGCAAGGAATGAGTTGAAATTTGCAAACAAAGTAGACCCAGACTGGAAGCTCTTAAGAAGAGTCCTGATCAGGGTCTGCACTCTTTGTCATTCAGAATGTTCCAGTAAATTGAATACCTGTCATTGATTAACTAGATAGACTTGAACCGTCAACCAGTGATGGACATAATCTGCTGTGGCACATTCAGCATTCAAAGGTTAAAGGGTTTGCTTTTCAAAAATATTTTTTGTATTTCATTCATGTTTACTAATGTTCTGTATTTGACAGAAGAGTTGACATTTACATATTATAATAATGACAGAAGAGCTGACATCAACCCTTTACTCGGTAAATACACCTTTCTACAGTATTCCTTTGCAAACAGAGTAGACCCTTATCAGACGGCTCCTATAGGAGCCGTCTGATAAGGTTCTGCTCTGTTTGCTTATAGAATAATGTAGATCTGACTCTGTAGTTTCCATTTTATCAAAAAGTTCATGTGTTTACTGTTATAATTATATGCCATTTTAAAAATTAATCTAATTAATATTTTATAGTGTCATTGGTTTTTAGCTCCACTTTTTCAAAAAGTGGAGGTATTGTCATGACCCTCTCGTCGGCGTCGGCTCGGCGTCGGCGTCGGCGTTGGTTAACCTTTTTGTTAAGGTCCTTTTCTCAGAAACCATCAAAGATATTTGGTTCATATTTGGTATGTATGTTTACTATCACAAGGGGAACCCATTTCACAAGGGTAGGTAACTCTAAAATTAATTTTGCCATAGTTATGCCCCTTTTTCGACTTAGAATTTTCAGTGTTGGTTAAGTTTTATGTTCAGGTCCATGTCTCAGAAACTGTCAAAGATATTTGGCTCATCTTTGGTATACACATTAACTATCACAAGGGGAACCCATTTCACAAGGGTAGGTAACCCTAAAATTAATTTTGCTGTTGTTATCTCCCCTTTCGGACTTAAACTTCCACTACACTATCCAGCACTAAAGAAAGTGGAGCGCGCTGTCTGCGGACAGCTCTTGTTAAATGAGTATTCATGTAATAAAGGGATAAATTGCTGCATAATAATGACAGAAGAGTAGACATTAACATGTTTCTTACATGTAATTGTAAGGTTAACAAATTTTTATCAGAACACTCTACGCATATTGGGACACAAATGTATAAGTCATCTGCAAACAGTGCAGACCCAGATCAGAGGGCTACTATAAGAGAGCTCTCTAATCAGTGTCTGCTCTGATTCCTACAATAATGATCCCTTGTAAGGAAAAGTCACTGCTTGTTCTGTACTTGCAGTAGATGTTCAAATGACATCGCTTATCCCTCCGCACCCTGGGCAATAATTTGTCGTCTGCAAATATTGTTGTCTGCTTCAATTCTAAAAAATACTTTTTTCTTCAATATCTTTTCAAAGAGGGTGTCATAAACAGTTTCGATCCTGATGAGACTCCGATTACAGACAGCTTGGATCAGTAACAGATAAACAGTAACACAATGTCTCAGGAGGACCCAGACTGGTTGGTTGGGTCTACCCTGTTAGCAAAGGCATATACAGTTGAACTTCGATATCTCAAACTTCAAGAGACCATACAAATTACTTTTAGATAACACAGGTTTGAGTCATTCGATTTCTAATTCGGACAATTTCTCAAGTTCTCTGCTTAATGCAGGTCTTAAGTAAATATGCTGTGAGCCCCTACAGGAGCTTTCAGCATTACTTTTGACCTGCATTAAGCTGTCACATCATGTGTTATAGATCTGCAAAGTGATACATTTTAGAAAATTCTGTATTGTAAATTGTGGAAGGTCCGAACATTTACTTCGAGTTATCCCAAAGTTCGAGTTATCCGAGTTTGAGATATTGAAGTTCAACTGTAATGGAGTAAAGGGATAATTTATATTTTGACTCTCATAGCACCGTTATTTAATCTTGCTATCTCTTTGCAGGAACTACCTGAATTATGTGATAGAAGAGTTACAGGACCCAGTTAAGTGAGTTATCTCCCTTTTTTGCAGATTACGATTTCTTATCTTTTCATCCACAACAACAACATATAAATTGACAGAGATAATTTTGAACATGTAAAATAATGGAATGAACCACTAAAGCAGTGTGAGAATTATCGCAAATTAACCCTTTCCCTGTTCTATGTTTATTTCAAATTTTCATACCAACTGAATATTTATGGTCAAAATAGTTATAATGAAATATGGAAGGTAGAACATTGTAGCCATTTTAGAAAGTAAAAGAACATATCTATCAAAGTTTATAAGAAAACAGAGCAGACCCTGATCAGACGGCTCCTCTAGGAGCCGTCTGATCTGGGTCTACTCTGTTTGCAAATGCGTGAAAACGCGTTTCTATGAGGGAAAGGGTTAACAGCTCTCAAATACATACATGTACAATACATTGTGCACAAGTTCACATCATTACATGGGTAGAGGTTGATTGAGAAATGACAATTCTAGTATCAGAATACGCACCTTTATCTATTGCTCTGAGTTCTAATTGTTTTAACACCTTTGCAAACAGAGTAGACCCAGATCAGATGGCTCTTGTAAGAGCCGTCTTATCAAGGACCTCTCTGTTTGCTTATTAGATTATTACAGATCTGGGTCCATGCTTATAAAACTTTTAGTTGAGTCTGAGTTCGTTCTCAAGTTTTTGATTGGTCAGATTTTGGCTCAAATCTGACCAATCAAAAGCTTGAGAACTCAAATCTGACCAATCAAAAGCTTGAGAATGAACTCAGACTCAATTAAAAAGCTTTATAAGCATGGACCCAGACTACAGATTCTACCAATACCAAAAATTCATAATTATGCCATTATAAAAATTCTGCTGTAGGAGCTGTCTAATTAGAGTCTGCTGATTGCTTATGAGCTAACATTTGATTCAACAGTTTCTGCCATGGCCAAAACTACTCTTGTATATAACATATCAGGTAAATTAATCTTCATAGTTATTATTTATTAACCCTTTACTTACTGAGCATTTATGAAATAAATAATGACATCATGAATATTTATTATATTAATTTTTAAAATAGCAAATGGACGAAGGAACTTTAGGCCCTTGTTGAAACTTTAAGATTATGTCTATCTTATATCATTAGCAAACAGAGCAGACCCTGATCAGGCGGCTCTTATATGAGTCATCTGATCTGGGGCTACTCTGTTTTTAGAGGCGAAGAAAGGCATATTTATGGAGTAAAGGGTTAAATGAATATTCATGAGGTAAAAATGAACTGGATTCCCTTTTGTCTGAAGAGCCCCTCCTTCTATCAAAGTAAATAAAAGTGTTTAAGATGAACTTTCGTTGTTCATGCATGAGTTGAAAAAGCAAACATTAAAATTTGATAAAAGCCTTCAGTTATTTTCGTAACTTTTTCATTAGCAGTAAACTTTAACTATTTGCATGCCAATGCTGAGTTATTGATAACCTATGCCAACAGTTTGGAGCCAGATTAGAAACTGTGTATCTTGGCTGCTTGTCAGGATCTAAACTTTATGATTCTCAGACATAGTATGGAAGAAAAAGTTTACTTCATATTTATATTTCATTATTTGTTACCAAACAACAAGTACTACTGATGACAAGTACTCAGCAAGCAGAGTTAACTCTTTACCTCATAGAAACACATTTAATTGCATTTGCAAACAGAGTAAATCCAGATCAGACAGCTCCTTTAGGAGGTGTCTGATCAGTGTCTGCTCTGTTTGCTTATAGGATGATATAGATCTGGGTCTTCAGTGTCTACCATGGCCAAAATTTCTCATGTTGAATAGCCATTATCAAAGTAATATTCATGGTGTCATTATTTCTTCCAAGAAAGTTGAGCAGGAAAAGGGTTAACCCTTTTCCTGCTCAACTTTCTTGGAAGATATAATGACATCATGAATATTTATCAGCAGTTCTATACATTGTAATTGCATATAAACATAGGCTCTTTGGGGGTATTTTCAGTAACTGTATGATCTGGTGCATTATAATTTCATAATCAAACAGAGCAGACTCTGATCAGACTGCTCCCATAGTGTCTTCTCTGTTTGCAAATGAGTGAAAAGGCATTTATAGTAGGGAAAGGGTAAACTCATTGCGAACTAAATGATTGTCATCTGCTCCAATACATTTTATCCTATCTTTTCAAAAAGCTGTCAGAATGCCATGAATACGGATGTAATACTGATGATGACACACAGGCAGAAACCAGAATCTGCAAACAGGGCAGACTCTGATCAGACGTCTCCTACAGGAGCCATCTGATCTGGGTCTACTCTGTTTGCAAAGGTGTGTAAAAGTGTCTATAATAAAGGGTTAAAAATTGAATAATTTGACGCTCTGACAGGTCCACATGAAGGTTTACTTTGAAGCAATTTAAAATAAATTATTGGTATGCGGGTGATGAAATATTTCGGTTTATTAATACATGTAAGTGGGTTTATTACTTTCAAATGTGCATACATTTGATGATTGAGTGACCTGATAACATCAACACTTTCAACTAACCCTCTACCTGATACTGAGGACTTTTAACACTTTTGCAAACAGAGTAGACCCAGATCAGTCGGCTCTGTAAGAGCCGTCTGATCGAAGTTTGCTGTTTGTTTATGCCTTAACCCATTACCTCATAGGCTATTTTTAGATCCAACCACTTTGAATAAATTTACCGAAAAGGGGCATTAACTAGAGAAAAGGAAAATGTTTGAATTTTGTAGTTTGAAGCCATTGTGATAAATAGAGCATTTGCTCCTATAGGAGCAAATGCTCTATTTATCACAATGGTTTCAACAGGTGACTTTTGCAGAGGTGTCAAAAGGCATCGGTATAAGGGAATGGGACCATTTTGTTAATATAGATTTGATTTTACAGTTTCTGCCGTAGTAAAAAAAAAATCCTGTGTTTAGATACCATTACAAAAAATATATTGATGATAAACATTTATGATGTTATATTTCACATGAATTATGAGGGAGTTATGATTAACCTATGCGAACATTTTGTAACCAGATGAGATACAGAGTATGTCGGGGTCTCCGCGACTCTCGTCAGAGCAGACCCTGATCAGACAGCTCTTATGGAAACTGTCTGATATGTTTGTAAAGGCTTAACCCTTTTCTCCATAAATACGACTTTCTACCCCTTTGCAGACAGAGTAGACCCAGATCAGATGGCTCCTTAGGGTCTGCTCTGTTTGCTTATGATATAATTAATATAGAACCTTCTGTGTCTATGTGCTATTATAACAATTGTTCTAATTAATATCCATAATGTCATTATTTCTTACATGAATATTCATGGAGGAAACCATGTGTCTATCTGGGAAAGGATTATATCACTGTATTGTAATCTATAAGTCATCAACTTCTAATCAGCCAGGTTTTTTGTCGAGACTGCAAATGTATGCAGTTATGCAAAACTTGCAAAAAGACACATGATTTGCGCACATTTGCATATATTATTGAATGCAGTAAACAAGTTTTCTGTAATTTCCAAACAGTGTTTGTTTCCAAATGCATAGACAGTGTTAAGCGGTGTCCTGTTTCTTAGTGTTTTGTAAATGTAAACGATGTGTGCAGAACTGAAGGAAGTAATCCTAATTATAATGACGCTATTATAACGCTCGTCTGTTGTCATTGTCAAGATGGACATGCATACCAAAAATGAAGGTTGTAAATGAAAAATTGAAGAAATTATGGTCAGATTTCGGACAATGACGACGCGGACGCCGGAGTTAAGACAATAGCTCGTGATTTCTTCGAAACAGACAAGCTAAAAATTATCTTGATTCCTTTCACTCGTGTGAGTGCTTTATCACACCTTTGCAAACAGAGTAGACCCAGATCAGACAGCTCCCATAGGAGCTGTCTGATCTGGGTCTACTCTGTTTGCTAATGCTATAGATATGATTCTGCAGTTATAATCCCTTGAAAGTCTTACATTATAAAAATGCAGCATATAAGTATGATGTTATTATTTCTGAAATTCTCACATGAATATTGAACAGGGACAGGGCTTTTTGTATACATGATTAATATGCATGGAAGAAATAATAACATAATGAATATTAATGAGATGAATTTTGATAATGGTGGATGAACACAAGAAATTTGGCCATGACAGAAACTATAAAATCAAATCTATATGCCAGGTACAAGTAAGGCCATAAGCACACATAACTGTCCACTGGTGAAAATGAAACTACTATTCAAATCAACATTTACCATCAATTGGCTTCTGGCAATAAGTTCAATAAGACAAGTGATGTACAGTATTTGATATATACAGTAGAACCTGTCTTTAGTGGCCATCAAAAAGTGATTTAATTAAGGGTCTGTATTACAGTAAGGCAGGTGGTAGCTTAATGCAGGTCAAAAGTAATGCAGAAAGCTCCTAGAGGAGCTTTCTGCAATACTTTTGTCCTGCATTAAGCAACCCGCTGCTTTTTAACACTCCAACGTAGCTACAATAAATGAATGGCCGCTTAAGATGGGTTCAATTGTACAGTTAACTGACCGTGAATTAGGTCAGCTGAACATATACTTTAAGTTTCTAGCATGTGTATATTTGAACAAACATTTGAGCATTGATATAAACCATCAATTATAGCAAGTGGTGAAAGCATAACGGTATTGGATAAAAAAGCTCCCAATTTCAATATTTGAAAGGAGCATAAATGTCCCAAGGTTTGCTTATGCAAAAGCGATTACTAGTAAACATACATGCACAATGCATGTGTGAATGAGGAGGAATTTATGTCAGAAAGGTCATTTAAAGTTGATTGATAGTGGATATTGGTAGACGAAAACTTCCAAAAGAAAGGTATTATTTGCTGCTTTATAATGACTTTAACCCTTCATTCCACAAATATGCCTTCCTATGGCTCCTGTAGAAGCCCTCTGACTAGGGTCTGTCATAGGTCCAGATAACATTTTCAAGAATAGCTCCTTTATTTCTCCATCAAACCCTATACTGTGACCACTCATTAGAATCGTCTCGAAGACTTAGAGCTCTCTGGTCTGTTCTGTTCGCTTATGACATAATAAAGATATGATTCTACAGTTTCTCTCTTGACCAGAAATCCCTGTGTTCACATACCATTATAAAACTAATATTTCATATATTCATGATGCCTGGTTATTTCCTTCATGAATATTTATGGGGTAAAGGGTTATATTTTTATCAAATCTGATGAGAAAATAATAAAAATTACATTATCAGTGAAGAAAAAAGTTATACTATCTCTTCTGTCAAAATATATAGCAAAATTAGTAGCTGAAGTTTTAGCAAATGACAAATATAAAATGTAGATAAAAGTGTATCAAGAGATGATGAATGGATTTGTAACGTGCTGTTGAAATTTATTTATATTTGAATTTTTTTGGGAGTGGGACACAGGGGGATAATTTGAAAATGCAATTTTTTTTTCAAACCTGTGTAATGGCAGCCCAAAAGAAACATAATGTATACATGTATTCCTATGGGAGCACTATATATGCATTAATTTTGACCTGCATTAACCCATTACCTCATAGGCTATTTTAAGATACAACCTCTTTGAATAAATCTACCAAAAAGGAGCATTAACCCTTCACTTGCTGAATTTTAAAATACATATCTCCTTCTTAACCATGCTCTGTTGTATAATTACATATATCTTCACACAAGTATTTCGCAGTGCAATCACTGCTGTTGAGTTCACTGGTTGCAAATCAACTTGTAAATAGTGCAGACCCTGATGAGACAGCTCCTGCAGGAGCTGTCTCATCTGGGTCTTCACTATTTACAGGTAGGTATATTGACGTGAATAGCAAGCGAAGGGTTAACTAGAGAAAAGGACATTTTTTAGAATTTTGTAGTTTGAAACCTGTAATAAATAGAGCATTTATTCCTATATGAGCAAATGCTCTATTTATCACAATGGTTTCAACAGGTGACTTTTTCAGAGTCGTCAAAAGTCGTCAATATGAGGGAAAGGGTTACACTACCACATGCCTTACAGATCAATAATGAGACTTTTTTGATAGTTGCTTAACCCTTTCCTTCATATAAAAGCGTTTTCATGCATTTGAAAACAGAGTACACCCAGATCAGATGGCTCCTATAGGAGCTGTCTGATCAGGGTCTTCTCTGTTTGCTATTAATGGAATTTGATAGATCTGTTTCCTTGCTTTTTAAAATGGTTACAATGTTACATCTTCCATATTTCATTGTAACTATTTTGACCCTGAATACTCAGTAGGTATTGAAATTGGGACTAAATGTAGAACAGGGAAAGTGTTAAGATAAGTTCTACAATATGCAGATATTACCATTTGGCCTAAAAACTGAGTAAAGCCAAGTTGAACCAAATAATCACTTATTTGACCAATAGTGAATTTACTGGTTGACCACAGAAATATTTTCATAGTTTCTGTCCATATAGGTTTCAGTCTGTAAAGGTCGCCAAAGATTGGACATGACCTAACATCCGTCCACCATGTCCGGACCTGGCCTTGGCTTAGCCGGATTTAACATTGTTTGGTCAGCTGATCAACCCTTTGAATTGTCATTCAAAATCCTCTAGCAGCTTTAACCCTTTCATGCTGAGAGGACTTAATAAGTTAACCCTTTTCCTGTTCTATGTTTAGTCCGAAATTCAATACCAACTGAATATTCATGGACAAAATAGTTATAATGAAGTATGGAAGGTATAACATTATAGTTTTTTTAGAAAGTAAAGAAACATATTTCAAATTCCATTAAGCAAACAGAGCAGACCCTGATCAGACAGCTCCTCTAGGAGCTGTCTGATCTGGGTCTACTCTGTTTGCAAATATATTTCAAATTCCACTAGCAAACAGAGCAGACCCTGTCTCCTATCTGGGTTTGCTCCGACTTTTGTTCTACAGTTTCTCAAAAGCTTGAATAAATCAAGAGCAAAATTTGCAGCTGATCTGAGGTTTAGCAGATAATCAGATTTAACCCATTCCCTGTTCTACGTTTGTTCCAAATTTCAATACCTACTGAATATTCATTCAAAAAAGAGTTATAAAAATAAAGAAATATCGAAGTTAGAACATTGTAGACATTTTAGAAAGCATTAAGAACCAGGTCTATCAAATTCTATTAGCAAACAGAGCAGACCCTGATCAGACGGCTCCTCTAGGAGCCGTCTGATCTGGGTCTACTCTGTTTGCAAATGCGTGAAAACAAGTAACTTAGTTTATATGAGGGAAAGGGTTAATAATGGAATAGGGATTAATCCAAGTCCGATGCATTTTGCTTGGGGCAAATGCATGCTCTATTTATTACAATGGTTTTTAAAAAGTGACGTTTACAGAGTGGTTAAAAGCCATCAATATGAGGGAATGGGTTAATAAAATTTATGCCATGTTTAGGCCAAAGATACAAAATCAGCTGACTTTATATATCTGTTTGCTGTTTATCTTCTTATCTTGTGTGCAGTGGAACAATGTTGACGATATTAACCTTAACCCAATTCCTCATAGGCTATTTTTAGATCCAACCTCTTTGAATAAATCTTCCAAAAAGGAGCATTAACTAGAGAAAAGAATTTTTTTAGAATTGTGTAGTTTGAAACCATTGATAAATAGAGCATTAAATTTTGCTTCTATAGGAGCAAATGCTGTATTTATCATATTTGGTTTCAACATGTGACTTTTGCAGAGGCTACAATATGAACAACTTTGAATAAATCTACCGAAAAGTAGCAATTACTAGAGAAAAGAAAAACTTTTAGAATTTTGTAGTTTGAAACCATTGTGATAAATAGAGCATTTGCTTCTATAGAAGCAAATGCTCTATTAAATATCACAATGGTTTCAAAAGGTGACTTTTGCAGAGGCGTCAATATGAACCACTTTGAATAAATCTACCGAAATGTAGCATTAACTAGAGAAAAGGAAAACTTTTAGAATTTTGTAGTTTGAAACCATTGTGATAAATAGAGCATTTGCTCCTATAGGAGCAAATGCTCTATTTATCACAATGGTTTCAACAGGTGACTTTTGCAGAGGCGTCAATATGAGGGAATGGGTTAATCAGAGCCATAGATAAAGATGTATTCAAAAACTGTTTATACTAAAATTGACATAAATGTTGACACAATGGAAAAAACATTGATTAGATGTTGTATGTTTCAATGGAGTGCCACATACTGGTACAGTTTTTTGCAAAAGTTCAATAAAAGTTTAAACAAAATCTTCAATTGCGAATTTATGTTCGCGTTTGTCAATACGGTCCTGCTGATTTATCAAAGTTGGACACTTTTGCTACGTGATGCAAGCAAATATTTTGTGCTATCTTATCATTTAAAATTCAGCAAAAAAGTAAAATCAGACTTAATTTATTTTTAAACCACCCATTTCTCCATCAAAAACTATGCTCTGACCACTTTTTTTCAAACAGCTCTGCTCGGGTATCAAATTATAATAAATCTGACTACAGTTTCTACCAGTACCGAAAATTCACGTGTACATATTTGAATTATAAAAATTTACCTAATAAGATATTCATGAAGTCATTGTTTCTAACATTGAATATTGAACAAGGAAAGGATTGAGGGCAAAAAGTTAAAATCCATATGGGGTGCAATGCTACTCACTGGCTCAATAAGGATTCAAGCTGTTTGACACTCTTGACACTTTTTTTTTCTTTTGATAAGGCAAAATGGAAGAAAAACATAGTTTTCTATAGGCCAATTTATGACAGCCTTTCTTTGAATTCATTTAACCCTTTCCCTGTTCTATGTTTATTCCAAATTTGAGTACCTACGGAATATTTATGGACAAAGTAGTTATAATGAAATATGGAAGGTGGAACATTGTAGCTACTTTAGAAAGTAAAGAAACAGATCTATCAAATTCCATTAGCAAACAGAGCAAACCCTGTTCAGGCGGCTTCTATAGGAGCCGTCTGATCTGGGTCTACTCTGTTGGCAGACGCATGAAAACACATTTGTTTGAAGGAAAGGGTTAAGATGCAGAGTAAGAAGTATAAGAAAAAAATGAACTTTGATTAGTGAACTATATGCAATATAACCTTTCTTTAAAAGTGATCATAAAAAAAGGTCTTATTATGGGTCTGTAAGGTAGGTGGTAGCTTAATGCTTGTCAAAAGTAATGCAGAAAGAGCTTTCTGCATTCAATTTGCCCTGGCATCAAGCAACCACCTGCTTGTTAAGACTCCTATGTTCATTAACCCTTCGCTTGCTATTCACATCAATATACGTACCTGTAAATAGTGAAGACCCAGATGAGACAGCTCCTGCAGGAGCTGTCTCATCAGGGTCTGCACTATTTACAAGTTGATTGTGCAACCAGTGCACTCCAGAGCAGTGATTGCACAGCGAAATACGTGAACACAGTGAAGATATATGTAATTATACAACAGGGAATGGGTAAAGAAGGAGAAATGTATTTTAAAATTCAGCAAGCGAAGGGTTAAATCAATGGCCGCTTAGGACAGGTTCTACTGTATACAAATGACAGTTGTGCAGAGTACCAAAGGTTGGTATTAATCACAGGCTACATTGTATCAATTTAGGCAGAGTAAAAGATACCTCATCCCTTTCCCTGTTAAATATTCATCTAAGAATATTCATCTTAGAAATAACGACTATGAAATTATAAATTTAGCTAAATAGCCAATTTTTTAACAGCATTATTAACAAGGGGATTTTTGATTTGGACAGACACTATAGTATCAGACCTGTATTATTTCATAAGCAAACAGCAGACCTTGATCAGATTTTTCCTAGAGGAGCCATCTGATCTGATCTGGGTCTACTCTGAAAGAAAGGGTTAAATGCTCAAAGGGGTAACACTTTAAACGTTGAAATTCCAGAGCTGAGTCTGCTAGTGTTGATATTTTCCAGTCTATTCTCTTCATGATACTGATATTTAACCCTTTCCTCAATAAATACGCCTTTACCTGATGAAACCATTGTGATAAATAGAGATTTTCTCCTATAGGAGCAAATGATCTATTTATCACAATGGTTTCAAACTACAAAATTCTAAAATGATCATTTTCTCTAGTAAATGCTCCTTTTGGGTAGATTTATTCAAAGAGGTTGTGTCTTTAAGGAAATAGCCTATGGAGGAAATGGTTAAGAATAAAAATTCTTACAACGGGCAAACAGTGTAGATTAGAACATCAATAGAAGCTTTATTAGAAACCTCAAATAAGGATCTACACTGTTTGCAAATGTCGGTATATCGGTTTCCAGCGTTCAGAAGGCTGCACATTTGCCTGCCATTGATGGAATGTATATTAAGATTAAGGTGGGTTGGGGTCTTATAAAGTAAAGGAAAATTGAGATTTTGTTTGCGGAAGAGATATGAGGTTTCATATGTGAGATCCATCTAACCCACCAATTTACCCTTATTCTGCTAACCCATTCTCTCATATATAGATGAGTGTATGTAGAGTAGACTCTGTGCGGACTCCTTTAGGAGTAATTGTCTGATCAGGGTCTGCTCAGTTTGCTTATGGAATGATATAGATCTGATTCTGAAGTTCTGTCATAGTCAAACATTTTCTTGTTCTTAATGTTTAATTATGAAAAAACCAACTATTCATGCTGTAATAAAGACTTCAATTTGTATACATGGGCGAAATAGTTTCCCTGCTATAATTTATTCCAAGTTTCGATAACTACTGAATATTCATTTACAAAATAGCTATAATGAAATATGGATGGTGAAACATAGCAATTTTAGAAAGGAAAGAAACAGTTCTTTCAAATTCAACTGGCAAACAGAGCAGACCCTGATCAGATGGCTCCTATTGGAGCCATCTGATCTGGGTCTTCCCAGTTTGCAAATGTGTGAAAAAGCATTTGTATGAAGAAATGAGTTAATTCCTACAGGACATTTTACAGCTGATTGTCTAGGTCTTGTGCAGGTGTCAAGCTTAAGTAACCTGGCATCTGATCAGGATCCAAACTGTTTGACCGTCAACTTTGACACACTGCTGGTTAGTTTGCTTACTGGATGAGATAAATACAGAAGATAAGACATTTTGAAAAGGACTTTTTTTTGTGGCACAAGATAAAAGTTAATGAAATTTTTCACCTCCCTTTGAACTTGTGAACTGTATACTTCGAATGACTCCTCATTAACTGTCATTTTAACGGCCTTTCCCTCATATAATCACCTTTTTCACGCATTTGCAAACAGACTAGACCCAGATCAGATAGCTCCCATTGGAGCTATCTGATCAGGGTCTGCTCTGTTTGCTTTTGACATGATTCAGATCAGGATATGCAGTTTTTGTCAAAGCAAAAAATGCCCTTGAAAAGTTTACATAATAATGGTTCAGCTAATAAATAGTCCTCATGTCATATTATTCCTGGCATGAATATAAGTCAGGGAAAGGGCTAAATGTCACAGGCATAGCAATGTGTTGTGTGAGTCGGAACCAACCAGGTTTCTAGTGGTCTTTCAGCTTTGGAGACATGTAAATGTTTATATGTTTGAGTCCATTTTCTGAGGTGCTCCTGATCCTTTTGACATAGAGAAATAAGAGTGACGGTCCACTCTCAGAGGTTATAAAACTAGATCTGACCAATCAGATGCTTGAGAAGGAACTCAGACTTGAGGAAAAAGTTTTATAACCTCAAGACTTGTGAGGGGAACACTCAATACATTAGAAGGACAATATTTCAAGGAAAGACACACACACAATAACCTTTAGTATGCTGAATCAGAGGTCCAGATAAGATGAGTTACTTAAACATTTTCAGGAACAACTTCTTTATTTCTCCACCAAACCCTGTGTTGCGACCACTATTTAGAATCCTCTCTTGAAGATGTGGGATGGTCCATTACTGTTTGATAAGTAGAGTCTATTTACTAGAAATAGGTATTTCTGCACCTCTGCAAACAGAGAAGTCACCCTGATCAGACGGCTCCTCTGTTTTCAAAGGCGTAAAAAGTGTATGGAGTCACGGGTTCATTAATATTCATAGTTGGTGGTATTGCTGCAAGCTGAATCTTGCATGAATTCATACCAAGCAATGGGATACTTGATGTAACACCCTCCTTTACCACATGAATATACATGTAAGAAATAATTACTATAATTATGAATATTTATTAGCTGAAAATGGTAGGAAAAGCAGAATTACAGTAGAACCCCTCTAATGTGACCACTTAATAAACATGGCTGTCTGTATAAGTAGGTGGTTGCTTAATGCAGGATAATAATAATGCAAAAAGCTCCTCTAGCATTAAACTACCACCTGCCCCAAGAATTAAACATTAGCGGGCATCATACATATATCTGTATAATTCCATAAGCAAACAGAGCAAATGAAAGCTATCTGATCCTGGTCTATTCTGTTTGCAAGGGCACCTAAAGGCCTCTCTATCAGGTAAAAGGTTAAAAAATGACAACTGCATTGCATAACAAGGAAGAAATAACATTAGTGAAAGTTGTAAAATATTTCCAAGAGACAGCCAAATAACTGCAGATGATTTACCTGTCCAGGATTTATGACCTTTTGACTGACATAATCCATCCCAGCCCCTATTAACCTGACGACAGGAAACAGTTTATCCAAGAAAACAAATATCTGGCTTCTTTCTTATAAATCATTTTCATATCTTTAAAGGGTCACATCCATCGGGGCATAATAATAGGCCGCATTTCACTTTTCCTTGAAGTCCATTTAATCCTATACCCAGATAGAGACATCTTTTCACAGCTTTGCAAACGGAGTAGACCAGATCGGATCAGTGTCTGCTCTGTTTGCTTACGGAATATTATATAAATCTGATTTTACATTTTTCTGCCTGAGCCAAAATTTTCCATATTCATTATGCCATTAGAATTTTTTTCAGCGGCTAGCTGTCTATTTTCACTTTTGTTCTAGTTTTCCACCAATGAGAAACTATGTTACATTGTAATTTGCATATGACCTAGGAGTATTTACAGTAAACTGTATTTTCATTAGTGAAATACCTTGACTGGCATACAACCTTTTTATATGCCTCTACACATTGCCAAACTAGGTAAAATTCTGATATACAGTCTGCTAACGTGTCGAATTTCCTGGGGGTAATTATTACGATATTGCAGTTATTTCAAACACCATGTTTTATGATAATTAGCTGCTTCGGCCTCGCAAATTGAATTCAATGCAATAATTAACATAATCACAACACATGTTAGGCACCTTGTTACACAGACATGGTCTATAAACTTCTTAGAGTTCAGTCAAAAGACCATATAGTTCAGAAAATCATTATTTACGCAGATATTTAGCATGGGACCGAAGACTGTCGACTGTCGAAAGTTCTGTTCTTAAAATAGATTTTAAGACCTGGAAATTCCCATAAAATCAAAGTACTGATGTACTGATATTTATCACCTCATGGTAATGGTTGCTAAGCAATATTACCAATTTGTCGAAACCTCTATTAAACTTTCAAACTTTTACTATCATTTTGCTATCAATTAATATAACATTTGATCATAAAATCCACTTTGACGAACAGGTAGTTTGCCGAAACCACCATAATTCACAGGCAGTGCTATAGGAAATAAAGAGGAAGGGTTGTTTAGTATATTAGAGTAGTGGTATTAATAGTATTAATTACTGTCCCCGACTAAAGCACCGAGGCTCTGGTTTTTGGCTCTCTTTGATATAAAGCTACTTACTGAAGGCTACTGCTACGGCTCTATCACATGGGGCCTGGGCTCATAGAGTAGGTTATATTGTTTTAAAACTACATGTAGATTCATGCAGTTAATGATGTCATTAATGATGATGCACACACGTCGATTAAAGTGTTGATCTAGGCTAAATAAATACCGTTCTTTAAAGAATAACAGGCTCTGCACAAACAAAAACTTTATGCTTTAAAGTGTATCACGAAGAAAATACAGATCTGTATTTACTTCGTGAGTGTATTCAATTTCTTATCTTCATATCGATACAAATATAAGCGCTTTCATGCACATTTTATAATAAATGCTAAATATTTTAAAATAATTGCTTTATATTTATAAAAATTTATAACATTTTATAATAAATGCTTTATACTAAAGAACTAACTTCAGATAGTTTTAAAACATTACTTTGACATCATACATTTTAAAAGTGATTTCCTATAAAAGCAACTTGAAATATTTCAATAAATATTTCTTCTACTCCAAGTCATTTTCATTGCATGCTTCTCTGCTAGCATAATAACAAGCAATCCTTCATAGATCTAGTTCTCTGTACTGGTAGAATCTCCAAACATTGAAATAAATATTGCAGAGATTGTTTTGTACATTGTGTCAATATTTGAGAGCCGCTGAATATCTTTTTAAAAGATATTTCTTGTTTATCTTAGTCCTTCGCTTGCTGAATTTTAAAATACATTTCTCCTTCTTTACCCATGCCCTGTTGTATAATTACATATATCTTCACTGTGTACAATTATTTCCCTATGCAATCACTGCAACGGACAATCAACTTGTAAATAGTGCAGACCCTGATGAGACAGCTCCTGTAGGAGCTGTCTCATCTGGGTCTTCACTATTTACAGGTAGGTATATTGACGTGAATAGCAAGCGATAGGTTAATTAATGTTTGTGTTGTCATTATTTCTTATAAATGTGAATATTCATCAGGTACAGGGTTATTGTTATATCTGCAGAATATTTGCCAATAGTGGGAAGTCTAATTAGTTTATTGCATGTACAGTGCTCCCTCCCTTCAACGGCCCTCTCAATAACGATTCCCTCCTTACAACAACGCATGTCACTGTTTCCGAAACAACAAGGCTCCAGAAACAACTTTTTCCATCATATTTTCTTTATGCCTCTATCAAACCCTGTGTTGTGACCACTCTTTAGAATCGTCACTTTGTGACGATTCTAAAGAGTGGTCACAACATAGGGTTTGATTGAGGCATAACGGTTTTAGTTCTCGAAATACACCTTATCTGGGGATCTGCAAACAAGCTAATTATGTTTGATTTTCCCTCCCTATAACAACTCCCTCTGAACAACACATACAATCTTCGTATCCCAAAGGGTGTCGTTGTAGAGAGGGAGCACTGTATATCTATAGCAAACAGAGCAGACCCTGATCAGACGGCTCCTCTAGGAGCCGTCTGATCTGGGTCTACTGTTTGCACATTTATTAACCCTTTCCCTCATATAAATATGTTTTCACACATCTGCAAACAGAATAGACCCAGATCAGGCAGCTCCCTAAAAAATGTCTACAATGTTCCACCTTTCATATATATTTATAATTATTTTGTTATGAATATTCAGTAGGTATTGAAATTTGGCCTACATACAGAACAGAGAAAGGGTTCAGCTGAAAGGGCTTCCTTACTTTAAGTTTTTAACCCTTTTCTCCATCAATATTCATGAAAGAAATAATGACATCATGAATATTAATTATCTGAATTTTATAACAGTACCATGAAATCAGGATTGTTTTTAATAAGACAGAAACTACATAGAATCGGATCTCATTGTTTCATAAACATACAGAGCAGACCCTGATCTGACAGCTCCTACAGGAACCGTCTGATCAGGGTCTGCTCTGTTTGCCTATGAAATTATAGATATGACTTTAAAGCTTCTTGACTTCCATTGCCAAAGATTTCTCCTGTCCATATGCCATTAAACAAATGAATGTAATTTGATATTCATGGCATCATAATTACTTACATGGATGTTCATGGAGTAAAAGGTTAACCCTTTCCTCCATAAATACGCCTTTCTACACCTCTGTAAAAGTCACTTTATGAAACCATTGTGATGAATAGAGCATTTGCTCCTATAGGAGCAAATGCTCTATTTATCACAATGGTTTCAATAATGCACAATTCTAAAAAATTCCATTTCTCTAGTTATTGCTCCTTTTCGGTAGATTTATTCAATCTGGTTTGATCTAAAAATAGCCTATGAGGGAATGGGTTAAACAAGGATGGACCATTCAAGTTTGAATATGCAGCACTGAAAGGGTTAAAGCCACATAATGAAAAGCTTTTTCATGTGCTGGATGTCGTTTGATGTTTAGTTCAGCCTAATGCAAACAGCCTGAATCAAAGCTAGTGTCAGCCTGTATTAATGTGGTTTCATCTCCCCCTGTGCACTGATTGCATTTTGTTTGTCTGCTTGCAAACAGAATAGACCCTGATTGGACAGCTACTGTATGAACTGGATTGTTAAGAGTCTGCTCTGTTTGCTTATGAAATTTTATAAATCTGGTTCTACAGTTTCTGTAATGGGTGTAAAATTCTGTGTTCATATACTATGAATCAAAGCTAATGTCTTCCTTTATAAGTAGGTTTCATCTCCCACTGTGCATCAACCACATTTTGTTTGTCTGCTTTCAATTAGTTTAAACCCCAGTTAACCCTTTCAGTGCAGGACATGAGTCAGTAATGTCCTTTGCAAACAGTGCTGACCCTGATGAGAGGGCTCCTAGTGGAGCCCTCTCATCAGGGTCAGCACTATTTGTCATGTTACACTTTTCTTTAAAAAAAACCCCCTAAATATTCACCATAAGTTTGACCTGTTTGAATTTTGTAAAAGTCCTTTTGAAAATTCAGCATTGTAAGGGTTAACCCAGTGTTTGATATAAATGCATGATAATACATTTTCTAACAGAGTAAACCCAGATCAGACAACTAATTTATAGTAGTCTGATCAAAGTCTGCTCTGTTTACTTATGAAATAATATAGATCTGACTCTACAGTTTATGTCGTAGGGAAATAGTTCTGTGTATGTCATTACAGAATTTTAAATTAGCTGATTAATATTCATGATATCATTATAAGCGATATGAGATATTGTAACTCCGGGTCCGCCTCGTCGTTGTTGTCGTCATCCGAAATCTTAACATTGCCCATAATTCGAAAAATATAAGAGGTATCAACATGAAACCTCATAGGTTAATAGATCTCATTGAGGGGAAGGCCCCTACATAAGAACCATAACTCTTGATATAAAATATTTTGAGGTTATAGCCCTTTATATTTTTTGACAGTGACGACAGACAAGCGTTCACACCCGCTTGAGATGCTCTTGTTTATTACATGATTATTCATGCAGTAAATAGTTTTAATCAACTTTTCCCTAGTTATCTTAACCCTTTCTCCCAAATTTCAATACCTACTGAATATTCATGAACAAAATAGTTAAAATTAGATAAATACCGTATGCATGTTGGGTCACTGTAGCCATTTTAGACCCTGATCAGACGGCTCCTATAGAAGCTGTCTGATCTGAGTCCACTCTGTTTGCAGATGCCTGAAAACACTCTTATAAGAGGGAAAGGATAAGTATTATATTTGGCAAATAAACATCAGAGACCCATATAAGATGTGTCCTAAATTAATCTGTTTTCAATAATTATAACTTCTTCCTAAAGAGTCATCACAACATAGGGTTGTGGTGGAGAAAATTTCAATCGTGGTTTTAATATTCGAATATGCACCTTCTATTGCTGCTCTGTGTTCATTACGAGAAGAAGATGAAGTAAATATTGACATTAACAAAGCCTTTGAGGCATTTTGAATACAGTAGATGCACACAAGTAGGTTTTGAAATTTGATCGATTGACCGAATTTTTTGCAAACTTGTCTTAACCCTTTCCCTGTTCTGCATATATTTATTTCAAAT
Source organism: Azorinus chamasolen (assembly GCA_963576725.1). Taxonomy (NCBI): domain Eukaryota; kingdom Metazoa; phylum Mollusca; class Bivalvia; order Cardiida; family Solecurtidae; genus Azorinus; species Azorinus chamasolen. The sequence continues at coordinate 57,166,943 of OY755241.1, forward strand.
TTCAATACCTACTGTACTATTTATGGGAAAGGTAGTTATTTGAAATAGGGAAGGTGGAACATTTTAGCCATTTTAAAAAGTTAATAAACAGATCTTTCAAATTCAATTAGCAAACAGAGCAGACCCTGATCAGACAGCTCCTGTAGGAGCCATCTGATCTGTGTCTACTCTGTTTGAAAATGTGTGAAAAAGCGTTTATATGAGGGAAAGGGTTAACACATTTTCAAACAGTAGACCCTTCTTACATCAGGGTGGAAACTAAAGATAAATAAAACAGGTGGTATCTTAATGCAGATTGAAAGCAATACAGTAAGCTAGGAGCTTTCCTGCATTGCTTTCAACCTGCATGAAGCAGCCACCAGTGTTCAAAATACCGGAAGCTCCATTTAAAGTAAAAGTAAAGTACCTAGTTATAGTCTACTTTCAGTCCGAATGACCGTTCAGCCGACTGTACATTTAAAATATAATTTGCCCCTGTGGAGCGTTTATTAGAGATTGCAGACGTGGTACATGTAACTACTGAAACAGTGAAATTTGTTTTAACAAAAATAATTGCCTCATATTCAGTCAATATGCAAAGAGCTTCTGTGCAAGCAACAGTCTTTGTTTGCATTGAAGTAGACGGAAGTGTTCAAGGCTGAGCAAATAAGTAATTCTATACATCCAGTAAAGAAACTCCTAAATAGTCGACGGCCCATTAATTATGAAACACATAGAAACTGTATCGATATTTAATCGTTGTACACTAGCTGATCTGTAGTTGTCGACAAAAGAATTTGTCTGTTAATTTATCTTTTAGTTCATTCACTGTTATTTCTTGACGTCACTTCAGAAATACTACTAGAGTGTTAGACATTTTGGATCCTGATCAAATGTTCAGTATTTAAGCTCGTCATTCTTGCTCAAAAGTTGTTTGTATAGGTTATTTACCCTTTCCTTCATATAAACATTTGTGCATGGTTTGTTTAACCCTTTCCCTCATATAAAAGTGTTTTCACGCATTTGCAAACAGAGTAGACACAGATCAGACAGCTCCTAGAGGAGCCGTCTGATCAGGGTCTGCTCTGTTTGCAAATAGAATTTGATATATCTGTTTCTTTGCTTTCTAAAATACAGTAAAACCTCTCCTGACCAACATTATAGTAGGGAAGAATGTATCTATACTTATAGGCAGATGGCTGCTTAATGCAGGATGAAAGACTTCACCCTGCTTTAAGCAGTCACATGTCTCCAAGATGGGTATTTATACTAAATTTAATGTCCAGTTTAGAAGGGTTTTACTGTTAGGCTAAATTGACTTATAAATTTACCTTTACAAGTTGGTGGAGAGGGGAGATTGGGTATCTGTATAGTAAGGTAATTAATGTACATGTTCTCGGCAAGTATTCAGAGGGCTTAACACTTTGTATGCAGGGTATGACATGCACTGTCATTTGCAAATAGTGTAGACCCAGATCAGAAGGCTCCTAGAGGAGCCCTCTGATCAGGGTCTGCACTATTTGTCATTCGAAATCCTGTAGCAAGTTTAAGCCTTTCATATACTGAGTGGATTCTATAGCTCAACACTGATGTTCTATTCCATTCTGAATATACACATCATTGAAAGGACCAAATATTGTGCATACCATATGCTTCAAGATGTTGAAAGAAATTGCTCCATTATAGGAACGTTAATTAACCCTTTCCCTGTTCTATATTTACACCAAATTTCGATACCTACTGAATATTCATGGACAAAATTGTAATAGTAAGTATGGAAGGTGGAAACTATGGAAACAGATCTATGATATTTTATTAGCAAACAGAGCAGACCCAGATCAGAAGGCTCCTATAGCCACTGTCTGATCTGGGTCTACTCTGTTTGCAAAGGCGTGAACCACGTTTATATGAGGAAAAGGTTTCCTTTTTGAGTCGCCAAAAAAGACGCTCGTTTAATCTCCCCGTAATAGGTGTGAGGGGGTCGGGGAGGACCACCCCCCTACACACCTTACAATAAATACATGTACATATATCACAAATATAAGAAGTGCATGGTAACAATTCATAAGTTCATAATGACGCCATGATTATGAATAAGGATAGCTAGAGGTTTTTTTACATACCTACATACATACATACGTACGTACGTACATACATACGTACATACGCACGTACGCATGTACATACGTACACACGCACGCACGCACGCACATACGTACGTACGTACGTACGTACGTACGTACGTACATACATACATGAGGAAAAGGTTTAAGGGAATCTAACTAAGGAATCAGCGGCTGTTCCCAAACCAACACTCTTGGCAAGTTTTGAGACAAAAATGTCAAAATGAGGAATTGAAATTCCCAAATTCATAGAAACCTTTCTAATTCAAACACCTCTGATCATTTCGAAGAGGTTTGGTTTTAGAGGTTCTGCTATATTACATAAATTACTCTTATTTACCTCAATATTTTTAATGGTATATGAACAAGAACAGTTTTGGCCCTGGTAGAAACTGTAGAATCAGATCTATATTATTTTATAAGCAAACGGAGCAGACCTTGATCAGACAGCTCCTGTAGGAGCTAACTGATCTTTGTCTACTCTGTTTGCAAAGGAATTCAAAGGAGTGAAGGATTAAACTTCAGGGCAAAATTTTACAAAATATAGGGTGCATAATTATCATGATATGATGATCTTTTGTTTTTCAGAAATTGTCCGCGGGCGATATGGATATCTATCATGCTGGTAACCATTGTCTACACATTCGCCAATGTTGCATACTTCACTACGGTCAGCAGAGTTGAAGTCCTCAGTGGAGCCGCCGTTGCTGTGGTAAACAAAACTTTCAAAATATGTCTTTAACATTTTGTAAACTGCTAGGAAATTGTTGCTTAGCCCTGCTAACAGGTTAGATCCAGATGATATAATGGGTACTGGTAGCTGCCACAAACTGGGCAACATATCAAAGCTGTTTGGCAGTTTGAGAATTCTCTAAGAATAAGAAAAAAAAATCTAATTAAATTGTACTAAAGAGTAATTGTACAGATGATTATATTTTAGCATAAATTAAAAATAATCTGTGTTCAAGCATTGTTTATCAGCTCATAAACCATCAGAGATCCAGATAAATGTGTAAATCAACACACTTTCAAGAGTAACATCTTTATTTTTCGATCAAAACCTGTGTTGTGAACTTGTGACCACTCTTTAGAATCGTCTCTTTGAGACGATTCTAAACAATGGTCTCAACATAGGGTTTGGTGGAGAAATGACAATTGTAGTATTTGAGTACACACCTTTAATGTGTAGCTCTGAACCATAGTTTGGAGTTTTGAGGAACAGTCATTTAACCATGAAGGCCAAAGGCATGTGCTTCAAAAACACAAGGCTTGACTTTTAATAACAGACATGATGTAACCAAATGAATTTGAAATAGGGGACATAAATGCATCAGTCCAGCTTTTGTGACTGTTGCATTTGCGTCCCTTATCAAAATATACAATATGACACCTTCACTGTTATTTAAATTATTAGTTTAATAAAATCACTGATATTCATTCAATATATTGGTATAAAATTTAGAAATATTTATACATTCAAACCTTTCACGACTTTATAAACAAAGTTGAGCCAGATCAGACGACTCCTGTAGGATCCACCTGATATGGTTCAGCTCTGTTACTTATGAAATTATAAATAGATCTGACTTTATACAGTTTCTACCAAAATCAAATAACCCTGTGTATGTATTATATGCCAGTATTCAGCTAATAATTCAGCTAATAAATATTCATGATGTCATTTATTTCTGACATGAATATTCAACGTTAGGTATGATTTCCCTCTTATTTTTTCAGATGTTTGCTAAACGTTTGTACAGCTCCTTCTGGGTGATAATGCCAATCTTCGTGTCCCTCTCCACCTTTGGAGGTGTGAATGGCATTCTCTTCACTTCTTCAAGGTACTTGTATTTTCCAACCCATTGTATACAGGCAATTTGTGAAATGGCAAAAAGTGTAGATCCAGATTAGAGGGCTCTTAGGGCAGGGTGTGCACTGTTTGTCATTCATAACCTGTTAGAAAATATAACCCAGAGGCGTGACAAGGTATTTACATGAAGGAACTAAAGCCTAGAGGTCCAGATAAGATGTGTAAATTCTAACATTTTTAAGAATGGTTCCTTTGTTTCTCCACTAAAGCCTATGTTGTGACCACTCTTTAGAATCTTTTTTTTTTTTGTGGAGAAATGACAATTTTAGTATTTAACCCTTTTTCTCTTGAATGTATAAGTCAGAAATAATGACACAATTAATATTTATTAGATTTTTTTTTATTATGTCATATGTACACTGGAATTTTTAGTATCGGAAGAAACAGTAGATTCAGTTCTATCATAATTTCATAACCAAACAAAGCAGACCCTGATCAGACGGCTGCCTATAGGAGTCGTCTGATCTGGGTCTACTCTATAATAGTAATTGCAAATGCGTGGAAAAGCGTTTTTATGAGGGAAAGGGTTAAATATTCACTTTATCTGTTTCTACGAAGGATCTCTACCATCAAATAATAATGTTCAAATTTCAGCATTCAAAGGGTTAACCCTTTCCCTCATATAAATGCTTTTTTTACGCATTTGCAAACAGAGTAGATCTAGATTAGATGTAGCCCTCTGATCTGGGTCTACTCTGTTTGAAAAGGCGTAGAAACGCTTATTTATGGAGTAAGGGGTTAAGACCTTGAGTTAGACGTTGTTTTGGTGGTTGCTTTAGAAGGGGTCTTACTGTATACATTGTGTATATTGTTTGATTTTGACTGTTTCAGGTTGTTTTACGTAGGTGGACGTCAGGGTCACATGCCCCAGATCCTCTCTATGGTGTCTATCAGTCGCCTGACCCCCATGCCAGCTTGTCTGTTCATGGTATGTAGCCAAACTTAGCTTATTTATCCTTAACTCGTTAACTCGTAGGCGGTTTTTAGACCAAACCTCTTTGAAATAATCTACAAATTTACTAGAAAAAAGGAAATTTTAGATTTTTTTTTGTTTTGAAACCATTTTGATGAATAGAGCATTTGCACTTACAAAATTTCAGCAAATTGTGATATCATTATTTCATGAATATTCATGAAGTAAATGAAAATGTACTTCTTTGCAGGGTTTGCTGTCACTGGTGTACCTGACTTCATCGGACATGTACGCACTCATTAATTACGTAAGCTTCGTCAACTGGCTGGCCATTGGACTGTCGGTTACAGTACTTCTATACTTCAGATGGAAGCGGCCTAACATGCACAGACCAATCAAGGTAGGATCTTACTAGATTTCTCTCAAAAATATTCTGCCACACTAAATTCAACTTTTTGAATTGCTGTATATACCGTATTGTCTCTCATAAATGCTCCTAAGGGCGTTACATTTTTAGCTCACCAGAGCAATTTTGTGCTCAGGGTGAGCTTTTGTGATCGCCTGATGTCCGTCGTCTGTCGGCATGTGTCGTCCGTCGTCAGTCGTCAACAATTTGAACCTTTAAAAATCTTCTCCTCTGAATCTACAGGGTTCTCAGCTTTCATCTTTGGTAGGATCTTACTAGACTTCTCTCAAAAATATTCTGCCAGACAAAATTCAACTTTGTAAATTGCTGTATGTACCGTATTGTCTCTCATAAATGCTCCTAGGGTCGTTACATTTTATTTAACCCTTTCCCTCTTAGGTTATATTTAGATCCACACTCTTTAAATATAATTATCTACAGAAAAGGAGCATTTACTAGCAAAAGGGGAAATTTTAGAATTGTTTAGTTTGGAAACCATTGTGATAAATAGAGCATTTTCTCCTTTGGTATAGAAAGGCGTATTTATGGAGGAAAGAGTTAAAGCAGCTTACTGCATTTCATAGGGTTCTAATGTATAATGATTTGTGTTTTTTCTTTTGATTTTTAGATCTCGCTGGTGTGGCCCATTACTTATGTGGTTATGTCAATGATACTTGTAATTCTACCCATGTACTCTAGTCCAACAGAAACAGGTATGCTTATAAATGTCTTTCATCTCGTTTCATGCAGTCGGTGAATATATGGTAATCTATGCAAACAGGTTGGATCCTGATGAGAATCAGAATTACATCAGACAAGTTAACTATAATAATATGATATGACAACAATTATTGCTCTGGATTGTCCTTTTTTTTAAGCAAAGAATTCATTAATTCGGTGCAATTGGTTATTTACCTGGATATTTCGGCTTTATTGCAAAGCCTTCTTCAACACACTGAGATGTGGTCAGTGGGTGTCACATAAAAAAGAGGCCATACCCATAAAACAGGGGCAACCATCACTCAACCTGGACGAGGGGTTGGAACTTCCAGCAGTGTATGACCCTCTCCTAGTGTCATGTGACGACTCAAAGTCATGTGACACCCTTGAAAAGTTTACATTATAAGAATTAAGCTAGAAAATATTCATGATGTCATTATTTCTTACATGAATAATCAACAGGGATAGTGTTAACCCTTTCCCTCATATAAACATGTTTTCACACATTTGCAAACAGAGTAGACCCAGATCAGACGGCTCCTAGAGGAGCCGTCTGATCAGGGTCTACTCTGTTTGCTAATAGAATTTGATAGAACTATTTCTTTGCTTTCTTAAATGTCTACAATGGTCCACCTTCCATATTTCTTTATTATAACATTTTTGTTAATGATTATTCAGTAGGTATTGAAATTTGGCCTAGATATAGGACAGGGAAAGGGTTAATCATACTTCAGTTGATGTAGCAAACTCTAGACCAGAGAACCCATGTTCTGTGTATTGTTTCAGGGTTTGGATGTCTGATCATTGCTACTGGTATACCAGTGTATGTCGTGTTTGTCTACTGGGAGAATAAACCGAAAAGCGTCTTACAGTTTATAGGTGAGTACATCTATCATCACTGATATGGATCAGAGCCTAAAAAAAAATAATGCTTTGTTATTTGTTTGAATACTTAACCCTTTACTCTATAAATACGCCTTTGCAAACACAATAGACCCAGATCAGACAGCCCCTGTAGGAGCCGTCTGATCAGGGTCTGCTCTGTTTGTTTATGAAATAATATAGATTACTGGAACAGTGTGTCCGTTCACATACATATGTACGTGAGTCACGTAGAGACAGGGCAGAAAACGTAACAGCATTTCCTATGAAAACGTGCATTCACTTATAGAATTGGTAGGGTTTATCATGCATCATCATCAAAAAATAAAAGAAATACATATTAGTGTTTGAAAACAAGTGTTCTCTCTTAAATGACATTTCAAGCCATCTTGTGAAAAATGTCAACAATAATAGTTGCACTTCTGTGCAGGTATAAAACATCGACGTGAAATACCGCACTGCACACAGTACTCACAATTTAAACTATGACGGACCGGATTATTTTTGTACTATACCCTATGAAACTTTGTTTATTTCCGTTTCGTACAAAATCACTTCTGCAAAAACATGTTTTAACAGTCAAATTCTCTCAAGTTTGGCAGAAACTATTAAAAAAACGTCTGTTCTTGGTCTACTCTGTTTGCAAATGTGTGAAAACATGTTTATATGCAGGAAAGGCTTAACAAAGTTTTATGTGATGGTCGGTGTTAATCCTTAAAGTGCAGGAACCATATAGAAGACCTTTGTCAACCGTGTAAACCCATATGAAAGGGCTCTTCAGGGAGCCCTTTGATCAGGGTCTTCACTGTTTGTCATAGAATCATTTCTTCAGTGGTAAATTGTGATAATTATTTTTTTAGTTAATTTAACCCTTTCCCTGTTCTATGTTTATTACAAATTTCGTTACCTAATAAATATTCGTTGACAAATTAGTTATAATGGAATATGGAAGGTTGAACATTGTAGCAATTCTAGAAAGTAGAAACAAATCTATCAAATTCCATTGGCAAACAGAGCAGACCCTGATCAGACAGCTCCTCAAGGAGCCGTCTGATCTGGGTCTACTCTGTTTGCAGATGCGTGAAAACACGTTTATATGAGGGAAACGGTTAATATTTAGTTAATTTAATATTTATAACAGCACTATAACCCTTTCCCTGTTCAGTATTCATACAAGAAATAATAACAGCATAAATATTTATTGGCTAAAGTTTTATAATGTAAAATTTGTTTTGATTTTACACAATTTATAGTATCGGATCTGTATCATGTCAAAAGCAAACAGAGCAGACCCCTTTCCCTGTCCTATAGGAGCCGTCTGATCTGGGTCTACTCTGTTTGCAAATGCATGAACACGCATTTAAATGCATAGTCAGGTTAGGAAAATATTAAAGGTTAAATGTTATCTTGTTTTACAGACAAGGCTACGTTGGGTCTCCAGAAATTGCTGATGTGTGTTCCTGAGGAGACCGTGGAGGCTAAAGAGCTGTAGACAACCTGAACTGGTAAGGACTGAGTGTTTCTGTGCCAGATAAGGTAGTATTTTGTTATGGGGTGTACCATGCTTTGTTGGATTTTGAATTACAGTAGAATCTGCCTTTGATGATCAGAATGAGTATAATGGGGGTGGCATGTCTGTAAAAGCAAGTGATTGCTTAAACCTTTCCCTGTCCTATATTTATTAGAAATTTCAATACCTACTGAATATTCATTGACAAACTAGCCAGCTGTAATGTAATATTGACGGTGGAATGTTTAGAAATGAAAGAAACAGATGTATCATATTTCATTAGCAAAAGGAGCAGACCCTGATCAGACGCCTGATATAAGAGCCGTCTGATCTGGGTCTACTCTATTTACAGAAGTTAAAACGCGTTTATATGAAGGAAAGCCTTAAGGGTTAAAGCATGGTAAATACCAAGTTTAATGCCATTCTGTTTCTCCTTTATAATACTACTGTACATGGTCCTGTTAACTCTGCACCCTAGCAGCAAAATCGTGATTACCTATGCAAACAGTTTGGATCTAGATGAGACGCTGCATAATGCGGCATCTTATCTGGATCCAAACTGTTTGACACTGTGACAATATTTTTGCAAAGAAATGAGAGAAGTTTTATTTACTAAGGGCTGTTCCATTAAATGTGTATCGGGGCAGGAAGGCACTTTAAAAAACAGCTATGCATGGGTGGGTTTCGCTGCAAAAATGGTACTATTTGGTTTGTGCGTTAGTAAAAATTTCTATGGGTGGGTGGCTGAATTTGAAAGTGCCTTCCTGCACCCCCATACACATTTAAATGGAACAACCCTAAGTAAATTGGATTACCCGTTGCAAATCATTTGTTTTTTTTATTTATTCAATAATTATGTTTTTATTACAAATCATGATTGACTTACATGTATTTAATTTATGCCGATTGATAGTTAACAGAATAATTGCACCAAAAAATAGCAAAGTGTACCGGCATCCAACTCTTTTTCTTACTGACAAGTAGATAAAAACAACAATCAATCGTAAATGATAAGATAATGGTAACGATACAACTTGGCATAAATGTATTGTAAGTTTGCCTTGTGTGATTGTAGAATTGTAGACATTATTGGAATTCCAAAAACGCGCAGGACAATTCTCAAATAGTCCATATTCCAATAATGCCCAGAATAAATACATTGTGTTTTGGTTCTTACTATTAGACTACATATTTATTTGCAGGTTCTTGAAGGGAACATACTGTCAATAACAACACATCATGATGGAACTACAAAAACAAACAAAAAAGTCAATAGCGCTAATACAGCGTAAAGTGGACACACAACACAGAAGAAAAACAAAGAAAATACAATTTATAAAGACAGAACTTGAAACATATCTGTCACTCATTGCTCAGTAGCAGCCATAAATTAAGGATCTCTAAGATTTTATAATTATTATTATTATATATATTGTAAAATCTCGAATATTTGAACACTAAAATACGTAGCATTATTGATCTTTAACCCATTCCCGCATATTGACGCCTTTCGATGCCTCTGTAAAAGTCACTTTTTGAAACCATTGTGATAAATTTATCACAATGGTTTCAACACTATACAATTCTAGATTTTTCCTTTTCTCTAGTAAATGTTCCTTTTTTTTAGATATACTCAAAGAGGTTTGATCTAAAAATAGCATGTGAGGTAATGGGCTAAGACAGGTGGCAGCTTAATGCATTAAGCAGCCACCTGCCTAAAAGGGTCTTAATTCTTCTGTACAAAAAACTCAAATAATTGAGATTTTACTGTATTTACTTTTACTGACATCTGGACTATTACCTCATGTATATTCATGTAAGAAATAATGACATCATGAATATTAACCCTTTACTCCATGAATATTTAGATTAATTGCAATAAAAGCTCATGGACACAGGATGTTTTGGCCATGGCAGAAACTGCTATTCATATCTATATTAAATCATAAGCAAACAGAGCAGACTCTGATCAGACGGCCCCTGCAGGTTATTTATGATTTCATTATTTCTGATATGAATATTCATGGAGTAAAGGGTTAAGCCATGTATTTACAGCCACTTCAGTCATGACGTTACTGATCAGTTCACACTGGTTGTCGCTCTGATATTAACAGTAATGACTGAGTAACTTTATTTATATTACTGAGTAACTTTATTTACACTGAGTAACTTTATTTTCAAATTTTTCTTCTGCTTCTGTTTTACAGGAGCATTATTCTTGTATTTCTTTTTGAAAAATAGTGTCATGTTCTTAACCCTTTGCCTGATAGAGATGTGTTTTCTTACAGAGTAGACCCAGATCAAACGACTGCTGTAACAGCCATCTGATCAGGGTTTGTTTTCTTTGTTTATGATATATTATAGATCTGATTGTACAACTTCTTTGAGAGCTACAGATAAAGGTGCATACGGAAATGCAAAAATCGTCATTTCTCCTCCAAACCCTATACTGTGACCACTCTTTAGAATCGTCTCTTCGAGACGATTCTAAAGAGTGGTAACAGTATAGATTTTGGTGGAGAAATAAAGGAGTTATCCTTGAAAATGTTTAAATTTACGCATCTTATCTGCACCTCGTTCTTCCATGATCAAAACTTAATTTGTACAGTGGGCATTATGAAAAAATTATGAAAATTGGTTTGATCAGTGAATACATGTACAGTAAAACCTCTCTATAATGGCCACTAAATTGTGTTAATTAATTGGTATTTAGGGCAGGTGGCCGCTTAAAGCAAGGTGAAAGAAAAACAGAATGCACCTATAGAAGTGTTCTGTTTTGCTTTCATCTTGTTTTAAGCAGTCGCCTGCCTTTAACACATAATACTTTGTTTAATTTAGTGGCCATTTATGAGGTGAATGGCTAAGGGACATGAACTGAAATGTCTTGAAAAGATAGCACAGTTTCATGCATCACCCTTTGAACACCGAATTTTCAAAATGAATGGGTCCATCATTGATTAATGGTAGACTCCATTCAGTATGGAAGGTTATGCTTCGCTGGATCACTTTTGGAAATGGTGCAGTCCCAGATTGGAGAACTTTTTTAAGGAGTCCACTGATCTGGATATACACTGTTTACTGGGGCTAGATAACTTAATCTAGCATTCAAAGGGTGAATGTTGAAATCATTATTTTATGAATATTTATATGCAGTTTTATGCAAACTATGAAATACAGTAAAACTTATCAATGTTAACATATATATGTCTTTAAAAGCAGGTGTTTGCTTAAAGCAGGATGAAAGTAATGCAGAAAGCTCCTGAAGGAGCTTTCTGCATTACTGTCATCCTGCATTAAGTTACCACTTGCATTTTTGACCCAGAATTGGACGAATTGGACGTCGTTTTGGAATAATGAGACATTACAGAAAATGATTAATTTTATGGACGTTTTGAGAGGCTAACAAATATTTTGTTTGGCCCTATTGGACTTTGATTTGGATCTGACATGTCAGTCAGGATCTGTTGTTGTCTCATCTTTATGTTTTGTAAAGTAGTTGACCCTTTATATGCATTTGTAAACAGTGTAGACACAGAATGGGAGAAGTCTTGTGACCTGGTCTACACTGTTTACATAAAAAGAAATGCACTAGAAAATCTAATTGTTCATATTTGAATAGAATCTACCGTTAAGCAATCATGGACTATTCAATTGTGCAAACTCAGCATATGAAGGGTTTAAACTATAAGTCTATTTGTTAGACACCATTAAGTGAGCCATGCCATAAGAAAAGGTTCCAGACCTCGCTGATCCAAGCACTCAAATAAGTATCATTATCCATGCCCAAGACAGGTGACAGCTTAATACAGGGTGAATGCCATGCAGAAAGGGCTCCCAGAGGAGCTTTCTGCATGACTTTTACCATGCATTAAGCAAAAGTTCTCCATTCTTAAGAAGTGAATGTTTGGCTTGGCGAGGTTTTACTGTATTTCTCTACAAGGAATGAGGAAATACTGTAGAAACTGTCTTAAGCGACCATCAAAAAGGTCTAAATGTTGGTCTGTAAGGCAGGTGGTAGCTTAATACAGGTCAAATGTAATACAAAAAGCTCCCATAGGAGCTTTCTGCATTACTTTTGCCCTGTATTAAGCAACCACATGCTCTTTAAGATTCCTATGTCCAATTAATGTAAGGTCGCTTTAAACAGGTTCCACTGTACATGTATATACTGTCCTGTATCTTTCCTCGTGGCATGGGTAGAATGTAGGTTACGTCATGTTATCCAATTTGTACATTGTTCTGATAATTATTGTTGTGTATTTATTAACTGAAATGGCTAGGCTCATTGGGGAAAAGGATGCGTTGGATCAATCGGAATCAATGTAGACCAAGATCAGCAATTAGAATGGTTCAGTTTGATAAGGATCTATGGTTATATGTCAGTGCTTTTACCCTTTCCCTCTTCTATGTTTATTCCATATGTAATTACCTACTGAACATTCATAGACAAAATTGTTATAATGAAATATGGAAGGTGGAACATTATAGCCATTTTAGAAAGCAAAGAAACAGATCTTTCAAATTTTATTAGCAAACAGAGCAGACCCTGATCAGACGGCTCCTCTAGGAGCCATCTGATCTGGGTCTACTCTGTTTGCAGATGCGTGAAAACACGTTTGTATGAGGGAAAGGGTTAACTCTTTCAACCCAGGGACACGCATACTGCCATCTGCAACCTTTAACAGTGTAGACCCAGATCAGTGGGTGCCTAGAGGAGGCTTCTGATTATTGTCTGCACTGTTTGTCATTCAAACCCTCTAGTAGGTTGAAGGCTTTCATATTGAGTGGACTCTTTAGTTAAACACTAATGGGCTATTGCACTTTGTAAATTTCAGAGTTAGTTGCTGTTTATGTAATACATCAGCAAACAACACAAGTCAAGGGTCCAAGGTTATAAAACTTCTGAGTCTGAGATCATTCTCAAGTATCTGATTGGTCAGATTCTGAGCAAGCTCAGAATCTGACCAATCAGATGCTTGAGAATGATCTCAGACTGAAGCAAAACGTTTAATAGCTTGAGGCCTGATCACTTGCTCTTTTCAAGGTCCCAGCAGGTTCATGGTTAGATCTACGTTGTTTATATTGTTCAACTACCACCTTTTCCCCCATGCTTCTGGCCAAGCGTCGTCTTCAGCTGTAGATGAGACGAGTATCAATATCAAATTATATCTTGTTGAACTTCATTAGAATTTCCCCTTCTGAGGTGATTCTAATGATTATCAAAGGATATTGTTTGGCTGAATACTAACAGAGGATGTAAGATAATTTGCGTAAAATTAAACGTTTTTAGGAAAGCTTTATTTCTCTACTAAACCCAATATTGTGACCAGTCTTTAGAAGTTTCTCGAAGGGACGATTTGAAAAACCTTTGAGACAGTTCTAAAGAGTGGTCACAGTATAGGATATGGTGGACATATGATGATTTTAGTGTATCTATAACTTTGAATATGAATTGGATAGATATGTACTCGTCTTGTCTACAGGTCTGTGACTGCCATCTTGTTTTGCTTTGATGGAGGGTGCTGTTGTAGACAATAATTGAATATTATTTGTTTGTAAATATAGATCTTTAGCCCTGGGGTTTTTAATCTATTTTACTGCCACATTCGTTTTTGTTTTATCATTGGAAATGAGAGAGTTTTACCTGACAAATGAGAGAAATGAGAGAGATTTAACCTGACAAATGAGTTTTAACCTGACAAATGAGTTTTAACCTGACAAATTTTAATTTGTTCATCATAAAGAGGTTACTTTATGTATTTTTTTTTCAACTTTTATTCATCGATTTATTGACGTCTCCATAGCGACCACATAATTTATTTATTTGTGATTTTAAAAACAGGTGGATGTTAAATGCATCGCAAAAGTAATTCAGAAAGCTCCAAAAATTCTGCATAACTTATGTCATGCATTTAGCTACCACCTGTCTTAAAAATCCAGAATTAAATTATTTTTTTTGATTGGTCACTGTTGCGAGGTTTTGCTCCTCGTATATATCGTTGCAGCTTACAAACATGTTATTGTTACATAGAATTTCAGGGTTGATATTCATTTTCAACTCACTTTTCACCCTAATACATCATGAAATTAAACTTAATATAATTTAGTTGTCAATTCAATGTTTATTGAGTGGACTTTGACTCAGCTAGACATATTAGTCATTATGGCGGTTGTGCGTGTCCCTCCATTGGTGCATTTGTCAAATTTTGTCCAGGTCCAAAATTCTTTTTGTGACGACATATTTTGGTAAAGTTTGGCATACATTTCAATCATGAGTAGATCTGATATATAAGGATACAACCATATGGTTAAATACCATTGCTTTATAGCTCATACTATCATTTTGTTCTTGTTAATCATTCCATTTCAACATCCTACTGAACTGATATAGTGGTCCAGATAAGATGCGTAAATTAAAATATTTTCAAGAATAACTTCTTTATTTCTCCACCAAACCGTATGTTGTGACCACTCTTTAGAATCGTCTCAAACAGACGATTCTAAAGATTGGTTACAATATGGGGTTTGGTGGAGAAATATTGATTTTAGTATTTTAGTACGCACCTGTAATCTGTTGCTTGGCTTATATTTATATCTGTTTACATCTCATATTTGTTTTATCAGCCTGCTTTAGTAGGATGACACTTGAGGGTTACTTCTCTGCCATCTGTTTGTCACCAGTTTTAGGTCACGCCTTCAGCATGTGACTCGCATGTTCCGACAAAATATTCTTGTAGTCATTATAACTCGATTGCTTTTATATGGTACTTGTACTGTGTATGTTTCTGTTTTAAGTGTCTGTTATTTTACATTTTGTTCAAAGGAATAGTGATGACTTCAACCCTTTGCTCCATAAATACGTTTTTCTACCCCTTTGCAAACAGAGTAGACCAAGATCAGATGGCTCCTATAGGAGCCATCTGATCAGGGTCTGCTCTGTTTGCAGATGGAATAATATAGATCCGATTGTAGAGTGTCAATATGCAATTAATAAGAATCTGATTAATTTTAATGATGTCATAATTTCTTTCATGAATATTCATGGAGCAAAGGGTTAACCTGATATAGATAAAATGCATACATTTTCACTTGTTTAACCCTTTACTCCATGAATATCCATGTTGAAAATAATGACATGTATATTAGCCCTTTCCTCCATAGGCTATTTTTAGACCCAACCTCTTGAATGAATCTACTGAAAAGGAGCATTAACTAGAGAAAAGGAAAACTTTAAAATTTTGTAGTTTGAAACCATTGTGATAAATAGAGCATTTGCTCCTATAGGAGCAAATGCTCTATTTATCACAATGGTTTCGAAAAGTGGTTATTACAGAGGCGTAGAAAGGGGTATTTATGAAGGAAAGGGATAACCCTTCACTCCATGAATATTCATGCAGCAAATAATGACACCATGAATATTAATTATATTTAAAATAGCACGTAGACACAGGAATCCTTGACCATGGCAGAAACTGTACAATCATATCTATTTTATATCATAAGCAAACAGAACAGACCCAGATCAGACAGCTCCTATAGGAGCCGTCTGATCTGGGTCTTCTCTGTTTGCAAAGGCATAGAAAGGCATATTTATGGAGTAAAGGGTTAATAATAGTTCCTTTATTTTTCCACCATACTCCCTGTTGTGACCACTCTTTAGAATCATCTCTTTGAGGGTTTGGTGTAGAAATGATGATTTTAGTACTTGAGTACATGTATGTATCTTTATCTATAGCTCTGTTTAAAATATGGTTTGTTTCACTTGATACACTAGCACTGAATCATTTTCAAACTGTAGATCCTGTTTGAAGATGTGGAAATGCGTTGGATTTCGGTGACTAAGCCAGATTTGTTATTCGCACGTAGGTTTCAGGGTAAACTTACATGATTTTCAATTGTCACTTATTATTAGTAGATTATAGAACCTTTCTGAAGGAACAGTTGGAAACAGTGTACATGAGACAAGCAAGAGTTTAACCCTTCACTCCATGAATATTCATGTCAGGAAAAATGGATGTAGGGATATTTATTGGCTGATTTTTATACGCATCTGCATCATGAACAAGGAATTGTTTTCCTTGTCACAAAAATGTAGAAATATACAGTAAAATCTCGATTATTCAAACACCGAAATGCGTATTATTATCGATCTCTTACTCTAATCTAGGTGGCAGCTCAATGCATGGTAAAAGTCATGCTTGACTTTCACTATGCATTAAGCAGCCATCTGCCTAAAAGGGTCTTAATTCGTCTATACCGAAAATTCGAATAATCGAGATTTTACTGTATGTTATTTCATAAGCAAACAGAGCAGAACCTGATAAGATGGCTCCTAAATCAAAGGTGTAGAACGGTGTATTTATGGAGTAAAGGGTTAATAAAGTTTTATTGTATATGATATTTTTATGCCCCGGTCTTGGAAAGGGCAGAATTAAGATTTACTCTTGTCTGTTTGTCTGTCGCACATCATTGTATCATGCAAAAACTCCAGGGTCCATGCTTATAAAACTTTTAGTTGAGTCTGAGTTCGGTCTCAAGTTTTTGATTGGTCAGATATGAGCCAAAGGCTCAAATCTTTCTAAAGAGTGGTCACAGTATAAGGTCTGATGGAGAAATGACGATTTTAATACAGGTATTTACGTACACACTTTATTTGTAGCTTGGTTAGAGTCATGAAAATTCATAGGATGGTGAATCATTTTGTGATCTTGCGCACCTGGAGTATGGTAATGATATGCACTCAGTAAGACAAGAGTGTATCCCTTGTCATAGGCCAAACTATGGCTATAGTCGTATGTATGTGGGGCATCTTTGTCCTATGAACTCTATTTTCCAATGTGTTGCACTATATATAGTCCAGTGTTGTTTTTATGTGAGTTGTACTGTACTTCAGTTGTACCGTAATTGAATCATGCCATACTCGAGTCATGCCATACTCGAGTCATGTCATACTTATATCATTTTCAAGAGCATTTATTCTATCACAGTTGAGTTCTCCACAGTTTTACAATATCTCCCCCTTTTTACTTGGTTTAATGGATGATTGTACATTCCAAAGAGTATTTTCCCAGAATGTTCTCTTATTACCCGAAGTATTTGGACATACAAACTTTGGCAAATAGTGCAGACCCAGATCAAACTGTTTCTGAAGAGGAGATTGTGTAATTTTGTCTTGCGGACAAGATTCATATGAGTCTGACGATCATCAATTTTAATGCCAAAATGCTCTTTGTGGATGTCCGTTTCGTACTATGGACATGTTTTAGTTTTAGTTTATTTTACATTCATTATGCATTAGTTCGATTTCATTTTGCATTAAGCAGTAGCCTGTCTCAAGACAGATATTTATACCAAATTTAATGTCCAGATTAGAGGCGTTTTACTGTATTCAGCTTTATAAACTGATGGAGAGTACATGCTGGGTGTCCGAATAATTAGGGTAAATAGGACTTGTAGCCCAAGGTGAGCAACCCAGTGTTAACCTATTACCTCATAGGCTATTTTTAGACCCAAAATTTGAATGAATCTACTGAAAAGGAGCATTTACTAAATAAAAGGAAAACATTTAGAATTGTGTAGTTTTGAAACCATTGTGATAAATAGAGCATTTGCTCCATTTGCTATTTATCATAATGGTTTCAAAAAGTGACTTTTACAGAAGGAGTGGGTTAACACCACAGTCAAAAATACTGTATGCTCAAAGTTAGATCTCATTCAACTTTGACTGCTTTCTTTGCGATCAGACTTTAGAGGGAATGTTGATCAGATGTCAAACAGCAACAGTTTGGATCCTGATGAGAACCCGAGTTTCTGTGTGTCTCATCTGGAGCCAGGCTGTGTACAAATGATGGTCAGGATCAGATCGTGAATAGCAGGAAAATAATTATTAAGTTTGATGCTGGATCAGTCTTCATTATTTGACATTCAGTGAGAAGTAGATACTTGTAAGAAGCTTATATGGATCTGTTAAGTTCTGTCTCAGTCACAACCCTATTTTCCCTGGTACTCTATGGTGATTCTAATAACTCTGAGCACAATAGAGTTCGGTAGATTCTAGTAAATACTCCTTTTTAGCAGATTTATTCAAAGAGGCTGAATCTAAAAATAGCTTGTGAGGTAATGGGTCTAAAATTAGCCTAGGAGGTAAAGGGTTAAGCATGGTAAATGTTTTAGTTTAGACTGTGTGCCTATCTATGTGTTGTCCATTGGTTTGATACTCTGTCTGTCACATTTGTTTTGTTCTCAAAGTGTGCTGCCACATTATGTTATCTTCTACCACACTGCGAATTGGTTAACCCATTTCCCACATATGGAAGCCTCTGTAAAAGTCGACTTTTGAAACCATTGTGATAAATAGAGCATTTGCTCCATAGGAGCAAATGCTCTATCACACTGGTTTCTAAACTTCACGATTCAATTTTTGTCCTTTTCTCTAGTAAATGCTACTTTTCGGTAGATTTATTCAAAGAGGTTGGATCTAAAAATAGCCTATGATGGGTTTGTAAATACTATTGTATAGTGTACAGTTTTGATCCGGATGATGAATCTCATCTGGATTGGTCGGTCTGTTATGAAAGGGAAGTGTCACATTTACCGTATTCTCCCTAATAAAAACAACCATTCTAGTAAATGCAGTCGTACTGGGTTTTTTTGGGGGTGAGGGGCCTAACATTTTTATAAAACATCTGAAAATCTGTATACATAAGAACTATTAAATAAAGAAATACAGGTATTTCAAATTACAGGTGGTAGCTTCAAGCAGACTGGAAGCATTGCTGTACAAGAAAGTTCCCATAGGTGCTTTCTGCATTGCTTCCATTATGCATTAAGCTGCTACATGTGTATGGAATGCAAGAAGCCCCTTTTAAAAATGTGATGACCCCAGAGGCGTTTATTAAAGGTAATATGGTACTTACATTCTGGCATACAGATACGATACTTACATTCTGGCATACAGATACGATACGTACCTTTTGGCAAATAGATACGATACTTGCCTTCTGGCATACAGATACGATACTTACCTTATGGCATACAGATACGATACTTACCTTTTGGCAAATAGATACGATACTTACCTTCTGGCATACAGATACGATACGTACCTTTTGGCAAACAGATACGATACTTACCTTCTGGCAAATGGATTTGATCCAGATGAGATGTTGAATACATGTAGCTTGGCCTGTCACCAGGATCCAAGATGCTGGACACTTGGTCGATAGCTTCTCAAAGGCAGTAAGTACTGTAAGACCCATCTAAACCAGAAAACCAATTTTATTTAGAGGGATTTTACTGTACATGTTGCAACAGGTCACGTGATTTGTTAACTTAACTCTTTCCTCCATAAATACGCCTTTCTACGCCTCTGTAATAACCACTTCTTGAAACCATTGTGATAAATACAATGTAAAGCATTTGCTCCTATAGGAGCAAATGCTCTATTTATCACAATGGGTTCAAACTACAAAATTCTAATTTTTTCCTTTTCTCTAGTAAATTCTCCTTTTGGGTAGATTCATTCAAAGAGGTTGGGTCTAAAATAGCCTATGGAGGAATGGGTTAATGTTAGTAGACTCTTAGGTCACAGTCTCGTCAATACACACGATAGGCCAGTTGCAGCAACTAACTCAAGATTCATCTGACAAGGAATCTCAGTCATATTCTCAGTTTTGAAATGTTAAAATCTCAGTTAACCCTTCCCGCCATGAACATTCATTGAATTGTTTATGATAATGAATATTCATGGACTGAATTGTTATACAGTAGAACCCCGGTAATGCAACCATTTAATAAATAAAGATTGCTGTCTTTATAAGCAGGTGGTTGCTTAATGCAGGACAAAAATAATGCAGAGAGCTTTCTGCATTATTTTTTCCCTGCATTAAGCTACCACCTGCATCTAGTAACAAAAATTATACCGCTTTTAGCTGGTCGCATTAGCGGGGTTTTACTTTACATGTAGTTACATATTAGAAATGGACATTTTGGGTGTGACAGAAACATCAGAATCGGATCCGTATTGTTTGATTTGCAAACAGAGCAGACCCGGATGGCGGATCTTGTAGGAGTAGTCTGATCTAACTCTACTCTGTTTGCAAAGGTGCTAAAAGTCGTCAGTATGAGGGAAAGGGTTAAAAATCAATGTTTTATTTGAGTAGCTTGATATAGATATGCATTGGTAATGAAGTGTAAAAACTTACAGCTTTCTGGATAATAAAATTGTATCAGATGTATATGTATCGTTGCTTTATCCTTAATCAGTTGGATATTTGTTTCCCATCTCCCGCTTGTCGCAATCTGTTTTTCTCCCGCTTGTCGCAATCTGTTTTGCATTTGTAAACAGCTTGGATCCAGATGAGACGCCGAAATCGACATAACTCTGCGTCTGTTCTGGATCCAAAGTGTTTGACATTCTTTTCGATAGTATCTCAAAAGTTTGATCGTATTGGAATTGTACTAGATCCACATTTTATGTTCATGTACTATTAACACTTTCCATGTTTTAAGTTTATTCCAAATTTCAATGTCTACTGAATATTCATAGACAAACTAGTTACAAAAAAAAATGGAAGGTAGAATATTGCAGCCATTTTAGAAAGTAAAGAAACAGATCGATCAGATTCAATTAGCAAACAGAGCATGCCCTGAGTTAACTCTGGGTCTACTCTGTTTGCAGATGCGTGAAACACGTTTATATGAGGGAAAGTGTTAACAGCATTGCCATATGTGTGACAGACAGCACTTATATAGTAGAACTTCTTTAAAGCGACACGTATGGACACGTTCAGTTTGATATGTGGATTATGGAATAATGACCGTTCTGTTCATGCAGTATATTTAATCCCTTTCGTGTTCTGTATTCATGTAACAAATAATGACCCCGTGGATATTTATTAGGACCCTGCATTGAAAATGCAGGAGCCCTATTGGAATCACATTTTAGCTCACCTACGCTAAAGGCTCAAGGTGAGATGGTGTGACCACCCGTCGTCCGTCTGTTTGTTCACTTTCATTTCAAACGACTTCTAAACCACTGGTAGGATTTCAACTAAATTTCACAGAAATGTACCTTAGGGGGTCTTCTACCAAGTTTGTTAAAATCATGACCCCTGGGCCAAAAATGGCACCGCCCCACTAGTTTTTAGCTCACCTGAGCCAAAGGCTCAATGTGAGCTATTGTGACCGCCTGTCGTCCGTCTGTCTGTCCGTTCACTTTTATTTCAAATGACTTCTCCTAAACCACTGGGAGGATTTCAACCAAATTTCACAGAAATGTACCTTAGGGTGTCCTCTATCAAGTTTGTTCAAATCATGACCCCCGGGCAAAAAATGGCCCCGCCCCACTACTTTTAAAGGTTTTTTTTTTAAATCTTTAAAAATTTTCTTCTCTGAAACCACACTTTCTAGAGCTTTGATATTTGGTATATAGCATCATCTAATGGTCCTTTACCAAGTTTGTTCAAATGATGACCCCCGGGCCAAAAATGGCCCTGCCCTGGGGCTTGTAGTTTTTACATATACTTATATAGGGAAACCTTTAAAAATCTTTATGTCTGAAACCACATAATCTAGAGCTAAGATATTTGGTATGAAGCATCACCTAATATACCACTACCAGGTGTGTTCAAATAATGACCCCTGGGCCAAAAATGGTCTCACCCTGGGGTTTTATGCTACTTAACATCAGAATCTGTAACGGATTAAAAGTTTCCCCTTAGCAATTTCCTCACAGTTATTTCCCTTGTCCCATCAGCATAGCCATAAGGGACAAAGGGAGATAACTGCATTGGAGTTCTAGTACCTCCAGAATAGTGATTCTATTTATAACTATTTATAATAAAATGTGGAAGGACAGTGTAGCTGTTTTAGAAGGCATAGAAACAGATCTATCAAATTGCATTAGCAAACAGCAGACCCTGATCCTATAGGAGCCACCTTATCTGGGTCTACTCTGTTTGCAGATGCATGAAAACAAGTTTATATGAGGGAAATTAAGGGTTAAATAGATTTCATCAGAAACTGTTACCCTAAAGGAAACTGCCAGGCACTGGGCAGTAAAATCTCTCCAGGTCAATGCATGACTCTTAACTCTTTGCAGGCTAGTGGTGAAACTGTGATTACCTATGCAAACAGTTTGGATCCAGATGAGAGGCCGCATAATGCGGCGTCTCATTAGGATCCAAACTGTTTGTCATCTTAACCATATTTTTGCAAAAAAATGAAAGTAAGTTTATTTTAAGAATTGAAGCAGATGACAATAACTTTTTGTTGCAGACGAAACATTAAAGGGCATTTTGAAAGGGATGTTGACCCATTAACCCCGTAGTGTGTAGTGTGAGTGATTTGTGGTTCTATACAGCTAGATGTTACCAATGTCTCTCAAATTAGATGTGGGAGATATTGGAAATTCTTAGCTAAGAGTAACACCTATTCAGCCAATCAAGGAAAATGATAATCATCTAGACTTTTGATCTGGGTCCATACCCAACTGATGTAAGTCATGGTAATGTTAAAGAAAACTGTGAAAACATGATTATGCAATGGCCCAACTGATATCAGTCATGGTAATTCTTAAGAAAACATGATTATGCATTTGCCCCCCTAACAATGATAGGTGTCAAAATTACTACTGTGGATTAAGTCTGCTGCCCAAAAAAGCATCTTAAATATAACTTTTTTTTTATAAAATTATTGACAACACATTAAAAAGTCCTAAAATGTCTGAATCTTGTATGATATTAATGAAATAACTGAGTAAATATAACTTAATTATAACAGTAGACGAAACGGGAACAGGGTAAACTTTTAGAGTAGACGAAATGGGAATGAATTAGAGAAGACGAAATGGGAAGTAGACGAAATGGGAATAAACCGTAATTTCTTTGCAAAAATATGATCAAGATGACAAACAGTTCGGATCCTGATGAGACACTGCATTATCATCTGGATCCAAACTGTTTGCATAGGTAATCAAGATGACATGATGAGAATCATGAGACGCCACATTATGTGCAACGAGTTAAATATTTAGGAAAATATTAGGTATTTCTTAAATTAGATAATACCAACAATATATTCATTTTAATACTTTTAATTAACTAAAAAATAGTCATTTTAGGAAAAAATAGGTATTATGCTAGTTACCATATTTAGAATATTAAATTTTAGGAAAATATTAGGTATTTCTTAAATTAAATACATAACAAACAGTTTGAATCCAAATCAGACACCACATTATGCAGTATCTGATCTGGAGCCAAATTGTTAGCAATGTGAAAAACATCAAACTGTTCAGGATTTCGTGTATATATGTATTGAAACCTTTCACTCAGCATCTCATTGGGATCTAAACTGCTGGAAACAGTCATAATTCAACCCTTTCCTTCATATAAACGTGTTTTCATGCATTTGCAAACAGAGTAGACCAAGATCAGATGGAATTTAATAGATATGTTTCTTTCCTTCATAACATATCTCAACATCTCATCAAGATCAGACAGACTTTAGGATCTAAACTGCTGGAAACAGTCAATAAACGTGTTTTCACGCATTTGCAAAGTTTACCAGAGTGGACCAAGATCAGAAGGACTTTAATGGAATTTATTTTTTCGATTGCATCAAAGACAATGTTTTAATATGACTTTGATTGTGTGATTTATGTGATTTATACAATTACAAACAATACTAAGTGTCTATTAATTAAGCAATCTCACTTTAATTACATTCAACCCTCAACTTTTTCCATCATCTTGTTTGAGTCATTAAGTAATTATCAGTTTTCTGCATATATTTGTTCTCTTTCTATAGGTAGGCCAGTTCAAGCAAACTATACAGCAATCATTTGATATGTACTGACTATAGTCTAATGCATGCTCCATTGAATTATTTGTCTGGCTTGATTGTGGGAGTTATTGGAATTTTATCAACCAAAATGTGGGAGACATTGGAATAAACCGTTATTATATAGGTCTTTGCACAATGTTATGTTTGTTTCTGCAGTTAGTTTATGTGATTGGAAAAAAAATTAGTTTCATTATGATCATTTATTTTAATAAATTTTATTATGCGAGTCTTCATTAATTGCATTTAGTTGAAATTTAGGTGTTTAATAAAGTCTTTTCGCCTTGCTACTAATTGTATTTATTTTAATTTGATTTTTAAACAAATAATGTCTTAAGTTAATCAAAATTATTGTCAATCAATAATTAATGCTACTCAAAAAATTAGTAACTCTTCTCAATTTCAATTGTTAAAATTACTAATGACCCGTTTAATTGACTTATCATCAGATATTAACACCTAGAGCTAGAATTATTTCTAAACACCTATTAACCCTTTACCTGTTTGCTTTGACAAAAATTGAGCTGGGACTACTCTGTTTGCTAATGCGTAAAAAATTGTTATATCCATAAAGAGAAGTTTTAGCTTTGATAAAAACTGTAAAATCAAATCTATATCTTGTCAAATGCAAACAGAGCAGACCCTGATCAGACAGCTTCTATAGCAGCCGTCTGATCTAGTCTACTCTTATTTTTCTTTGAAGAGAAGTTTTTGATTTGACAAAAACTGTAGAATCACATCGATATTGTGTCAAAAGAAACAGAGAAGACCCAGATCAGACAGCTTCCGTAGGAGTCGTCTGATCTGGGTCTACTCTGTTTGCTAATGCATAAAAACAGCTTTATATGAGGGAAAGGGTTAAAAGATTTTTAAAGATATTTTTATTGGTCATTTCACACAAAAACTGGCATTATGTACTGCCCAGCACTTTATTTGCCTATATACCTGGATCAAGGTATAATTGCATAGCTTTATTGACGTCATTTGAATTTCTCAAAGAACAAGTTTAGGCTTTTTGAGCTAAGGCAAAAATGGCACAAGTTGTAAACAGTTTAGATCTTGGTCAACCAGTCACTTGGTATTAGATCTGAATGCAGTTCAAGTTTATTCAGGAGTGAAAGGGTGAAAGCAGTGCACTAAGCTTCTTTCATCTGCTAGAAATGTTGTCCACTGAAAAATTAACATGTCAATATATTACTGTAACTCAGGTGAGCAATATAGGGCCAATGACCCTCTTGTTTAGCTCACCAGAGCACAAAGTGCTCAAGGTGAGCTATTGTGATACCCCTGTGTCCGGCGTCCGTCTGTCTGTCCGTCAACAATTTCAAACGACTTCTTCTCTGAAACCGACTGCCCAATTGTAACCAAACTTGGTCAGATACATACTGTGTGTGGGTGGGTGCTTCAAAAGTTGTTAAAAGATAGTGGGTGGGGCCATCGGTCTTGTTGCCATGGCAACTGTACACAATATCTAGAAAAATCTTCTTCTCCAGAATGACTTGTCCGATTTGAATATAGTTTTCACCAAAATGTTTCTCAGTTGATAGACTTTAGTTTAGTTTAAACATATTTTATTGATAATTTACATTTACATTCACGGCATATATAATACATAAAGGATTGGATCGAAAGCTAACTAAAGCTTATTTGAGATCTTCTCATGACAACAGTTAGTTACACTACGGATATAGAATGTTCATATCTTGAGTAATGTACATTTTCTATAACATAAGCATATATTTGGAAAAAAGCAAAAAGCTGTGGAAAACAAAGAAAAACAAGAGATGTTTGTAAAACATGTATACCCCCCAGATCCCCTGACCTTTGATCTAGTGACCTCAACTATAGAGGTCATCTAGCTGTCATGACTAATCACCACAGCAACTTTGAAGATCCTAAGCCAAACCACTGATCATTTATTGATCTGAAAACATTTCACATATTAAGGTCATGGTGACCTTGACCTTTGACCTAGTTACCTCAACAACTATAGTGGTCATCTAGTGGTCATGACCAACAACCACAGCAAGTTTGAAGATCCCGCACCAAACCATTGAGCAGTTATTAATTGGAAACCATTTCATCAGTTAAGGTCATGACGACCTTGACATTTGACCTAGTGACCTCAAAATCAATAGGGGTCATCTAGTTGTCATGACCAACCACCACAGCAAGTTTGAAGATCCTAAGCCAAACCCTTGAGCAGTTATTTATCGCAAACCATTTCACAAGTTAAGGTCATGGTGACCTTGACCTTTGACCTAGTGACCTCAAAAATAATAGGGGTTATCTATTGGTCATGAGCAACCACCACAGCAAGTTTGAAGATCCTAAGCCAAACCCTTGAGCAGTTATTGATCGCAAACCATTTCACCAGTTAAGGTCATGGTGACCTTGACCTTTGACCTAGTGACCTAAAAAACAATAGGGCTCATCTAGTTGTCATGACCAACCACCTAAGTAAATTTGAAGATCCTAAGTCAAACCCTTGAGCAGTTATTGATCAGAAACCATTTTACAAGTTAAGGTCATGGTGACCTTGACCTTTTACCTAGTGACCTCAAATACAATAGGGGTCATCCAGTTTTCATGACCAACTACCACAGCAAGTTTGAAGATTCTAAGCCAAACCCTTGAGCAGTTATTGATCGGAAACCATTTGACCAGTTAAGAGCATGGTGACCTTGACCTTTGACCTAGTGACCTAAAAAACAATAAGGGTCATCTAGTGGTCATTACCAACCACCACAGCAAATTTGAAGATCCTTGGCCAAACCCTTGAGCAGTTATTGATCGCAAACCATTTCACCCTTTAAGGTCATGGTGACCTTGACCTTTGACCTAGTGACCTAAAAAACATTAGGACTAATCTAGTTGTCATGACCAACCACCTAAGCAAATTTGAAGATCCTAAGCCAAACCCTTGAGCAGTTATTGATAAGAAACCATTTTACCAGTTAAGGTCATGGTGACCTTGACCTTTGACCTAGTGACCTCAAAATCAATAGGGGTTATCCTGTGGTCATGACCAACTACCACAGCAAGTTTGAAGATTCTAAGCTAAACCCTTGAGCAGTTATTGATCGGAAACCATTTAACCATTTAAGGTCATGGTGACCTTGACCTTTGACCTAGTGACCTCAAAATCAATAGGGGTCATCTAGTGGTCATGACCAACCACCACATCAAGTTTGAAGATCCCAAGCCAAACCCTTGAGCAGTTATTGATCGGAAACTATTTCACCATTTTAGGTCATGGTGACCTTGACCTTTGACCTAGTGACCTCAAAAACAATAGGGGTCATCTACTTGTCATGACCAACCACCACAGCAAGTTTGAAGATTCTAGGCCAAGTCGTTTATTAGTTATCGTTCGGAAACCATCGATCTACCGACCGACCGACCGACCGACATGTGCAAAGCAATATACCCCCATTTTTTCAAAAAAAGGTATAAAAATGTTATAATCACGAAGTGGAGAAAAAGAAGTAAGACAAAAAATGGAATCATTGGCTTAAATGAGAAGAGGGGGCCCGCTCTGTCCCTAAGTTGCTCAAGAGAAACGTTTAGTTTGCATTATATATTTCAAGACTGCTCGAAATATAGTGCAGTTAGACTCCTGACCAAGTGCTGGGTCACCATACAAGAGAAGTTTGACGGTTGGAGTGCGAATCGGATTTATAGTGTTCAAGAGGGATATGCGCATGTGTTGATAGGATTTACAGGTAAAAAGGTAATGGTAGGTACTTTCAACATCCCCACAGTGGCATAGTGGAGAGTCAACTATGTTTTTTTGAAATAATGTTAAATTTAATGAGCTACAATTAGTGCGCAGCCGAGTGAGGAATATTTGTGCTTTCCTACTTCCAACGTAGTAATGAGAAGGAACTGTGGTAGAATAGCTGGAATTTAGGGACCGTTTAAAAGATGACAAAGAGACCGCGTTTCTCAAATCTAATGGAAGTAAATTCCATTCGCGAATGGCTGAAGGTAAAAAGGAGTTCGAGTACAGTGCTGTTCTTGCATGTGGCATCTGAGTGAATGTTTTCAGCATTTCGCAAGTGATATCTAGATTCATTTTTCACCAGAGGGGGTACCAAGGACGATAAATACTCAGGAGTGATGTTTTGTGTCATTTTATAAAGTAGTAAAAGCTTATGCTTTCGTCTTCTTTCATTTAGAGATTCCCACCCTATTTCTTTTACTAAATTGGCTATAGAAATTAGTTTTGTTGCACCAGTGGCAATTCTGGCTGCCTCATGTTGAATTTTATCAAGTTCTAGTTTTTCAGCATTAGAACAATTATCCCAAATAACATCAGCGTATTCTAAAAGTGGTCTTATGAAGGTCAAGTAGATGGTTTCAAGAGATTTTCGATCTAAAACATATTTAATTGGAAAAGTAGTAAAGTCAAGCAGGCAAAGCCACATGCAAGACGCAACCACCACCAAAACACCGATAGACAGCATGACACACACACACACAACCACACACCCAAACGCACACGCACACACGAAATGAACACAGAAAACACCAAAAGACACACAAGAACCAGGGACAAACGTTCCACAACATGAACAAACCACAAGCACAAAGACGCAATGCAAACAAAAGGAAGGGTGACAAAGAGAGTACCGCCTTGGCACGGTCAGCAGCAAAAACACCACTGGGGGTTTAAACCGGTTTACGGACGTCCTAACCTCACACTTCTCTCAAAGTCACCCTAGCTTTACAAATATTGTAAATAAAGGTATCCCCGCTGGACTTACCCACAACATAGACGACGGTGAACACAGGACAACATGTAAAACATAGCATAATAACTGTGACAATCCGTCAAATATGTACTCAATGACTTTGCTGAAGTCAGAGCACCTGCAGGTAAGCCGTTAAGGGCACGACAGGGAAAAATAATACATGAGTCTGGTAAGCTCCTCCTGTATCCAAGTTTAAGAGTATACCATCATAGAGTACTACCCTCGGCCTGTCATCGCGCAAGCAAAGAGGGAAGCGTAGCTACCGACTGTAAAAGGGTCGATAACCAAACATGCAGTGTGTTGCAATATAATAGGATCATAACCTTTCTTTTTAAAATTTTTAATGCGTTTTATAAACAAATCATGAAAATGGATATGACCCCGAATTTTCCTAAGTTTGTAGATAACATCCCCATAAAATTCTGGTTGAGAAATGCCTTGTCGCAGTAACGTCCGTAGATTGCAATTATATTTACTAATGAGTTCTCTCATTATATTTATTCGCAACCATGCTTTTGATTTGATATAGTCTATGTGAGTATGCCAGCTACCATCATTAGAAAGATGAACTCCTAAATGTTTATGAGACTCAACTTCTATAATATCTGTGTTAAGCATTGTGAGTTGGGGGGTGGTGAGGATGATTTACTTTACGTGATATTAGAAGTGACTCCGTCTTTGTGGGATTAAATGTTACAAGCCACAAATTAGCCCATTCGGTGATTTTAGAGATATCTGAGTTAAGTGTGTTGGCCGTTAGATCAGCATGTTCAACAATAAGAAAGAGGTTTGTGTCATCTGCAAACAGGCGAATATTAGATTGAATTTCTGAGACTATGTCATTGATGTAGATTAAGAATAAGATAGGACCAAGAATAGAACCCTGTGGAACACCAGCCTTGATTGGTGCCCACTTTGACTTTGTCCCAGGTATTACTACCCGCTGACGTCTATTCGAGAGATAGTTAGAAAACCAGTTGAGAAATTTAATTGATATACCAGTTGATTTCAATTTAGCTAACAGACCAGTATGCCAGACACGATCAAAGGCCTTGCTAATATCAAAGAAGACTACTCTTACTTCCTTGCCTTCGTCTAGTGCCTTACAGAATGTATTGTATAAAAAGGTCAGCTGGTTCACAGTGGAATCACCTTGAATAAAGCCAGATTGAAAACATGAAAGGTACTTGATATCGTGCAGGTAATTATAAAAATGTTTAAATACTATGCGCTCAAATATTTTATCTAAATTGCTTAGAAGTGAGATAGGTCTATAGTTGCTCACTAAGGAGGGGTCACCTTTCTTGAAAATAGCAGATACGTGAGCTTCCTTCCAACATTCTCGTATGATGCCAGAATCAAGAGATTGGTTAAAGAGGTCACACAGGGGATTGCATAATTCCTTAGCTGCTTCACGGAGGATTCTATTATTGATTCCGTCTGGACCAGAGGCCTTACCGGTCGGAAGACTTGCTAGAGTTGATTCCACTTCTTCAGGAGAAATAAGAAAGAAAGGCATAGTACTATCTGATGTCAAAGTAGCAGGTACATTGACGTTGAATTCGTCAAGTATTGTTTGGGCTGCGAAATAATCGTTTAAGAGATTAGCTTTATCGTTATCGTTAAATGCATGCATTCCATTATTTTCTAATGTTGGTAAAGCATTATTTCCAGTTGTTGATATGAAAGATTTAAGTGTGTTCCACCAGCCTTTTGAGGAATGACTAGAATCAGTTAATTTGTTTGAGAGATTATTATAATATTCTTGTTTAGATTTTCTAATAAGATTGATAGTCTGGTTACGGAGATGTTTGAAGCGTTCCCAATAGTGATCAGATGTTTTTGTTTAAGCTCTTCTATATGCCCTTTTTCTTGATCTAATTTTACTTTTAATTAAAGAATTGATCCATGGTGGTTCATATTGTCTAGTCCGGATAATTTTGTTTGGTACACATTCATCGGTCACATTAATAATTTGTTCAGTAATTTGTCTTGCATATACATGTATATTGATGTCATTATGTTTAGTTCCTGTCAAGTCAGTCTCATTTGCTTTTTGTCTTAGTAAATCGTAGTCTCCCTGTTCATACTTGTAAATTTTACGTGTGAAGGATTTGAATTTATGTTTATTGTAACGTATTAGTACATATACTGGGCAATGATATCTTTGTTCTTGTTGAAGAAAAGGATCTCCTACCCCAGAAGAAACAACCATTGTATTATTCTTGACAAGAATTACATCGATGAGTGATCGTGAATGCTCTGTAAAGTGCGTCGGTTCGTTAATAATTTGAGTTAAACCCATTTGTTGAGAAAGCGAATCAATCTTTTTCGACGTAGATGAATTTAACATGTTAAAATTTAAGTCACCTGTAATAATTATGTCGTTAATACCAGTGTCAATAGCTAGATGAAGTGAGTCTTCAATCATAGTGTAATAACCAGCAGTTGCATTAGGCGGTCGATAAAGAACACATATAAGTAAGTGTCTCTGATGAAGACATAATTCTACCCAGACACATTCGAGATCGATAAGTTCAAGGTCGCGGCGTCGATTATACTTAATGTTTTCCCTAACATATACCATTACCCCTCCATGATTATCAAAATTACGATCTTTTCTTTCTGGTAAGTTAAATGATGGAATCTTTAGATCTTCATTGGAGATAGAATTTTTTAACCATGTCTCAGAAAATGCAAGGATATCAAAACAGTGAAGTTCAGCAGTCAAACTGTCTAATTTTGCAAGGATACTTTGAACATTATAATGTACTATAGATAGGTTTTTGGAGGGGTCAATTGTTGATGCAAATGAGCTAGAAAATGAGGAACTTATTGATTGATTTGATATATTATCAGGGTTATCAGGTCCTGGATTTGGATGAATGTCACCACAACACAACAGAATGCTTATCAACCATAAGGAAAAAGTAGCAATAAAATGAAACAGCAATAGCTTAACACAGAATACTGAATTGATATACAAAAGTCGAGATCTGCAACGTACCCTTTGTTGAGAGTTAAAGTGTAATCCAACAGCATCTTTCAGG
This sequence comes from Azorinus chamasolen, assembly GCA_963576725.1. Taxonomy (NCBI): domain Eukaryota; kingdom Metazoa; phylum Mollusca; class Bivalvia; order Cardiida; family Solecurtidae; genus Azorinus; species Azorinus chamasolen. The sequence goes on from OY755241.1 coordinate 57,198,996, forward strand.
CGAAGAAGCACAGATAAAGAGTAAACCTTTGAACTAAGGATCCAGTACAGACATAAAAAGTACAGGAGCATCGAGAACTTCATACGACAGCAATAAGCCTGTGCGGCGGCGGCAGTGCGAGTTTTATATTTCATGAAATTCTGAGGAGGAATATAAGGAAACGCGCCTCCGCCACCACACAGCCATACCTGCAAAATAATATCATGAGCATGTTGCCAGAGAAGAACTCGCTCAAATCAGCCAATGATCCAAACGTTGAAGATGAAAACAGTGTTATATGAAAAATAGAAATGAAAAAAATGATATTCATATTAGGCATATCAGAAGGTTCAAACCAACAATCTAAGGGCTATTATTAATTACATCTTTGTAGAAAAATCAAAACGTCATTCTTGAAATCAATGAATCGCGGCAAATTGTTCATTTCATAATTTGGGTCAGCACAGTTTGTAAGGAGATATATCGGCTAAGTAGTATATCGAATTATGAGCATGAAAGATTCAAACAGCCTGTTCCCGGATAAGGAGCCACCAATAAATGGTGACAGCTGATCCGGGTCTGTACTGCTTACAACACATCAAGATGGTTAATTATTCACTGTACCACATAATCCGTATACATGTATTTCAAAGAGCATAAAACTAAGTACAAACAGCTATGTCCCGGATGAGCCTTCACCAACAAGTGGTGACGGCTGATCCGGGTCAACACTGTCTACAGCCCATGGATACAATTGCCGATTTGATAAAACATTTACTGCATCACATGAACTGCATATTTCCAAAAAATAAGAAAGCAGATACAAACAGCAGGCTCAGATGAGCCGTCACCAACAAATGCTATCAGCTGATTCGGGTCCACCCTGTCTGCAAACCATCAACATAATGGACAATTCATTTACTGCATCACATGAAACTATATCTCAAAAAAGCACACAACTCACTACAAACAGCCAGATCCCAGATAAACCACCGCCAATAAATGGTGTCGGCTGATCTGGGCCTTCACTGCTTACAAGACAACAACAAATATACCGATATAATAAGTATATTTTCTACCTTGCGTGAACTGCGTTTTTCAAAGGGCATAATACAGATACAAACAGCAGGCTCCCAGATGTGCTGTCACCAATAAATAGTGTCAGGTGATCTGGGTCTACTCTGAGTACAACCCATCAACATAAAATACTGATCGGAAAAACATTTACTTACTACATCGCATGAGTTGTACATTTCAAGAAGCATGAAACATATACAAACAGTCAGTTCCCAGGTGAGCCGCAACCAAGTAAATGGTATCGGCCAATCCGGATCCACACTGTTTGCAAACTATCAACATGATGACTGGTTAGATAAATAATTTAGTGCATCACATGAGTTGTATATTTCAGAGAGCGTAAAACAGATACAAACAACCAAGTAAATGGTATCGGCCATTCCGGATCCACAATGTTTGCAAACCATCAACATGATGACTGATTGGAAAATAATTTAGTGCATCACATGAATTATATATTTCAAAGAGTGTAAAACAGATACAAACAGCCAGTCCCTAGGCAAGCCGAAGCCAACCAAATGGCATCGGCCAATCCGGATCCACACTGTTTACAACCAATCCAAATGATTATTGTTTGGATAGATAATTTACTGCATTGCATGGACTGTATATTTCAATGAGCATTAAACTGAATACAAACAGCTATGACCCGGATGAGTCGTCATCAATAAATGATGGCGGCTGATCCGGGTTCACACTGTTTACAAGCCAACAAGATGATTGCCGACCTGATAAATCATTACTGCATCATATGACTTGTATACTTCAAGCAACAAGCAGCAAGACCCAAAACAAGCCGCCACCAACAAATGGTGTCAGCCGATCCGGGTCCACACCGTTTGCAAACCATTAACACAATTATTGACTGGGTATATCATTTACTGCATTGTATGAACTGCATATTTCAAAAAGCATAAAACTAAATACAAACAGCCAGTTCCAGTTCCCAGGCAAACCGCATCCAATCTGGATCCATACTGTTTGCAACCAATGAACATGGTGACTGATTGGATAAATCATTTACTACATCACATGAACTGTATATTGCAGCGATAAAAACACAGATATAAACAGCCAGTTTCCAGATGAGCCGCCACCACATAAATGGCACCGGCCGATCCGGATCCTCACTGTCTGCAAACCACAACAAATTTACCGATGGATAAATCATTTACTACATCACATGAACTGTAACCTCAAAGAGCATAAAACAAATACAAACAGCCAGATCCCAGATGAGTCGCCACCAGTAAATGGTGTCGGCTAATCTGGGTCCACACTGCTTGCAACACATCAACATAATTACCGATCTGATAAATCATTAATTACATGACTTTACCTGTATATTCAAGGAACATTGAATATGTACAAAACAGACATATAACTACATATACTAGTTCAACTGAGCCGCTTACCGATAAATGGTGTCAGCTGCTCTGGATCAACACCGTTACAACAAATAGAGCATAATTACTTAACTGATAAATCACTGAATACATCATAATGGTCTGTATACTTCAAATAACGTTAAGTAGATTCAGACAGCAAGCCCCCAGACGAGCCGCCAACAATAAATGGTATCGGCCGATCTGGGTCCAAACTGTATCGCCAATCAGCAAGTAGTCTGCTTGGGCAATTCACGTGTTATTTATGTTTTAATCCTCAATCCTGCTGACCACGACTTGACTAAAATTTGTAGAAAGTTTGGACCCAGGTTAGACGCCACGTAAGGCGGCGTCCAATCTGGATCCAAACCGTTTATCATTCGTCTTTATGTTTCTTCAATTGCATACAACAACTTCAAAGCAGACGACATTACAGCAGGACAAAGGTTAATACAGTTCAATTAGGACCACGACTTGACTGAAATTTGCAGAAAGTTTTGACCCAGGTTAGACGCCACGTAAGGCGGCATCCAATCTGGATCCAAACCGTTTATCATTCGTCTTTATGTTTCTTCAATTGCATACAGCAACTTAATTCAAGGCAGACGACATTACAGCAGGATAAGGGTTAATACAGTTCAATTGGGACCACAGTTGTGATACATGGAAAAACTAAACGAAAGTTGTGTGTTCTTGTCTGGAACCAAACCAAAGCATTCGGTTGTTAAATTGTACTATTGGTTACATAAGTATTGATGGAGTATATACACACATAGATTTTTATCCCGTCACTACAGCCGCTAGTGACGTAATAAAGGGGTAGCATAATAAACCTAAGTTTATATGTACAGTAGAGGTTTATTTGTATAGTAGGTGTAGGAATTTCTTCTTACAACAGGAACTATTTTTAATTTTTCTTCAAAATTGTTTTACCAAAAATAACGTATTAAATTTAAAGAAAAAACACTTAATATGGATAATTATCACTAACTATCCCAGTAAAAACCCAAACCGTCATTTAAAAAAAAAAATAGAAAGGAAAAAGAGAGAAAAAAAGATTCGTCAACAGTGAGAATCGAACCGGGGCTGACTGCACGATAGGCGACCGTCGTAACCACTACGCTATCAGGCCAAGCATACTGTTGGCGAAATTGAAGATGTATATAAAGTTATCATGCTATCAAGTTATCATTATATTATATTGACGATTTTTTTTAAATAAAATTAAATAATACAATAAAGCTTCATTAAAATATTTATCACTCTCATGATAAGTTAATCGATAAACTCTTACAAGGGCGGTGATGGTAATATACCTAAATATAGCCTGTTCAATTCCTTTGACGAGTGACGTTAGCCCTATCTAAAAATAGAAACCGAGACGACGGAACTCGAAGCCTCCGGTAGAATAATAACCATGTCTGTTTGAATTAACATATCGACTCTCGATTCAAACGATCTTATTTTTCAAATTCAAGCACGTTTTCCCGTTAATCGATAAACTCTTACAAGGGCGGCGATGGTCATAGACCTAAATATAGCCTGTTCAGTTCCATTGACGAGTGACGTTAGCCCTATCTAAAAATAGATACCGAGACGACGGAACTCGAATTTGACAATGTAGAGCCTCCGGTAGAATAATAACCATGTCTGTTTGAATTAACATATCGACTCTCGATTCAAACGATCTTATTTTTCAAATTCAAGCACGTTTTCCCGTCTTGTAAAGTAAGTATCGAAACTATTTTCCTCTGCGGTAGCTCATTATTTACGTCTTTAGAACGGACATGAAAAGGGAGGTCCGTTGATCGAAAAACCGCATTTTCAATGCAAATTATTTCAATATTCGTATGTTTTATGAGTCTATGAAAAAAGATATAACTAAATTGACTGGATAAATAGAATAATAGGTTAGTGCCGTAGATGGGACGCCTTTATCCGACTCGGAGAGAAAACAGTTGAGGCTCGGCAAGCCTCGCCTCAACGTTTTCTCCCCTCGTCGGATAAAGGCGTCCCATCTACGGCACTAACCTATTATTCTCTATTTATATACACATGTACGATTTTAGCACAACAGTAAATCGGAGAAAAATTCTCGTGTTCTTTGTTGAGGTTATACTGTTAAACACATGCTGCTATACTGCTCGCAAAAAATACGGCAAGGTCGTCAACACTATCGACCCTGTGTAATTTGCGAGAGTTATCCTTGACTAGGACCGTTCCATCACTCGACCAGGCACCGGATACGCGTTTCGCTTTCATAAGTGATCTGCATTCATACAGGAGGTGGTTCCGTTTACGTGTCAAATCCTCGTTTACGTATACGGGCGCAAGCGCAGGTTTGCCTTTTGCACGGACACGGGCTCTGTAAAATCTGTTTCGCGAACGGTAGGTAGAGAATTTCACGATGATGTCACGCGGCTTGCCTGGGGACTTTTTACCAACGCGATGCGAACGGTCAATCTCCTCCAAGGACAACTCTACGTCTAATTCACGTGCCATATCCAGGACAACCGTGTCAGTCGATTCAGATTCCGACTATTTGAAACCAGAGATCCGTAGGCAGTTGCGACGGCTATATTGTTCAGCGGTGTCTGCGGTACCCTCCCACTCTGCAATTTTGGTTTTAAGGGACGCATTCTCAGCACGTAACTCAGCGACCTCTGTTTTAAGACCACTAATAACGCCTGACGTGACGTCTTTAACCAGAACCTCAGTGATCTCTCTGATCATTCCTCTCAGCTCATGGCGGTGTGACTCCCGCACAGTATCTGCAATTCGGTTAATGTCGTCTGTGCTAAGCGACTAAGTATGGGATCCAGGATCATTAACTTCCATGTTTGCCATATCTATGCCAGTTTCGGGAGTCTCCTCAAAATCAGATATTTTGTTCTTCTTTAACTGGGCTTCAAACTCGGGCGATGGCAAAAAAACGTTTCTTTGAGGTCTTGTCAGCTTTTACAGTTACTTCTGGGGTTGCGCTCATAATACGTGTGCGTAACTTTTTATGGACAGTATAGTCACAAAAAAATGCGACAGCGACACCCCTTATGGACACAGTTTTTGGACTTAGAGAAAATCGTGCAAAACGTGACGATCGTGCTCAATGCAAACAACAAAGCATACATTGCATATATAGTTTCAAAATCAATCAATAATAGTCTTCAAAATCAACCACTTTGCTTACTTTCACCATCAAGTCCATCAACCTCAACCTGAAAATGACACTTTCATTATACTATTAATGCCCCCAGATAGCAGAAAATTAAGAAAATCACATTTTTCACTCCGTTAGCAAAACATCCGTATACCCGCCATTTAACCGGGAGATAGACTTTAAAAGTTGTTAAAAGAATTTTGATCCGGCAAAAAACATGGTCGCCAGAGGGCGTGGTCATTTTTTTCCATATATGGTAATATTGGAAAATCTTTAAAAATCTTCTTCTCTGAAACTGTAAAGCCTAGACCTTTGATATTTGGTATGTAGCATGATCTTATGGTCCTCTACAAAGATTGTTCAAATTATGACCCCGGGCCAAAAATGGTCCCGCCCAAGGGCTTATTAGTTTTTCATAGGAAAATCTTTAAAAATCTTCTTCACTGAAACTGTAAGGCCTAGAACTTTGATATTTGGTATGTAGCATGATCTAATGGTCCTCTACAAAGATTGTTCAAATTATGACCCCGGGCCAAAAATGGCCCCGCCCAAGGGCTTATTTGTTTTTCATAGGAAAATCTTTAAAAATCTTCTTCTCTCAAACTGTAAGGCATAGGCCGTTGCTATTTGGTATGTAGCATGGTCTATTGGTCCTCTACAAATAGTCGTCAAATTATGACCCCCGGGCCAAAAATGGCCCCGCCCAAGGGCTTATCAGTTTTTAATAGGAAAATCTTTAAAAATCTTCTTCTCTCAAACTGTAAGGCATAGACCTTTGATATTTGGTATGTAGCATGATCTTATGATCCTCTACAAACATTGTTCAAATTATGACCCCGGGCCAAAAATGGCCCCGCCCAAGGGCTTATCAGTTTTTCATTGGAAAATCTTTAAAAATCTTCTTCACTGACACTGTAAGGCATAGACCTTTGATATTTGGTATGTAGCATGATCTATTGGTCCTCTACAAAAGTTATTCGAATTATGACCCCGGGCCAAAAATGGCCCCGCCCAATGGCTTATTAGTTTTTCATAGGAAAATCTTTAAAAATCTTCTCTCAAACTGTATTAGGCCTAGACACTTTGATATTTGGTATGTAGCATGATCTTATGGTCCTCTACACATATTGTTCAAATTATGACACCGGGCCAAAAATGGCCCCGCCCAAGGGCTTATCAGTTTTTCATTGGAAAATCTTTAAAAATCTACTGAAACTGTAAGGCCTAGACCATTGATATTTGGTATGTAACATGATCTAATGGTCCTCTACAAATATGTAGCTGTGGCTTGTGGTCCTCTGCCAAAAATGTTTAACTTACGACCCTGACCACTGGGCGAAACTTGTCCCTGCCTCAGGGCTTATCAGCTTTTCATGGGTAAAATATAAAATATTATTTTTCTCAGAAACCATAAGGCTTAGACCTTTAATTAATGGCATACTGCTTTGCCTAGTGGTTCTCTACCAAGGTTGTACACATGATTTCTTGTGGTAAAAAATGGCCCCGCCCCTGGGGTTATCTCAGGTGAGCGCTTCAGGGCCTCATGGCCCTCTTGTTTTTAAAAATCTTTAATAATCTTCTTCTCTGAAACCACAATTCCTAGAGTTTTGATATTTGGTATATAGCATCATCTAATGGTCCTTTACCAAGTTTGTTCAAATTATGATCCTCAAGCCAAAAATGGCCCCGCCCCGGGGCTTGTAAATTTTACATAGACTTATATAGGAAAACCTTTAAAAATCTTCTCTGTTACCACATACATGTACATGTACTCTAGAGCTAAAATATTTGGTATGAAGCATCACCTAATACTCAGGTGAGTTTGTCTGTCCGTCAGTCTGTCTGTCCGTCAACAATTTTGATTCGACTGTTTAATAGTAAGGGTATATTCTAAGTATCATCACAGGAAGAAGACTAGATTTTGGATTGAATCAGATCACTATGTCAGCAGTTATATGCCATTGATTCATAAAAAATGCCACCGACTTTTTCAACACTTTTGATGTGACGCTATAACTCAAACAGTACTTCAGATATTGGTTTCATATTAAGGACATATGCTAAGTATCATCGGAGAAAGACACCTATAGTTTTTGGTGGAATCAGATCACTATGTCTACAGTTGCCTGCCCTTGTTTCATAAAAAATGCTAGCAACACTTTTGATGTGACGCTTTAACTCGAACAGTACTTCACATATTGGTTTCATATTAAGGGCATTTTCTTAGAATCACCAGAGAAAGAAACCTTTTGTTTTTGGGTAGAATCAGATTGAGCTAACTAGAAAGCTGACTCAGTCAGAGAGGGCCCTGCAGATGATCTGTTGTTGAATATGGCATTTTTGATAATTCAAGGGCAGATAACCCTGGACATGGTGATCTCAATCAACCCCAGATCTATAGTTGTATTTCGCTCATAATACTAAGCATATGCCCTTAATATGAACCAACTATGTGAAGTACTGTTTGAGTTATCACGTCGCATCTAAAGTGTTGACAAAAGTTAATGGCGTTTTGGATGAATCAAGGGCAGATAACTCTAGACATAGGGATCTGGCTCAACCCAAAAACTATAGGTGTCTTCCTCTGCTGATACTAAGCATATGTCCTTAATATGAAACCAATATGTGAAGTACCGTTTGAGTGATTGCATTACATCAAGTGTTTTGACAAAATTTGATGGCATTTGATGAATCAATGGCATATAACTGTAGACATAGTTCAAGCACGTTTGCAGTGACCACAATGTCTGCGCATTGCGGGTGTATGTAAGTGCGTCCGTCCGTGCTCTAACTGACAACTCCATGGATGTATTGTGAAATGACTAGGAATAAATGTTCCCCTGGAAGGCACGGAATGTCGCGTGCAAAAACCAGGTCAGTAACTTAAAGTTCAAGGTCATACTTGGAGGTCAAAGGTCAAAAGCATGTACTTGTTTGCTTGTCCGGGCTTTAACTAAGAACTCCATTGACGGGTTGTGAAATGACTAGGTATAAATATTCCTCTAAAAGGTACGGCGTGTTGCGCGAAAACAACCCAGGTCAGTAACTGGTAGGTCAAGCTCATACTTAGGTCAAAGGTCAAAACACGTACAAGCCAGGTCAGTAGCTGAACTATCAAGGTTACTCTTGGAGGTCAAAAGTCAGATTTCACAAACACAGTATATGCCTATAATTACCCTTTACTTGATATTCATGCATTTTTATGCTTTTGCAAAGTAGACGAAATCAGACATTCCTATAGGAGCCACCTGATAAGGATCTGCGCTGTCTAACTTTTGCATGTACTGTTGGTGAATGGCCAGCGGGCTTGACATGTTGCCCGTGGGAATTCTACTTATAATAATACTTTTAAAGGGATTTTTTGCTCTGACACAAACTGTTGAATCGGACCAGTAGCAGATCAAGAGCAATCAGAACCGACCCTGATCAGAAGGCTCTTTTGAAGGAAGTAAAGGCGTTTATAAACCTTTATATGGGGGAAAAGGTTACCAACATCCTGCATAACATCCAAATATATAGTAGAGTATCGCTAAAGCGACCACTTAATGAATTAACACGATTTATAAACCTTTAGCAGAGGTCCAGATAAGATGCGTAAATTAAAACATTTTCAAGAATAACTTCTTTATTTCTCCACCAAACCCTATCTTGTGACCAAACTTTAAAATCGTCTCTTCGAGACGATTCTAAAGAGTGGTTACAACATAGGGTTTGATGGAGAAATAACGATTTTGGTATTTGTGTACGCACCTTTATCTGTAGCTCTGCTTTACTTTATATTAACACGTTTACAAACAGAGCGTATACCCAGATCAGACGGCTCCTATAGAAGCCGTGTGATCAGGCTCTGACGTGTTTGCATTTGATATTATTGTGACAGGAGTATAATAGCGTTTATATTGTAAGGAAATGGGTAGAACCAAAGGCGTTCGGCTCATGAAATATGTCTAAAATAAGTTAAAATTTCTATAAATTTACGTTTTGTAACATTCGGAGCCAAAAAAATTCTATATTCTATATAAGAGAAAGGCAAATAACTCTCAGGCCATCCTATCCACGGGTGTTCCGCTTTAACTGCAATTATTTTCGACCGGAGTGGAATTTTCCCACAAAACAAAGGTTATATTCAATGAAAAATGTTTTATCTACACACTGGTACCAAATATCCCATACTTTGTCTCCGTTTTAGCGAGTTCGAGGAGCAAATACCTTCAGAAAATCGTGTGTTTTTTTTTAGTCGGAAACGATATAGTTGGTGACCAAGTGTTCGATTTCACTAAAGTTCCCTATAAATAATTGCAGTTGAAGCGGAACACCCGTGGATCGGATGGCCCGATAGTTATTTGCCTTTCTCTTATATAGAATATACGAAATTTCAGCTTTGTCTCAAAACACTCCAAACTTTATTTTTCGGCTCCAAATGTTACAAAACGTCAATTTAGAGACATTTTAACTTATTTTAGACATATTTCATGAGCCGAACGCCTGTGGGTAGAACGTCTGACCAAGCAACTCTAAGTTACAAGGGCGTAATGTAACGGCAAGGGTATAATAGCGTTTAAACTACCACGCTACGCAAGCCGGCGTTTGTGGTGACGTGGTACAATATCTGACCAAGGAACTCTAGGTTGTATATTCGAGTGAGTGAGTTGGGTTTTACGGCACTACGCCAATGAGTAGGTCATATAGCGCCAATGACGAAAATTATGATGAAAGATGAAAATTTATAAAATCAAATCTCGATCAACGAGTGTATAAAACATAAAAAATAAATGAAGATGAAAATGTAAAACAGAATACAGAAATATTATAGAACGTGTAAACAGATATATATTTTTGAATAAAGATCGGTCTTTTTTAATAAAGATCAGTCTCTTTCAAAAACGAAATTATATTCTCGCACGGAACTGTATTAAACAACTGATGCATAGAATCAACAGTAAAACATTTGTCTAATTATGGCAAGGTCAACACATTCAATCAAACAATGTTTGTAAGTTCGAACCCCAGCAAGGCCGTAAATATTCATATAGGTCAACCGTAACAATATAGAATAGATCTGATTTTAAATTTTCTGCCACCATAGAAATATTGTGTTCATAGTTCCATTGTTATATTTCAGTGAATTAACATTCATAATGTCATTATTTCCTGTTTGAATATTCATGGTTTAAAGGGTTAATTTGCAGGTTGTCACAAACTTTACTACTGCCTCGGTACCTTGATAAATCTGTATTCGATTTGACAGTGGCCATGCGAGTTTTACGCCTGACTGACCGCTGTTGTTAGACCAGCTGGTATATGTAAAGAGTAGATTACACTGCACGTGTCAATTTTGGTGTCTCGATAGCCAGCTGGTAGCACACATAATAAAAGCACTGAAAGTGCTGCTAGCAAGGGACTTTTAGCAAAGACGGTTATGTATTGATGTTACAATGTGCTGTTTTCTTTTCAAGTATTTTTGTTGAGGGTATGGTGCAAAAGTGCTATAACTTCGCCACTAAAGTGAAGATGTAACAATAGTTTTGCACCAAATCCGTTACGATGCGATAATGTGTATATAAAGGTTTGTTCATTTGGTTACACCATAGAGATTGTTGAATAAAAGTACAAAAATGAGTCATGCAGGAAATACCACATACAGAACAAACACTCGCCCGAACAGCAACACAAGGAAACAGCAAATGTACATGGGTAGAAAAAACAAGAGACGCACAAAGACAAAACAAACATTCAATAGGAGGAAGATGGAAGTACCGCCTTGGAACGGTCAGTGACAAAAGTCACCGGGGGTTTAAACCGGTTTATGGGCGCCCAACCTCACCCTTATTCCATCCCCATCCTAAAAGACAAACAGTGTAAATAAACGTATAAGTTATTGAGTTATTTGAAGAATAACTTGGTAAGGCATGCTTACCCTGAACTCTGAGTAGAGGAATAAAATAACTACACGACAGTTGCATTTTGTGTAAAACATTTATTGGAAAGGTTCAGCAATGGATTGGGAAACACCATGATAAAAGTATTCATGCATAAAGCCCTTAGCAGCATTTGAACGTGTGTATAGTGACCAACACTGTTTGCGTTTTGACCCTTTCAACTCTATGTATCTATTGTGAGATTTTATGTTGTCTTGTAGGTCTTTTTTGTCACCAAAACATGAACCAATGTACAACTGTACATGGAATTTGGGGTATTTCACAGATACTGTTTTAAATTAGCAAACAGTGCAGACTCTGATTAGAGGGTTCCTATAGGAGCCTTCTGATCTGGGTTTACACTGTTTGAAAAAGTAATGAGTACATAAAAACAGGTACATAGTGCTGAAAGAGTACATGCCAGACAAATTCAGAAAGGCTAAGTTCCTGTTGACGCGTGTGTTATTCAGTATACTACATGTATGGAAACACGGACCATTCCCACATGAATATTAGTTAAAGAAATTTTACTGTATTTATATTCTGGACTAAAAGTACAAAAATGAGTCATGCAGGAAACACCACATACAGAACAAACACTCGCCCGAACAGCAACACAAGGAAACAGCAAATGTACATAAGTAGAAAAAACAACAAGAGACGCACAAAGACAAAACAAACATACAATAGGAGGAAGATGGAAGTACCGCCTTGGAACGGTCAGTGACAAAAGTCACTGGGGAGTTAAACCGGTTTATGGGCGCCCAACCTCACACTTATTCCATCCCCATCCTAAAAGACAAACAGTGTAAATAAACGTATCCCCTCTCCGACTAATCTACAACAACCGCGACAGCAAATACAGTGGTAAAGTGCATGTATAACGAAAAAACATTTAAGTGAACATACTGTATCCACCTATCGCTAGTGTACTCAATGATTGAGCTGCAAACAGAGTAACTGTAGAAAAGTAATAAAGGGTACGACAAAAATGAAATAGTACAGATATCCGACGTTCTCCTTCCATTTCTGGATTTAAGAGGTCGCCTTCATAGAGTACTAAACCTTTCTTGTCGGCGTACATGCAAAGAGGCCAGCGTGATTGCCAACTGTAAAAGGGTTCACAACCAAACATGCAGTATGTTGTAGTACTACAGGATCATATCCCTTTTTAATGAATTGTTTTATATATTTGATGAACAAAGTGAGAAAATGGGTATGTCCAATAATTTTACGAAGTTTGTAAATCACATCACCATAAAATTCAGGTTGTGAAATACCGTGTCGCAGAAGCACCTTGAGATTACATTTGTACTTGCCAATAAGCGAGAGATTTCGATAGTAAAATTTAGAGAAAGTTTTTCTTAGTTTATGATATCTATATCCTTGCTTAAGCAGTTTTTCAGTTAAAATGAGATTTCGACTGTTAAAATCGTCAATAGATGAACAAGCTCTAGCAAAACGAATAAGTTGAGATATATAAACCCCGTAAGATGGAGCACGGGGAACATCCCCGTCAAGATGAGGAAAATTTACAATATTAAAATCAAAATCATCTCTTTTGTCATATATTTTAGAAGAAATCATTCCATTATTAATTTTAAGGTCTAGATCAAGAAACGCTGCATAATTGTCGGACGGGTTAGCTTTATTCAATTTGAGTTCTTTAGGATAAATTGTAGGAATCAGAGCATCGACGAAAGGGTTATCTAAGTTAAAAATATGATCCAAATATCGACAAGTTTCATTGAAGGCTTTTATAACATCTTGTGATTGAGGATTCAAACGCAACATGAAATCTCTCTCATAGCAGTACAAAAACAAATCTGCGACAAGTGGTGCACAATTCGTACCCATAGGAATTACAATTATGACCCCCGGGCCAAAAATGGCCCCGCCCAAGGGCTTATCAGTTTTTAATAGGAAAATCTTTAAAAATCTTCTTCTCTCAAACTGTAAGGCATAGACCTTTGATATTTGGTATGTAGCATGATCTTATGATCCTCTACAAACATTGTTCAAATTATGACCCCGGGCCAAAAATGGCCCCGCCCAAGGGCTTATCAGTTTTTCATTGGAAAATCTTTAAAAATCTTCTTCACTGACACTGTAAGGCATAGACCTTTGATATTTGGTATGTAGCATGATCTATTGGTCCTCTACAAAAGTTATTCGAATTATGACCCCGGGCCAAAAATGGCCCCGCCCAATGGCTTATTAGTTTTTCATAGGAAAATCTTTAAAAATCTTCTCTCAAACTGTATTAGGCCTAGACACTTTGATATTTGGTATGTAGCATGATCTTATGGTCCTCTACACATATTGTTCAAATTATGACACCGGGCCAAAAATGGCCCCGCCCAAGGGCTTATCAGTTTTTCATTGGAAAATCTTTAAAAATCTACTGAAACTGTAAGGCCTAGACCATTGATATTTGGTATGTAACATGATCTAATGGTCCTCTACAAATATGTAGCTGTGGCTTGTGGTCCTCTGCCAAAAATGTTTAACTTACGACCCTGACCACTGGGCGAAACTTGTCCCTGCCTCAGGGCTTATCAGCTTTTCATGGGTAAAATATAAAATATTATTTTTCTCAGAAACCATAAGGCTTAGACCTTTAATTAATGGCATACTGCTTTGCCTAGTGGTTCTCTACCAAGGTTGTACACATGATTTCTTGTGGTGAAAAATGGCCCCGCCCCTGGGGTTATCTCAGGTGAGCGCTTCAGGGCCTCATGGCCCTCTTGTTTTTAAAAATCTTTAATAATCTTCTTCTCTGAAACCACAATTCCTAGAGTTTTGATATTTGGTATATAGCATCATCTAATGGTCCTTTACCAAGTTTGTTCAAATTATGATCCTCAAGCCAAAAATGGCCCCGCCCCGGGGCTTGTAAATTTTACATAGACTTATATAGGAAAACCTTTAAAAATCTTCTCTGTTACCACATACATGTACATGTACTCTAGAGCTAAAATATTTGGTATGAAGCATCACCTAATACTCAGGTGAGTTTGTCTGTCCGTCAGTCTGTCTGTCCGTCAACAATTTTGATTCGACTGTTTAATAGTAAGGGTATATTCTAAGTATCATCACAGGAAGAAGACTAGATTTTGGATTGAATCAGATCACTATGTCAGCAGTTATATGCCATTGATTCATAAAAAATGCCACCGACTTTTTCAACACTTTTGATGTGACGCTATAACTCAAACAGTACTTCAGATATTGGTTTCATATTAAGGACATATGCTAAGTATCATCGGAGAAAGACACCTATAGTTTTTGGTGGAATCAGATCACTATGTCTACAGTTGCCTGCCCTTGTTTCATAAAAAATGCTAGCAACACTTTTGATGTGACGCTTTAACTCGAACAGTACTTCACATATTGGTTTCATATTAAGGGCATATTCTTAGAATCACCAGAGAAAGAAACCTTTTGTTTTTGGGTAGAATCAGATTGAGCTAACTAGAAAGCTGACTCAGTCAGAGAGGGCCCTGCAGATGATCTGTTGTTGAATATGGCATTTTTGATAATTCAAGGGCAGATAACCCTGGACATGGTGATCTCAATCAACCCCAGATCTATAGTTGTATTTCGCTCATAATACTAAGCATATGCCCTTAATATGAACCAACTATGTGAAGTACTGTTTGAGTTATCACGTCGCATCTAAAGTGTTGACAAAAGTTAATGGCGTTTTGGATGAATCAATGGCAGATAACTCTAGACATAGGGATCTAGCTCAACCCAAAAACTATAGGTGTCTTCCTCTGCTGATACTAAGCATATGTCCTTAATATGAAACCAATATGTGAAGTACCGTTTGAGTGATTGCATTACATCAAGTGTTTTGACAAAATTTGATGGCATTTGATGAATCAATGGCATATAACTGTAGACATAGTTCAAGCACGTTTGCAGTGACCACAATGTCTGCGCATTGCGGGTGTATGTAAGTGCGTCCGTCCGTGCTCTAACTGACAACTCCATGGATGTATTGTGAAATGACTAGGAATAAATGTTCCCCTGGAAGGCACGGAATGTCGCGTGCAAAAACCAGGTCAGTAACTTAAAGTTCAAGGTCATACTTGGAGGTCAAAGGTCAAAAGCATGTACTTGTTTGCTTGTCCGGGCTTTAACTAAGAACTCCATTGACGGGTTGTGAAATGACTAGGTATAAATATTCCTCTAAAAGGTACGGCGTGTTGCGCGAAAACAACCCAGGTCAGTAACTGGTAGGTCAAGCTCATACTTAGGTCAAAGGTCAAAACACGTACAAGCCAGGTCAGTAGCTGAACTATCAAGGTTACTCTTGGAGGTCAAAAGTCAGATTTCACAAACACAGTATATGCCTATAATTACCCTTTACTTGATATTCATGCATTTTTATGCTTTTGCAAAGTAGACGAAATCAGACATTCCTATAGGAGCCACCTGATAAGGATCTGCGCTGTCTAACTTTTGCATGTACTGTTGGTGAATGGCCAGCGGGCTTGACATGTTGCCCGTGGGAATTCTACTTATAATAATACTTTTAAAGGGATTTTTTGCTCTGACACAAACTGTTGAATCGGACCAGTAGCAGATCAAGAGCAATCAGAACCGACCCTGATCAGAAGGCTCTTTTGAAGGAAGTAAAGGCGTTTATAAACCTTTATATGGGGGAAAAGGTTACCAACATCCTGCATAACATCCAAATATATAGTAGAGTATCGCTAAAGCGACCACTTAATGAATTAACACGATTTATAAACCTTTAGCAGAGGTCCAGATAAGATGCGTAAATTAAAACATTTTCAAGAATAACTTCTTTATTTCTCCACCAAACCCTATCTTGTGACCAAACTTTAAAATCGTCTCTTCGAGACGATTCTAAAGAGTGGTTACAACATAGGGTTTGATGGAGAAATAACGATTTTGGTATTTGTGTACGCACCTTTATCTGTAGCTCTGCTTTACTTTATATTAACACGTTTACAAACAGAGCGTATACCCAGATCAGACGGCTCCTATAGAAGCCGTGTGATCAGGCTCTGACGTGTTTGCATTTGATATTATTGTGACAGGAGTATAATAGCGTTTATATTGTAAGGAAATGGGTAGAACCAAAGGCGTTCGGCTCATGAAATATGTCTAAAATAAGTTAAAATTTCTATAAATTTACGTTTTGTAACATTCGGAGCCAAAAAAATTCTATATTCTATATAAGAGAAAGGCAAATAACTCTCAGGCCATCCTATCCACGGGTGTTCCGCTTTAACTGCAATTATTTTCGACCGGAGTGGAATTTTCCCACAAAACAAAGGTTATATTCAATGAAAAATGTTTTATCTACACACTGGTACCAAATATCCCATACTTTGTCTCCGTTTTAGCGAGTTCGAGGAGCAAATACCTTCAGAAAATCGTGTGTTTTTTTTAGTCGGAAACGATATAGTTGGTGACCAAGTGTTCGATTTCACTAAAGTTCCCTATAAATAATTGCAGTTGAAGCGGAACACCCGTGGATCGGATGGCCCGATAGTTATTTGCCTTTCTCTTATATAGAATATACGAAATTTCAGCTTTGTCTCAAAACACTCCAAACTTTATTTTTCGGCTCCAAATGTTACAAAACGTCAATTTAGAGACATTTTAACTTATTTTAGACATATTTCATGAGCCGAACGCCTGTGGGTAGAACGTCTGACCAAGCAACTCTAAGTTACAAGGGCGTAATGTAACGGCAAGGGTATAATAGCGTTTAAACTACCACGCTACGCAAGCCGGCGTTTGTGGTGACGTGGTACAATATCTGACCAAGGAACTCTAGGTTGTATATTCGAGTGAGTGAGTTGGGTTTTACGGCACTACGCCAATGAGTAGGTCATATAGCGCCAATGACGAAAATTATGATGAAAGATGAAAATTTATAAAATCAAATCTCGATCAACGAGTGTATAAAACATAAAAAATAAATGAAGATGAAAATGTAAAACAGAATACAGAAATATTATAGAACGTGTAAACAGATATATATTTTTGAATAAAGATCGGTCTTTTTGAATAAAGATCAGTCTCTTTCAAAAACGAAATTATATTCTCGCACGGAACTGTATTAAACAACTGATGCATAGAATCAACAGTAAAACATTTGTCTAATTATGGCAAGGTCAACACATTCAATCAAACAATGTTTGTAAGTTCGAACCCCAGCAAGGCCGTAAATATTCATATAGGTCAACCGTAACAATATAGAATAGATCTGATTTTAAATTTTCTGCCACCATAGAAATATTGTGTTCATAGTTCCATTGTTATATTTCAGTGAATTAACATTCATAATGTCATTATTTCCTGTTTGAATATTCATGGTTTAAAGGGTTAATTTGCAGGTTGTCACAAACTTTACTACTGCCTCGGTACCTTGATAAATCTGTATTCGATTTGACAGTGGCCATGCGAGTTTTACGCCTGACTGACCGCTGTTGTTAGACCAGCTGGTATATGTAAAGAGTAGATTACACTGCACGTGTCAATTTTGGTGTCTCGATAGCCAGCTGGTAGCACACATAATAAAAGCACTGAAAGTGCTGCTAGCAAGGGACTTTTAGCAAAGACGGTTATGTATTGATGTTACAATGTGCTGTTTTCTTTTCAAGTATTTTTGTTGAGGGTATGGTGCAAAAGTGCTATAACTTCGCCACTAAAGTGAAGATGTAACAATAGTTTTGCACCAAATCCGTTACGATGCGATAATGTGTATATAAAGGTTTGTTCATTTGGTTACACCATAGAGATTGTTGAATAAAAGTACAAAAATGAGTCATGCAGGAAATACCACATACAGAACAAACACTCGCCCGAACAGCAACACAAGGAAACAGCAAATGTACATGGGTAGAAAAAACAACAAGAGACGCACAAAGACAAAACAAACATTCAATAGGAGGAAGATGGAAGTACCGCCTTGGAACGGTCAGTGACAAAAGTCACCGGGGGTTTAAACCGGTTTATGGGCGCCCAACCTCACCCTTATTCCATCCCCATCCTAAAAGACAAACAGTGTAAATAAACGTATAAGTTATTGAGTTATTTGAAGAATAACTTGGTAAGGCATGCTTACCCTGAACTCTGAGTAGAGGAATAAAATAACTACACGACAGTTGCATTTTGTGTAAAACATTTATTGGAAAGGTTCAGCAATGGATTGGGAAACACCATGATAAAAGTATTCATGCATAAAGCCCTTAGCAGCATTTGAACGTGTGTATAGTGACCAACACTGTTTGCGTTTTGACCCTTTCAACTCTATGTATCTATTGTGGGATTTTATGTTGTCTTGTAGGTCTTTTTTGTCACCAAAACATGAACCAATGTACAACTGTACATGGAATTTGGGGTATTTCACAGATACTGTTTTAAATTAGCAAACAGTGCAGACTCTGATTAGAGGGTTCCTATAGGAGCCTTCTGATCTGGGTTTACACTGTTTGAAAAAGTAATGAGTACATAAAAACAGGTACATAGTGCTGAAAGAGTACATGCCAGACAAATTCAGAAAGGCTAAGTTCCTGTTGACGCGTGTGTTATTCAGTATACTACATGTATGGAAACACGGACCATTCCCACATGAATATTAGTTAAAGAAATTTTACTGTATTTATATTCTGGACTAAAAGTACAAAAATGAGTCATGCAGGAAACACCACATACAGAACAAACACTCGCCCGAACAGCAACACAAGGAAACAGCAAATGTACATAAGTAGAAAAAACAACAAGAGACGCACAAAGACAAAACAAACATACAATAGGAGGATGGAAGTACCGCCTTGGAACGGTCAGTGACAAAAGTCACTGGGGAGTTAAACCGGTTTATGGGCGCCCAACCTCACACTTATTCCATCCCCATCCTAAAAGACAAACAGTGTAAATAAACGTATCCCCTCTCCGACTAATCTACAACAACCGCGACAGCAAATACAGTGGTAAAGTGCATGTATAACGAAAAAACATTTAAGTGAACATACTGTATCCACCTATCGCTAGTGTACTCAATGATTGAGCTGCAAACAGAGTAACTGTAGAAAAGTAATAAAGGGTACGACAAAAATGAAATAGTACAGATATCCGACGTTCTCCTTCCATTTCTGGATTTAAGAGGTCGCCTTCATAGAGTACTAAACCTTTCTTGTCGGCGTACATGCAAAGAGGCCAGCGTGATTGCCAACTGTAAAAGGGTTCACAACCAAACATGCAGTATGTTGTAGTACTACAGGATCATATCCCTTTTTAATGAATTGTTTTATATATTTGATGAACAAAGTGAGAAAATGGGTATGTCCAATAATTTTACGAAGTTTGTAAATCACATCACCATAAAATTCAGGTTGTGAAATACCGTGTCGCAGAAGCACCTTGAGATTACATTTGTACTTGCCAATAAGCGAGAGATTTCGATAGTAAAATTTAGAGAAAGTTTTTCTTAGTTTATGATATCTATATCCTTGCTTAAGCAGTTTTTCAGTTAAAATGAGATTTCGACTGTTAAAATCGTCAATAGATGAACAAGCTCTAGCAAAACGAATAAGTTGAGATATATAAACCCCGTAAGATGGAGCACGGGGAACATCCCCGTCAAGATGAGGAAAATTTACAATATTAAAATCAAAATCATCTCTTTTGTCATATATTTTAGAAGAAATCATTCCATTATTAATTTTAAGGTCTAGATCAAGAAACGCTGCATAATTGTCGGACGGGTTAGCTTTATTCAATTTGAGTTCTTTAGGATAAATTGTAGGAATCAGAGCATCGACGAAAGGGTTATCTAAGTTAAAAATATGATCCAAATATCGACAAGTTTCATTGAAGGCTTTTATAACATCTTGTGATTGAGGATTCAAACGCAACATGAAATCTCTCTCATAGCAGTACAAAAACAAATCTGCGACAAGTGGTGCACAATTCGTACCCATAGGAATTACAATTATGACCCCCGGGCCAAAAATGGCCCCGCCCAAGGGCTTATCAGTTTTTAATAGGAAAATCTTTAAAAATCTTCTTCTCTCAAACTGTAAGGCATAGACCTTTGATATTTGGTATGTAGCATGATCTTATGATCCTCTACAAACATTGTTCAAATTATGACCCCGGGCCAAAAATGGCCCCGCCCAAGGGCTTATCAGTTTTTCATTGGAAAATCTTTAAAAATCTTCTTCACTGACACTGTAAGGCATAGACCTTTGATATTTGGTATGTAGCATGATCTATTGGTCCTCTACAAAAGTTATTCGAATTATGACCCCGGGCCAAAAATGGCCCCGCCCAATGGCTTATTAGTTTTTCATAGGAAAATCTTTAAAAATCTTCTCTCAAACTGTATTAGGCCTAGACACTTTGATATTTGGTATGTAGCATGATCTTATGGTCCTCTACACATATTGTTCAAATTATGACACCGGGCCAAAAATGGCCCCGCCCAAGGGCTTATCAGTTTTTCATTGGAAAATCTTTAAAAATCTACTGAAACTGTAAGGCCTAGACCATTGATATTTGGTATGTAACATGATCTAATGGTCCTCTACAAATATGTAGCTGTGGCTTGTGGTCCTCTGCCAAAAATGTTTAACTTACGACCCTGACCACTGGGCGAAACTTGTCCCTGCCTCAGGGCTTATCAGCTTTTCATGGGTAAAATATAAAATATTATTTTTCTCAGAAACCATAAGGCTTAGACCTTTAATTAATGGCATACTGCTTTGCCTAGTGGTTCTCTACCAAGGTTGTACACATGATTTCTTGTGGTGAAAAATGGCCCCGCCCCTGGGGTTATCTCAGGTGAGCGCTTCAGGGCCTCATGGCCCTCTTGTTTTTAAAAATCTTTAATAATCTTCTTCTCTGAAACCACAATTCCTAGAGTTTTGATATTTGGTATATAGCATCATCTAATGGTCCTTTACCAAGTTTGTTCAAATTATGATCCTCAAGCCAAAAATGGCCCCGCCCCGGGGCTTGTAAATTTTACATAGACTTATATAGGAAAACCTTTAAAAATCTTCTCTGTTACCACATACATGTACATGTACTCTAGAGCTAAAATATTTGGTATGAAGCATCACCTAATACTCAGGTGAGTTTGTCTGTCCGTCAGTCTGTCTGTCCATCAACAATTTTGATTCGACTGTTTAATAGTAAGGGTATATTCTAAGTATCATCACAGGAAGAAGACTAGATTTTGGATTGAATCAGATCACTATGTCAGCAGTTATATGCCATTGATTCATAAAAAATGCCACCGACTTTTTCAACACTTTTGATGTGACGCTATAACTCAAACAGTACTTCAGATATTGGTTTCATATTAAGGACATATGCTAAGTATCATCGGAGAAAGACACCTATAGTTTTTGGTGGAATCAGATCACTATGTCTACAGTTGCCTGCCCTTGTTTCATAAAAAATGCTAGCAACACTTTTGATGTGACGCTTTAACTCGAACAGTACTTCACATATTGGTTTCATATTAAGGGCATTTTCTTAGAATCACCAGAGAAAGAAACCTTTTGTTTTTGGGTAGAATCAGATTGAGCTAACTAGAAAGCTGACTCAGTCAGAGAGGGCCCTGCAGATGATCTGTTGTTGAATATGGCATTTTTGATAATTCAAGGGCAGATAACCCTGGACATGGTGATCTCAATCAACCCCAGATCTATAGTTGTATTTCGCTCATAATACTAAGCATATGCCCTTAATATGAACCAACTATGTGAAGTACTGTTTGAGTTATCACGTCGCATCTAAAGTGTTGACAAAAGTTAATGGCGTTTTGGATGAATCAAGGGCAGATAACTCTAGACATAGGGATCTGGCTCAACCCAAAAACTATAGGTGTCTTCCTCTGCTGATACTAAGCATATGTCCTTAATATGAAACCAATATGTGAAGTACCGTTTGAGTGATTGCATTACATCAAGTGTTTTGACAAAATTTGATGGCATTTGATGAATCAATGGCATATAACTGTAGACATAGTTCAAGCACGTTTGCAGTGACCACAATGTCTGCGCATTGCGGGTGTATGTAAGTGCGTCCGTCCGTGCTCTAACTGACAACTCCATGGATGTATTGTGAAATGACTAGGAATAAATGTTCCCCTGGAAGGCACGGAATGTCGCGTGCAAAAACCAGGTCAGTAACTTAAAGTTCAAGGTCATACTTGGAGGTCAAAGGTCAAAAGCATGTACTTGTTTGCTTGTCCGGGCTTTAACTAAGAACTCCATTGACGGGTTGTGAAATGACTAGGTATAAATATTCCTCTAAAAGGTACGGCGTGTTGCGCGAAAACAACCCAGGTCAGTAACTGGTAGGTCAAGCTCATACTTAGGTCAAAGGTCAAAACACGTACAAGCCAGGTCAGTAGCTGAACTATCAAGGTTACTCTTGGAGGTCAAAAGTCAGATTTCACAAACACAGTATATGCCTATAATTACCCTTTACTTGATATTCATGCATTTTTATGCTTTTGCAAAGTAGACGAAATCAGACATTCCTATAGGAGCCACCTGATAAGGATCTGCGCTGTCTAACTTTTGCATGTACTGTTGGTGAATGGCCAGCGGGCTTGACATGTTGCCCGTGGGAATTCTACTTATAATAATACTTTTAAAGGGATTTTTTGCTCTGACACAAACTGTTGAATCGGACCAGTAGCAGATCAAGAGCAATCAGAACCGACCCTGATCAGAAGGCTCTTTTGAAGGAAGTAAAGGCGTTTATAAACCTTTATATGGGGGAAAAGGTTACCAACATCCTGCATAACATCCAAATATATAGTAGAGTATCGCTAAAGCGACCACTTAATGAATTAACACGATTTATAAACCTTTAGCAGAGGTCCAGATAAGATGCGTAAATTAAAACATTTTCAAGAATAACTTCTTTATTTCTCCACCAAACCCTATCTTGTGACCAAACTTTAAAATCGTCTCTTCGAGACGATTCTAAAGAGTGGTTACAACATAGGGTTTGATGGAGAAATAACGATTTTGGTATTTGTGTACGCACCTTTATCTGTAGCTCTGCTTTACTTTATATTAACACGTTTACAAACAGAGCGTATACCCAGATCAGACGGCTCCTATAGAAGCCGTGTGATCAGGCTCTGACGTGTTTGCATTTGATATTATTGTGACAGGAGTATAATAGCGTTTATATTGTAAGGAAATGGGTAGAACCAAAGGCGTTCGGCTCATGAAATATGTCTAAAATAAGTTAAAATTTCTATAAATTTACGTTTTGTAACATTCGGAGCCAAAAAAATTCTATATTCTATATAAGAGAAAGGCAAATAACTCTCAGGCCATCCTATCCACGGGTGTTCCGCTTTAACTGCAATTATTTTCGACCGGAGTGGAATTTTCCCACAAAACAAAGGTTATATTCAATGAAAAATGTTTTATCTACACACTGGTACCAAATATCCCATACTTTGTCTCCGTTTTAGCGAGTTCGAGGAGCAAATACCTTCAGAAAATCGTGTGTTTTTTTTAGTCGGAAACGATATAGTTGGTGACCAAGTGTTCGATTTCACTAAAGTTCCCTATAAATAATTGCAGTTGAAGCGGAACACCCGTGGATCGGATGGCCCGATAGTTATTTGCCTTTCTCTTATATAGAATATACGAAATTTCAGCTTTGTCTCAAAACACTCCAAACTTTATTTTTCGGCTCCAAATGTTACAAAACGTCAATTTAGAGACATTTTAACTTATTTTAGACATATTTCATGAGCCGAACGCCTGTGGGTAGAACGTCTGACCAAGCAACTCTAAGTTACAAGGGCGTAATGTAACGGCAAGGGTATAATAGCGTTTAAACTACCACGCTACGCAAGCCGGCGTTTGTGGTGACGTTGTACAATATCTGACCAAGGAACTCTAGGTTGTATATTCGAGTGAGTGAGTTGGGTTTTACGGCACTACGCCAATGAGTAGGTCATATAGCGCCAATGACGAAAATTATGATGAAAGATGAAAATTTATAAAATCAAATCTCGATCAACGAGTGTATAAAACATAAAAAATAAATGAAGATGAAAATGTAAAACAGAATACAGAAATATTATAGAACGTGTAAACAGATATATATTTTTGAATAAAGATCGGTCTTTTTGAATAAAGATCAGTCTCTTTCAAAAACGAAATTATATTCTCGCACGGAACTGTATTAAACAACTGATGCATAGAATCAACAGTAAAACATTTGTCTAATTATGGCAAGGTCAACACATTCAATCAAACAATGTTTGTAAGTTCGAACCCCAGCAAGGCCGTAAATATTCATATAGGTCAACCGTAACAATATAGAATAGATCTGATTTTAAATTTTCTGCCACCATAGAAATATTGTGTTCATAGTTCCATTGTTATATTTCAGTGAATTAACATTCATAATGTCATTATTTCCTGTTTGAATATTCATGGTTTAAAGGGTTAATTTGCAGGTTGTCACAAACTTTACTACTGCCTCGGTACCTTGATAAATCTGTATTCGATTTGACAGTGGCCATGCGAGTTTTACGCCTGACTGACCGCTGTTGTTAGACCAGCTGGTATATGTAAAGAGTAGATTACACTGCACGTGTCAATTTTGGTGTCTCGATAGCCAGCTGGTAGCACACATAATAAAAGCACTGAAAGTGCTGCTAGCAAGGGACTTTTAGCAAAGACGGTTATGTATTGATGTTACAATGTGCTGTTTTCTTTTCAAGTATTTTTGTTGAGGGTATGGTGCAAAAGTGCTATAACTTCGCCACTAAAGTGAAGATGTAACAATAGTTTTGCACCAAATCCGTTACGATGCGATAATGTGTATATAAAGGTTTGTTCATTTGGTTACACCATAGAGATTGTTGAATAAAAGTACAAAAATGAGTCATGCAGGAAATACCACATACAGAACAAACACTCGCCCGAACAGCAACACAAGGAAACAGCAAATGTACATGGGTAGAAAAAACAACAAGAGACGCACAAAGACAAAACAAACATTCAATAGGAGGAAGATGGAAGTACCGCCTTGGAACGGTCAGTGACAAAAGTCACCGGGGGTTTAAACCGGTTTATGGGCGCCCAACCTCACCCTTATTCCATCCCCATCCTAAAAGACAAACAGTGTAAATAAACGTATAAGTTATTGAGTTATTTGAAGAATAACTTGGTAAGGCATGCTTACCCTGAACTCTGAGTAGAGGAATAAAATAACTACACGACAGTTGCATTTTGTGTAAAACATTTATTGGAAAGGTTCAGCAATGGATTGGGAAACACCATGATAAAAGTATTCATGCATAAAGCCCTTAGCAGCATTTGAACGTGTGTATAGTGACCAACACTGTTTGCGTTTTGACCCTTTCAACTCTATGTATCTATTGTGGGATTTTATGTTGTCTTGTAGGTCTTTTTTGTCACCAAAACATGAACCAATGTACAACTGTACATGGAATTTGGGGTATTTCACAGATACTGTTTTAAATTAGCAAACAGTGCAGACTCTGATTAGAGGGTTCCTATAGGAGCCTTCTGATCTGGGTTTACACTGTTTGAAAAAGTAATGAGTACATAAAAACAGGTACATAGTGCTGAAAGAGTACATGCCAGACAAATTCAGAAAGGCTAAGTTCCTGTTGACGCGTGTGTTATTCAGTATACTACATGTATGGAAACACGGACCATTCCCACATGAATATTAGTTAAAGAAATTTTACTGTATTTATATTCTGGACTAAAAGTACAAAAATGAGTCATGCAGGAAACACCACATACAGAACAAACACTCGCCCGAACAGCAACACAAGGAAACAGCAAATGTACATAAGTAGAAAAAACAACAAGAGACGCACAAAGACAAAACAAACATACAATAGGAGGAAGATGGAAGTACCGCCTTGGAACGGTCAGTGACAAAAGTCACTGGGGAGTTAAACCGGTTTATGGGCGCCCAACCTCACACTTATTCCATCCCCATCCTAAAAGACAAACAGTGTAAATAAACGTATCCCCTCTCCGACTAATCTACAACAACCGCGACAGCAAATACAGTGGTAAAGTGCATGTATAACGAAAACACATTTAAGTGAACATACTGTATCCACCTATCGCTAGTGTACTCAATGATTGAGCTGCAAACAGAGTAACTGTAGAAAAGTAATAAAGGGTACGACAAAAATGAAATAGTACAGATATCCGACGTTCTCCTTCCATTTCTGGATTTAAGAGGTCGCCTTCATAGAGTACTAAACCTTTCTTGTCGGCGTACATGCAAAGAGGCCAGCGTGATTGCCAACTGTAAAAGGGTTCACAACCAAACATGCAGTATGTTGTAGTACTACAGGATCATATCCCTTTTTAATGAATTGTTTTATATATTTGATGAACAAAGTGAGAAAATGGGTATGTCCAATAATTTTACGAAGTTTGTAAATCACATCACCATAAAATTCAGGTTGTGAAATACCGTGTCGCAGAAGCACCTTGAGATTACATTTGTACTTGCCAATAAGCGAGAGATTTCGATAGTAAAATTTAGAGAAAGTTTTTCTTAGTTTATGATATCTATATCCTTGCTTAAGCAGTTTTTCAGTTAAAATGAGATTTCGACTGTTAAAATCGTCAATAGATGAACAAGCTCTAGCAAAACGAATAAGTTGAGATATATAAACCCCGTAAGATGGAGCACGGGGAACATCCCCGTCAAGATGAGGAAAATTTACAATATTAAAATCAAAATCATCTCTTTTGTCATATATTTTAGAAGAAATCATTCCATTATTAATTTTAAGGTCTAGATCAAGAAACGCTGCATAATTGTCGGACGGGTTAGCTTTATTCAATTTGAGTTCTTTAGGATAAATTGTAGGAATCAGAGCATCGACGAAAGGGTTATCTAAGTTAAAAATATGATCCAAATATCGACAAGTTTCATTGAAGGCTTTTATAACATCTTGTGATTGAGGATTCAAACGCAACATGAAATCTCTCTCATAGCAGTACAAAAACAAATCTGCGACAAGTGGTGCACAATTCGTACCCATAGGAATACCAATTACCTGACGGTATATAGCATTCCCATAACGTACAAATATGTTATCCAAAAGAAAGGTTAGTGCTTCGCAAACTTCTGAGCAAGTCCAATTGGTGTAATATTTCATTTGCTCGTCAGTAAAGAAAGCTTTTTCAGCATTACATGCCAAGAATGATGTTTTTTCTCGGGCAAATACTTTCTGGATCAAGTTAGTAAGCTTATCCTTAATTAAAATATGAGGAAGAGTTGTGTACAGAGTAGAAAAATCGTACGTGCTTACAGTGGATGCAAGATACCTTTTGTTCTTAAGTTTGTTTAAGACTTCTGAAGAGTTCTTAATAGACCAGAAGAGATTTATTCCAGAAGTCTTATCACAGTAGAATTTTACATGTTCCTTTACCTTCGTTAAACAAGAAGTCAAAAGTATAGACAATTTAGTAGTTGTACATGAACTAGAATTTGCAATGAAACGCGCTTTAAACTTGGATACAGGATGAGCTTACCAGACTCGTGTATTACTTTTTCCCTGTCGTGCCCTTAACGGCTTACCTGCAGGTGCTCTGACTTCAGCAAAGCCATTGAGTACATATTTGACGGATTGCAATAGTTATTATGCTATGTTTTACATGTTGTCCTGTGTTCACCGTTGTCTATGTTGTGGGTAAGTCCGGCGGGGGTACCTTTATTTACACTATTTGTAAAGCTAGGGTGACTTTGAGAGAAGTGTGAGGTTAGGACGTCCGTAAACCGGTTTAAACCCCCAGTGGTGTTTTTGCTACTGACCGTGCCAAGGCGGTACTCTCTTTGTCACCCTTCCTTTTGTTTGCCTTGCGTCTTTGTGCTTGTGGTTTGTTCATGGGTGGAACGTTTGTCTCTGGTTCTTGTGTGTCTTTTGGTGTTTTCTGTGTTCATTTCGTGTGTGTGTGTGTGTGCGTTTGGGTGTGTGGTTGTGTGTCATGCTGTCTATCGGTGTTTTGGTGGTGGTTGCGTCTTGCATGTGGCTTTGCTGCTCGACTTTACTACTTTTCCATTTATATGGTTTTTTATGTAGTTTTTGTAACCAATACATTGTAGGAAGTTTATGCTGTGTAATTTTAATATCGGTTCCAAATTGTTCACACTTTTTGACATGGTCTGAAATGATGGTCTTTTCGTCAGTGGTAACTGAAATGTATGACTTGGTATTAATAATTTCCTGCTTCAAGACATCGATATAATGTAATCGTCAAATAATAATCACATTATTTGATGCCTTATCAGCAGGAACAAAACCGTATTTTGATTGGAAATCCTGTAAACCCTTTTTAAGATGTCTAAAAGAAGTTCTAGGTTTAGGTGGAAGAAGGTGTTTATTAGAGCTGTAAAAGGAAATGCGTTTATCAATTATATCAAAAATTAGTTTTTTCCCAACAAGAAAGAGCATTAGACTCAACATGTTCTCTTCGACACCATTTAATACTAAAATTTTGTAAAGCCTCCGCAATCTGAACTCGACAAGAGTTAAAATCTATCAAGGATGGTATTCTATATTTGGGACCTTTATTCAAAAGAGATCGTAGACGTTTATCTTTAATTATCTCAAAATTACCAGTAATCACATGACCAGCCGGAGAATAGCAAAATTTTGAGGTGGCGCAAATCTCAATTATCAGGAGTATTATCATTAATATTAAGGTCGGCCACAATTTTATTATAGTTGAAAATTGTATTTCTGATGGGTTTGTTATATTTGTAGCAGATGATAGGTGGTTCTGTATTTTTAAAGTATTTTGGAATAGTGTCAATTACATTTTTGTCTCTAAAAATACTTTGGAGGTCAATAAAATCAATACCTTTATTAATAAAAGGAATTTTCAAGAAGAATCTTTGGTGTTCAGATAATTTGTCAATGTGCGGTCTGAGAACATGTAGAGTAAAGCTTTGTATCAAACTAGCCGTTTCTATGAGAGGATCTGATCTAAAAATAATTTTATCGGCTTGCTCGTCAATTTCTTTTAATGAACATATAGATAAGGAGGAAAGTCTAGAAAGCATGGCATGTTTACCCGAAGTTAAGCGTAAAGTATGTAGATCAAGAAGAGTCATTTTCAAACGAGATTTTCGTTTAATATTACCATTTTTGCGATTTGATCGAGATTTGCGTTTTCTAATAGAAAAAATTGAAAAAATATCTATATCTGGTTCTTTTGAAATACAGTAAAACCTCTCTATAACGGACACTAAATTGTGTTAATTAGTTGGTATTTAGGACAGGTGGATGCTTAAAGCAAGGTGAAAGTAAAACAGAACGCTCCTATAGGAGCGTTCTGTTTTACTTTCATCTTGCTTTAAGCAGTCACCTGCGTTTTACATAAAATACCTGATGTAATTTAGTGGCCGTTATAGAGAGGTTTTACTGTATTTCCAGTCTGGTAAATATTGTCATTCAGTCCTACAGGGAAAGGTGTTTGCAATTTTTTGATCCAATTTAATTCAGATATAAATCTTGCTTTCGATTTAAAGCTACTAGTCGCCTCCTTATCATATGTTATATGCTCAACAATTTGTACTAAAACATCTTTAAAAGAATGGCCAGATTTCCGAAAGTGTTGGTATAAAAAATTGTTTAGTTTACGATTTCGACACTGATATGCATGCTCACGAAATCGAGTTTTCAAAGCACGCCCTGTTTGTCCTACGTACTGTATACCGCAACTAGGCGCGTTTCAAGTTAAAACATAAATAACGTTAGTAGTAGTACAATCAACGTCTGAGTTTATCTTGACATTAAATGTTCTACCATTAACTGTAGATTTTATCGTGGAATTACAAGAAATGTTACTACAACATATGCACATCTTAGCAAAGCACTTTTGGATAATTGGATACACTCTGTGTCGCCTGCATAAGGACCGTTTACAAATAGAAGAAACATTTTGGATAACAGATTTTAAAGGTGAAAGTACAACTCTTGGTCCATTGAAAAAACGTTTATTAATAGAAAGAGATGGTATGTGAAAAGATGATGCCGACTGAAGATTAAGTTGTTTTAAACGAACAAAAGGTTGAAGGGAAGAGAAATTAGAAATATTTCTGGGTACTTGTACAGACGACACAGATTGCATATTTAAAGCTTTCAGTTCTATTCGAGGTATTTTAACTTTATTCATATTGGAAAGTGATAGAGGGGCACCTGTATTGTGTTCATCAACACGTCAATTACATTAGTGTAGCTACCAAGTGCATCAAATTGTTGGTGAACACAACACCTACCACGAGGTGCATGACATACTTATGATGATGTAAGAGGCGAATGAGAGTTGTGTATGTTACTTGCATATCCTGCAAGAGAAGTTTACCCATACACAGTATATGTAACTCATTCCCTCAAAGTGCCACCTCTTAATGCATTTGCTTTATTTATCACAATGGTTTAAAAATACACAATTCTAAAACTGTTCTTGCTCCTTGTCAGTAGATTTATGGTATCCAACAGGTTGGGTTCAAAAATAGCCTCTGAGGGAATGGGTTAACATGGAATAGTAACAGCAAACCCTGAGCAGACGGCTTCTACTTAGTTGCAAATGTGTCAAAAGTTGTCCCTATGAGAAAATGTGTTGATTCATGAATATTGATTTATGACATTATGAATAACAATTTGATAAAACCTTCACTGCATGAATAATCATGTAAAAAGTAGCGGCACCATGAATAACTGATTTTTTACGTTGGCATAATATGTACACATGAATTTTGGCCTTGGTAGAAACAGTAGATTTAAACTTTTGTTATTTCATATGCAAGCAGAGCATACCCTGATCAAATGGCTGCTACAGGAGCCATCTGATCTCAGTCTACAAAGGCGTAAACAGGCTTCTTTATAGAATAAAGGATTTATTTATATAATGGTCTGTGAGCACAGGAACATTTTTGGCAGATACTACAGAATGAATTAAAGCTTATTCCATAAGCAAATTATATAGGTCCTGACCAGAAAGTGTCTACAGGAACTGTATGATCTGGGTCTACTCTATTTAACCCTTTCCCTCATATAAACGTCTTTTGCGTGCATTACGCAGAATAGACATAGATCAGACGGTTCCTATAGGAGACGTCTGATCAGGGTCTGCTCTGTTTGCTTTTGACATGATATACATCTGATTCTACAGTTTTTTTCAAAGCAAACAATTCCCTTAAAGATTTACATGGTTAAATTTGTGCTAATAAATATTCATGCTGTCATTTTAGCATAGAAACTAAAGAAACAGATTTATTAAACTCCATTAGCAAACAGAGCAGACTCAGACCAGATGGCTCCTTAAGGAGCCATCTGATCTAGGTCTACTCTGTAAGTGAGTGAAAATGTGTTTATAAGAAGGAATTGGCAATATATTATTCCATAAGCAAATAAAAAAGACCCTGGACAAAAACTTCTACAGGAACTGTCTGATCTGAGTCTACCCTGTTTAACCCTTCCCCTCATATCAATGCATTTTCACACATTATGCAAATGGAGTTGATCGAGACCAGATGACTCCTATAGAAGAAGTCTGACTGATCATGATCTGTTGTTTGCTATCGACATGATATAGATCTAATTACATGATTGAAAATATTCATGATGTCATTAATTCTTATATGAATACTGTAAAAGGCATATACTTTTTTGTATATCCAGTAAATGGCTAAAGTAAACACTATCCATGATGTATATTGTAATTTCTATTCCATATAAGTGACACACAGGTTTGATTGAGATGAGAGTCTGGAATATTCAGTGTCTTCATTCGGAATCCATGATGTTACAGATTTATATTGAGTCAATTAGCAAAAGAATGATAAATGTATATGTTGGGGACAAATCCTGTGTATTGGTCAATGCTGTCCAGGAAGGTGTCCCTTATCCTCTAAACACAGTAGCTTGAAATTATTCCCTGTTGTCTGCTCCCACATTGCATAGCCGGAATGCCTCATGGCTGTTATAGTATTCTGCTCCCATGCATGTCTGTGATATGCCTGGACCAATGCCGAAAGTTCTGGGTCAAGGCAAAGTCTATCCATTTGCTGAAATAGAAAAGGATATGCAGTGATTATGTCCCTAAAATCAGCTACTGACTATTTAATCCTTCCTCTGTTCAATATCCATGTAAAACTAATGATATCATAAATAGTTATTAGCTGATATTTTATAATAGCATATGCAAATTAGTTTTTCGGGTATTGGTAGAAACTATAGTCAAATCTATTATAATTTCATAAGCAAACAGCATACCATGACCAGATGACTCATATAGGAGCCATATCTGACTGGTCTACTCTGTTGACAAATGTGTGAAAAAACACTTATAGGAAGGACAGGATTAACACTATTGGCAAACTTTCCAGGACAACAGTTCGGATACAGCATAAAGTAACCAAACAACATATTTGGATCAAAACTGTTAATTGCTCAAACATGGTTGATTGGAAAGTAACTGTATGAAATGATTTTTTTATCATTCTTTGAACATTCTTCTCAGTTGCCTTTTCAAATACCAGTACATATTGCTTAAAAACTTATTGATGAAAAGGCGGTTATCATGTGCTGACTGCACACTATGTCTACAGTAACAACCCTCTGAATGCACCATATCTGCATTGTTTTGTCACCAAATTACATAGTTTAGGTTTGTTGATGCATTACTGCAATTACATGTGTATAAAATAGACAACTACAATATGTTTTACAGACATCTGCAATTTCATATTATTTGACAGAGACACAGCACTGTTGCATATTTTGCACACACACAAAACAAGAGTGTTCGGAGGAACACATGTGTCACCTGCTTGCAGCTGACACAAAAAACGTATTGTTAATATGAAAAAGGGGAATAACTCAAAAAATATTGATGCTAGAGTTGTGGCCCTTGGGCATGACACTTCCTCTTATCATGCTTGTTCCATGTGTGAAGTTTGAAAGCTCTATAATTAGTTTAGAAATGACAGCCAAAAAAGAAAGTGTTACGGACAGGCGGACAGACAGACAGACAGACGGACGTACAGACAGACAGACAGACGACGGAAAAGTGATCCCTAAGTGACACACCGCCTCTCGGCAGGTGACACAAAAAAGAAAAACGTGTAATTATTATTAATTCTGATGAAGCTTTTGAACAGTCTGACGTAGACCCAGTTTTAATCCTTTCCCTGTTGTATATATTCCTGTAAGAAATGACATCATGAATATTAATTCTTCATAATGGCATATAAACACATGGAATTTAAGCTCAGGCAGAAGCTTTAGAATCAGATCTATATTACACCATAAGCAATTAAAGCAGACCCTGATCAGACGGCTTCTAGGAGCTGGTTGATCTGGGTCTACTCTGTTTGCACATGCGAGGACACACGTTTATATATGAGGAAAAGGGTTAAAGGTATAAAAAATAAATTAAGTATTTATTCTTAATCTTATATTATTGTTTATCTGTAATCTATTTATAAGCATACTATTCTTATCTTAGCTTGTTAAAAGTCATTATTTCAACATTTGCCTTGTGGACTTGAAACATATCGACTGAGTAACATTAATCATTACTGTGTAGTGTGTACCCCTCTGGTGTCCCGAAACAAAAAAGTCGTACCTTTTGTCGAATTATGCGCGATTTCAGTTCTACTGTGCAACAGTATTCAAATTAAATTTAAGAATACACAGTCCAAGTGAGATAATTAAAAGCAGAGTGAAAC
This sequence comes from Azorinus chamasolen, assembly GCA_963576725.1. NCBI lineage: Eukaryota > Metazoa > Mollusca > Bivalvia > Cardiida > Solecurtidae > Azorinus > Azorinus chamasolen. Next base: position 57,233,294 of record OY755241.1, read on the forward strand.
GGTAATTAAAATTTAAACAATTCTTACCTGGTTTATCGATCAGCCATATTTGAAAACACAGTCCGAGATCACGTGATACTTTGCAAAATTTCCCGTGACATCAGTCTTTAAATTTCGGTCTCCCTAAATAGCATCGAGAAGCGACGCGAAGTGTCCAGAAGAAGAAAAATGTATTTTATTGTCCCAACTGTCCGGACCTGGACGGCTTTAAGACTCAGCTCCTGTCTAGCTCTTCCTCATACTGAGTACAGACGATGTTTTTAAGTGTTTTTATCTGGAACCTGTAAATAGGATGCTCATCCTTTTAACGATAATACTTAAGTGGTTCTGCACTCGTATGGACGAAGAAGAAGAAGGAATGTGTATTAGCTTGTAAGCTTGTTGTTTGCACTTTGTGTAATTACTTTTTGGCTAATTATGCTAAGCGCACACGCCTAGCTTACATGGCAGGGATTTTCACTAATAAAATCAGCGCTATTTATATTGATAGCAGTGTTCGAGTGGACTAGTTAAGGTGTTTGGACTTAGTGATCAAGTTTACCCATTGTATGACCTGGCGTGGGTTCGAAATTCACCTATTAACCCCCCCCCCCCAAAAAAAAATAAAAAATAATGAAAAAAATATATTTTTTTCTCGTATTTGTATAATTCTATTGGTGATTTTCCGTTATTCCATCAACATATTTACAGAAAATTGAAATACTAGGAAGTGGTGCTTAATAGTCATCGTCTTCGTTCTATATATTTATAGCGCATGTACTATTTGATATTTTCGTCAATTTAACACGAAAACTTATGTTTGAAACTTTTTAAGACCAGTTTCTTTCAAATGGATAGACACTCTAAAACACCAATGGTCATTTTTTATCTCACGTCTTCCAGGGAATTTAATGAATTCTGCATCTCAAATAATCGTATGGCCAATTCCTATAGATTTGTAGTACCCTATCGATTAGTGCATTGATCTATCACGTAGTTTTCTCAACCTGTGAACTAGTTTTTGTCAATATTCTCTATGAAAATGGTGCGTTAATAAGGAAAACACCATTACATCAGCATTTTTTGTTCTATTGCGCAGTATACTCATACATTTCAAAATAATCATTATTATGAATTTTTATCGGAACGAATTTAGTCCCGCATAAAATCCCGTAACATGAATTTTCTTGCCCGGAATGCTATTTTGATACTGACCCAATAGGAATTAGGTCAAAATCGTCGCAGCTGACTCGATCGATTTAGCAAGTAAAATTAACACGTTTGATGATTTATTTCTGAAATTTTATTATTTCAAGATGAATAAATGTTACTACAACTTAAAAAGACCGCACAACTGTCATACACATAATATAATTTAAACTGTAAGGAACACGAATCGCCAGGAATAGAGCGTATGGGCTATTTTTAGACTCAATTTTTGTGAATGAATCTACTGAGAGTGAAGGCCTTTCAGAACTATCATGCTCATGCCACGCAGTGATCATTAGCTCAATCCGTGAACAAAAAAGCAGATTCTTCCGCAAAACTGCTCTCCCTGCAAATCTCAGAAAAACTTTTCATACAATAATCATATACTGCCACACACTATACTTTCGAAGAAACATCCACTGTAAACAAGGTCAGTAGAGTTCATATTCTGTGCGAACACAGACGATCTATTTCGTAGATGTTAATCGGTTTTCCCCTTCATTGCATAGCATTTTCCATTCGTTGCACGTTGCCTTAACAATATCAAGGGACAGTATCTGTCCCTTGCTGAAAACGGTGTTTCAAGCGAGAATATTTGACAAATAAGTTGTCCCTTTTTGTGCTGGCTTAGGTTGTTCCAATACACTTCGCATGGATTGACTTCTTTTTAATGTTTGCATTTTAGTTGGTGGTCCCTTTTTCGTGTCATGTATGTTGCTTGTACTGTTACTGTACAAACAGATTTTGAATTTGGCTAATACAGGTGCATATTAACTAATTCCTGAAGTGGAGTGTTATTTTGATTGAGAGGTATTCGGATCAACTGATGCACTTTCCATAATACACGTTTTGACTTCGCATCATGAGGAACCTGTGAACTTGTACATACATATACTTTTATTATCCCTCGGTGAAGGAGGAGGTATATATAGTTTGTTTGTGCGTCTCGGAATATCTCAGAAACGGTATGGAGGTTTTTTTCTATGAAATATTGTGAAAATGACAAGTTGCATAATAAATTAAGGCCCTGCAAGTATTATGCACATTGATATACATCAGCGTCTTGACCCCTTGTTTTTGTGTAAAAAAAAGTGTACCGTTTTTGTGTTCCCGGAGCCATTCCTCAGAAACTGTTTAAAGTTTTTCTATGAAAGTTTGTGAACATTTTAAGAATGACAAGGAATTGCGGTCCTGCAAGTATTATTTAGATTGACCTCGGAACACTGGAGATAGGGCCTGTTATTTACTAAAAACGTACCGGTTGTTTGTCTGTCCGGAGCATTTTCTCAGAAACCGTTTGGAGTTATTCTATGAAACTGTAAATGAATACTATCATGAGGAAATGCGGCCCTGCAAGTATCACTTGTATTGATTGCAGAACACTAGAGATGTTGCCCTTCCTTTGTTTGCCAAACGTTTTTTAACTTTTTTGTGCGTCTAAAGTCGTATCTCAAAACAGTTTGGACTTCTATGAAACTTTCTGTAAATGTTTAGTACCATAAACAAAGCGACCCTACACGAAGCACTCACAATGAACTCGGAACACCAGAGTTACGGAACAACATAACCTTTTGTTCGTCTGGTCAATAACGCATTAACATTCTTAGGCCAGAACTTGTTTGGCGGGGATATCATTTCAAAGAATTTGCTTGTTGCATTTTAATATAAATTATCGACATGAAATATACCATACAGGGCTATTGACTGAGTGTCAATCGGTCCTGTGTGGAACCTGTGTGGCGAAATGATACTGACACAAAATTACCTGTGTGGCATTTTATACATACATCTGTATATAATCCTGTGTGGTTTATCTCCAGAGCTAACACTAACCTGTGTGATAAAGTGTTATAGAATTCCCATACTCAATCAACAGTTTATATATGTTGGCCAGCAAATGCACATGGACACATTTGGTATGGACAGAAACAGTACGTGTAACCAATCTAACGTTAGTCTACAATAGCTTAAAAGCCTAAGGGTAAAACAGACGTATCGGATGTGTCCACCATCTGCAGCTATGACAGATTAGTATCTACGGCCAATAGTTCTGATAAGACGTTGAATGCGGTACTGAGGTATTGCACCCCAAACCTCCATGAGGGCCCTGATGAGGTCCTGACGGTTGTTGATATTAGGTCTACCGTCATAGAGGTGACGTCCAGTCTAATCCTACATATGCTCAATAGGACTGAGGTTGGGAGAAAAGGCTGACCAAGGATGAACTTCAACACTGTGGTCCTCAATAAACGTTGATGTAACTGTAGCAGAATGAGGTCGTGCTGAAAAATGGTGACATTGGTTCTGCATAAACGGGATGAAGGTTAGCTGCAACATCTGTTTCATGCTATCAATGGGTTAATATGTATAGTGTCGTTCTGGTATAAAATATCGACCGAATGTGTCCGTTGAATTCTGTGTATTCGACGAGGTTTTCCACCGCATTAAAGTCGACGGTTTACAACTTGCTCATCTGGCACTGCTTTTATTTACTTACAACCATAATAGCGAACTATATAGCCCAGAGGCAAACGGATTGAACCAATTGTTTTTGTCAACACCCGGACGTAGATTTTGTACATCTGAGGATTAAGTAAGGCTGCTGATTTTTCAAAATGACTGTTTTAAAATGTTAACAGGTATAGAGTAGTGTGAATATTCACTGTTTTTTTTTAAAAAAAAAGAATAGTTTAACATGTCAAACAGTATAGACACCTGATGAGAGGGCGCATCTAGGGACCCTTTTATCTGAAGCGTATCAATTAATTACTTTCATCTTAACAATATAATTTTGTTATTATTTCTGTTAAATTTTTGCAAATACAAAACGCATATTCGTGTATATTGTATATTACCATATAATTTTTTTTTAAATAACAAGTTAATGTTGTATTGCTATGCAATACATAAGTCCCCCAACGGATTTAAAAAACACCCTCCGACCCACACACCCATGGCATAGTTGACCATGGTATATACATGACCAACCTGAATAGTATTTGTAAAAATCATTAGAAAAACAATATGAAAAAGGAGAATAACTCCATAAATATTGATGCTAGTGTTATTGCCCTTGTACAGGACACTTCCTCTCATCATGCTTGTTCCATATATGAAGTTTCAAATAAATTGAACCAGAAGATAAACAGTTATTATCCGGACAAAAAATATGAAAAAGGGGAATAACTCCAAAATTATTGAGGCTAGAGTTATGGCCCTTATGCAAGACACTTTCCCTCATCATACTTGTTCCATATGTGAAGTTTCAAATCAATTGAAGCAGTTGATAAAGAGTTATTGTCCGGACAAGAAAATATGAAAAAGGGGAATAACTCCAAAAATATTGATGCTTGGGTTATGACCCTTGTGCATGACACTAGCCCTCTTCATACTTGTTCAATGTGTGAAGTTATAATGAATTTGGCCTACCCTTGTAGGAGATATGGCCCGGACAATAAGCATGACAGACGGGCGGATAAACAGACGGACGGAATCGAGCAAACATATAGTCCCCCAACCGGTAACCGGTTGGGGACTAACAAAGACTATAGGGACACAAAATCGTGACTGGCTGACTAACGGACTGACTGGGCGGTTAATATAGGGCTCCAACACCAACGTGTGGTCCCTAATAACTGCATATGAACACTCTTAATAAAACCCGAGTCGGCAACTTTCTTTCTTCGCATTGCTGTTTTGCTTTCCAAGGATCTCCTACTTTCAGCATTTATACAAATAGGAATTGCGTCCCTATCAATTTCTTTAACCCTTTATTTCATGAATACGCGTTTGCAAACAGAGTAGACCCAGAACAGACTGCTATTATAGGAGTCGTCTGATCACGGTCTGCTTATATGGTTACTCTACTTTGAATGTGGATCTAAAGGAAACTTAGCGTCTTGTCGGTTTCACTACTTTATTCAAATCTCTATTGTTTTCTCTATATACAACGTCACTGGCGACGTAAGGACACGCGAGGTCTTGGTGTCGTGGCGCCACGACGTTAGGCGTACCCGACATACTCGGGGCCGCTAAAAGTTTGCAATATTTATTGCACACAATAATGTAGAAAAAATAAATACATGTAATCTCTAAGTATATGTAAAATTCTTTAAACCGAGCTATTAAATCTGAAATGCAATGTCTTTAAAGTCTCTGTATATCTTTATACTCTGTATGATTTCTCACACTATGTGCATAAGATGTCACTCACAACAGTCTCTGATTTGAAGATTTTACTTTACTATCTGAAATAACTTTCATAGCACAGTATCTTAAGTTTACAATCACTTATTAGTTGTATCATGCGTACTTTAATTCTAGTCTATAATTTCGAGTGGGTAGGGTTTCACTATTGGCCTGTTAGTAACACAACAATCAGTTCGGATTTTCGCGGCACGCACGCGTCCGTCATTACCCGGGATCAGTTCCTCGATAACAGCCAGTTTCCATCTCGCCCGCGGGATTTCATCGTGGATCTGGACGACATTTCCGGCCCGTATCGTCTGTTGATTGTGCCCAGAAGAACTGTCGCGCTCTCGTAAAGCGGTTAAATAGTCCAGTTTCCAACGTTCTCGGAATCTGTCGATCAGTGTTCGGAGAAGCCTCGTACGTCTGAATATATTCTCCTTGGTATAACCATCCTGCTCCAGAAGTTCGGCAGCCTCGTGACTCTTCTACCATACAGAAGGTGAGATGGTGTCAGGGGGTTCAAAGGTAGGCGGTTCACTCTAGACTTAAAATTGTCAATTTCATCACTGTAGCATGTTCTCTGAGAACTTTGGATCCACAAGTTGTCTGCTTCATTGAGTTCTGCTATGGTTAAATGGTGGAGTCTATTGATTGATATTTCTCGCTTCTCAGCCGTACTGGATAAGCTGAGTTACTAAAAATAGCCGTATGAGAAATCCTTATCTGGAACACCCCGTGACTAGTGTATTCATACGCGCGATTGGGTAAAATCAATACAAGGGAAGGAATTCTTACAGAATTATACCAACATTTCTATAGGCAACAGCTTTATGAATTGAAATTAATATAAGTAATTAGCACGAATATGAAATTCTATTAATCATATAAACACTTTAAAAACCTATTTAATTAACCGAAGACGTTGTTTTGTAGTAACTCAGTCATTTATATTTACGCCAAAACGTAACGTTTGTGGTTGTCATAACAAATGACGTCATTTTGGTGTCACGCCTAAAGTTATGCTGTAGTCTGTTGCTATTAGATATGGAAGTCGTATTACGCAATGTAAAGTAGTACTTCACAAAATTCGTTAATTTACTTGGTTTTAGGGCGTATATCAGCGAGAAAAATAATCAAGCATGGGTTTTGTTAAAGCCGGGGGGTTCTATACCCTCAGTTGGTTTGTTCCTATCGGAAACTCGCTAAAGCTCGTTTCCGACTGGAACAGACCAACCTCGGGTATAGAAACCCCCGTCTTTAACAAAACCCATGCTTGATTCTATTAGTATGACCAACAGTTGTGCACAAATCGTAACACATACGCAGTGATGCGCAACAACTTCCCAAGTTTACTGTACCTTATCACTTCGTTTTTTCTTCCGGAGTGATACCAATGGATTCTTATTTCCAGAAGCTCTCCAAGTCCATGGGTTTTGGTGGTGATGTAATCACAATCAGCATATAGTGAGCTACTGAGCAATTCTCTCTCTGAACTGGCAGCGGTAGCGGACCAGAAAGCAAATAACCTATTTTGGACTGCACAGCGGTGGGTCCGTTGTCCCTAACAACGTGGTTTTGCACTATTTTTCCAATATGACTCCGCACCTATGAGTAGGGAAATTTCAAAACTGTCTACATCTGCCACTGGGTGTGCTAGTTTTAGCCCGCGTAAGTATTTTAATTTTGTAACTTCATGTTGGATGTTGCACAGAGGTACGGAGATCGTTGGTACAATTAGCACATCAACCGCGATTTTCTCATTTCTGTGTTATCAACTGCACTGTTACCGTTTCCATTCGTCGCACATTTTGTGAATCTTCTCCAAAAGATGCAAAATGAATAGTGTCAATTGCTGTCGGCTGAAGCTGAAATTCGTCGGTAAGTTTCTGCGAAATAAATGTTTGCTGTGCCCCCTTATCAAATAGTACGTATGCTTTCGCTGTGAATTTTGACGAACTGAATTTTGCCACGGCGGTCTCAAGAAGTACATTGGGGCGGGGCCGAGTTGTGGAATGAAGGACTGCGGCATTCTGTAGATTTTCAACATCAGGTCAAAACGGTGTAGCAGCAGGGTTGGTTGATTCTGTCGTATATTGCTGACAAATGGCAGTATGGTGTTTACGTTGGCAAAATCTACACCTGAAACGCGATTTGCAGTTAATTATCTGATGAACTTCACCTCAGCAATTAAAACACAGTCTTTTGCTTTTAACACACTTAAGTCTCTCTTCTAAACTCTCAATCAACTTACAGTCTAACGGTTCCTGCTGCAGTCCGCAAAATGGACACGTCTTCTTCTGGCCAAACGATTTTGTTCTATCTAATTTACCGTTTTTCTTCTGCTGCTGTGGTAAACTTCTGATTGCGTCGCGTAGTTCTTGAATTATCCACTGTTTGTTGCCATGGCCACGAGCCATGCTGCGTTTCAACTCTTTCGGAAGTTTCTCGCGTATACTTGGATCTAATAAGTCACCGTATTAGTCCTGGTGCTGTCCGAGGTATTCCAAACCTCATATACATGTCTCTAGTTTGTCATGAAAACTTTGCATGCTGAGAATATTGTTGTCGGGTAGCGGTAACTCTAGCATTGACTGCATGTATGAAATGATGATCTTGTGCGGCTGGCCAAAACGTTCTGACAGTAGATCTACGGCTTTACCGTAATTTGCAGGTGTCAATTGAAATCCGGCAATGCAAGACGCAGTTTCGTTCTGTAGTAACGAGCGAAGATATGTAAATTTCTGTACATCGGACAGGGTATGATTCGAATGTACGGAAGACTCAAAGTAGTCCCAGAACGTCTGCCACTCCGTAACATTTCCATTGAAATGTGGTAAAGTTTGTTTAGGCAATTTGTGATAAGAAGCGCTACTACTTTCTGGACTCACGTGTGATGATGGCGGCGAGTTTCAATTCAAGATCGATCAAATATTGTTCACTGTCCATAAGTTCTGTCACTAAATCTTCGCCGTCAGCATGCGTTTCATTGAGTGTCCTGATCGTTTCAATTTCCCCTGTTAGTATCTGTAGAAGTTACCTCCGGCTTGAGTTCGGCAAGCCTTCTTTGCTAAACTTGTCGACACGATGAGACGTTGTGCTTCGCGTTGTGTTAGATGTTTGTTCAGCTGCATTTTCCACTTTGTCACGGCACCAAAATATGGTTACCCTTCTTTAAATTTGGATCTAAAGGAAACTTAGCGTCTTGTCGGTTTCAAATTGCTCTTGGTTGCTCTATAACGTCACTGACGACGTTAGGACACACGACGTGGCAAGATGTGAGGCGTACCCGACAGCTTATGAAATAGTACAGATATGATATTACAGTTTCTGCCATGGCCAGAATGTCCCGTGCCATTATAAAACAAACTAGTTGATTTTATGATGTCATTATTTCTGAATATTCATGGAGTAAAATGTTAAATATCAAAGGATTGTTTTGAAAACCTGATTCCTTTGTATTTCCATTCAGACACTGTATTATATGCTGCGTTTAAAGGTGAGGTGAGAAACACGTGCATAAACATAGCAGATACTATGTATGATATGATAATATTTATTATATTGATAGATAAAATACAAGTATGTTTAAATAATACATGTAAACAGGTAGGATTATAAGTATACTGATACGAAATGAAGGTGATTATGAGGGAATACCTGTGGACAAAAGGACAAACGTCTGTAATCTTTTGTTTTGAATTTTACTCTTGTTGTCAATAACTTTTAACATTTCAACGAACCGCGTCTCCTTAGCATCATTGTTGTTGAGTTCAATGTATTAAACGCGTCAACGTCATGGTAAAACATTCCTAAACCTCTATCACCGGGATATTCCTTTCCAGGTGGATTCCAATACATGCCATTTAAATTATTGTAACCACAATGTCCATCATACCACCAAGCACCGTGATACCGACTAGCACATCTGATCACATTGTCATGGTCAAACGTGTAAAAGTCATATCCATTTGATTCTGTTAGTCCATGTGTATCATCTGTTGAAAATGTAAACAAACACACAACTTAGCTCCTGGAAAAGGAAATGAGCATACACACACGCACACACACACAGACACAGACAGACAGAGACAGAGACACACACACATATATATATATGCATGCATATATATATATACATATATATATGCAATTCGTTCCGCGCAAATGATTTGTTGTCTGCTCCTGCTGCAATTCTGAAAGTACATGTGTTTGCAGTTAGAGTGTTATGAATACTCCTTAGTTGAAATACAGTGAAACCCCGCTAATGCGACCACTTAATAAACAGCCACGGATGTCGTTTAAAGCAGGTGGTTGCTTAATGCAGGACGAAAGTTATGCAGAAAGCTCCTATAGGAGCTTTCTGCATAACTTTCGTCCTGCATTAAGCTACCACCTGCCTCTGCCACCCAGAATTATGCCCCTTTTTGGTGGTCGTATTAGCGGGGTTTTACTGTATATAATGTCATAATTGGCTGAACCTGTGCAATCACATCTTGCATCTTACATGGCCGTAAAAGGTCTTCCCGTACTTCATTCTCAGTGTTTTGTTATTCACTGGTCCTTCAGGATAATACATTAAAATGCTTTTAGTTATGGAAATTGAATACTGCTTAGGCCGGTAATCATGATTCTGGGTACCTTGGTTCAGAGCCACAGATAAAGGTGCTCAACTACTAAAATCGTCATTTCTTCACCAAACCTAATGTTGTGACAACTCTTTAGAATCATCATCTCGAAGAGACGATTCTAAACAGTGGTCACAAAATAGGGTTCAGTGGAGAAGTAAAGAAGTTATTCTTGAAAATGTTTCAATTTACGCATCTTATCTGTAGCTTTGCCTTGGTTTGCACGATGATCACACGGATGTGTCAATGTTCTCCTCCTTTAATTTTGACTCTTGATATTGGAAATCATTAGGGATCAACACCTCTTCATAGTAAACACACATGCTAGGTTTGATTGTATTGGAGATTTATGTCGCTATAACAATGTTTCAGTCATATCAGGACCAATTGCATATGGATGAAGACCCCGGAAGTTTGTCAGAAGTTTGAAGAGACACGATTGATGAAGGGCGACTTCGGGAATGCTTCTGCAAAAACTTATTGACATCTAGCTGATGGTTTCAGAGAAGGAAACTAAGCATCGGTTTTTGTTTTGTTACCAATGTATTTTAAAGAATCACAATGGGTTACCTATGCAGTGTACATGCAAAATCATATAAAAATATGCCCAGTGGTTTCTGAGAACATTGCTGAATTTTCAAAATACTAATAACCATATAAAGAAAACTAGAACTATCACTACAGGTGATGAATACCCCCCCCCCCCTCTCCGCACGGCAGCGTTGCTCACAAACCTAAAAACAAGAGCCGCGTGCGGCACTAATGCTCATTTGATTTGGTGCTTGTCCAGCTAATTTAAATTTGAAAAATTAAAGAGCCATAACTAAAAAATGAAAACTTTTCCTCAATAAGATCTAACCACATATGGAATTTCATGTGGATACTTCTTATAAGTTTTGAGTAATGAGCTTAGAGTAATGAGCTACATCAAAGTTTTTGCACGCCACCAATGACGACGCCTGCAACTACGACAACGACCCAGTGATCACAATAGCTCGACGTTTCTTCGAAATAGAAGAGCTAAAAATCTCAAAGTTCAAGTGGTGATAATTCTGCAATCAAAAGCGTTAAAAACCTGAAAACTGTATCTACCATTCGGAGTTATTATGTATACCAAATATAAACTAGAGCTTTGTTTTTGTTACAAAAAAAAGATGCCCCCACTTCATCCTCTTTCCAATACACAAGTGTAATGTCTGTATAGGTACGCCCAAGTTATTGCCCCAGAAATCCATGGCAGACAATTAAAAAACCCAGATGCAAATGAAGTCGTGATATGCATCATTTCTGTGATGTTTGATGACTCTAGCCATAGCCGTTTCAGAGATGCGCGCGACACAAAGTTCTGTCTAATTTTAATTTATCATATCAGGGGAAATAACTCAAAAGTTGTCAGGGGAAACAATTAATAAAACCGGGAGCACAAATCATGCAAGTCCACATTCCTGGGAAGTTTGGTGACTCTAGTCTTAGCGATTTCAGAGGTACGCGCAGCACAAAGTTTGTCTTAATTTGTCATCGGGGTAATAACTGCAACATTATCAGAGGGAGACACTTTAAAAACGTCAATAACACAAAATCATGCTGGTGAAACATTCCTGTGAAATTTGGTGTCCAGCCCTAATAGTTTCAAAGATACGTGCGACATAAAGTTTCTCTATTTTTAAGTAATCATATCATTGCCAGGGGAGGAAATTAGAAATCCCAGGTGCACAACACATTATGCTGGTCAACATTCCTTTGATGTTTGATGACTCTAGCCCTAGCGGTTTCTGAGATACGCGTGACACAGTTTGTCTAATTTTAAGTCACCAGGGGCAATGCCTCTAAATAACTGGGGGAGACAATTCAAAATACCATGGTGCACAACAACTTACGCTGCGCAACGTTCCTGTGAAGTTTGGTGACACTAGCTCTACTGGTTTCAAAGATAGCGCGAGACACATTTTCTCTAATTCTAAGTTATTATATCAGGGGGAGACAATTGAAACAAACAGGTACACAACAACGAATGCTGGTCAACATTCCTGTGAAGACTGTAGCCCTAGCGGTTTCGGAGAAACGTGCGACACAAAGTTTCTCTTATTTTAGTTATATCAGGGACAATAACTGAACAATTATGGGGGGAGGGCAATTAAAAACAAACAGGTGCACAACAGCTCATGCTGGTCAACATTCCTGTGAAGTTTGGTGACTCTAGTCCAAGTGGTTTCAGAGATATGCGCGACACAATGTTTCTCTAATCTAAGTTATGCTATCGTGGGTTATAACTCAACAATTATCAGGGGGAGACAATTCAAAAACACCAAGTGCACAACAACTCATTCTGGTTAACATGCAAGTACAAATATGAGTCATGCAGAACAAACAGCCGCTCGATCAGCAACACAAGAAAACACAGCAAATGTACGTAACTACCAAAAACACAAAGAGTCGCACAAAGCAAAACAAACAATAGGGGAAGATGAAAGTGCCGCCATGGAACGGTCAGTGACAAAAGTCACACGGCATTAAACCGGTTTAGGGGCGCCCAACCTCACACTTATTCCATCCCCACCCTAAAAAGACAAACAGTGTAAACAAACGTATCCCACCGACTAATCTACAACACCCGCAATGGCAAATACAGTGGTAAAATGCATGTCCACCGAAAACATATTTAAGTAAACTAAAACGGTATCCATCTATCGCTAGTGTACTCAATGATTGAAAGTACAAATATGAGTCGTGCAGGGAACACCACATACAGAACAGCTGCAAACAGAGTACCTGTAGAAAGTAATAAAGGGTACGACAAAACCGAGATACAGATATCCGATGTCCTTCCGTTTCCGGATTTAAGAGGTCGCTTTCATATATTAGTAAACCTTTCTTGTCGGTGTACATGAAAAGCGGGCTGTGTGATTGCCAACTGTAAAATGGTTGACAACCAGACATGTAGTATGTTGTTGTACTATAGGATCGTATCGCTTTTTAATGGATTTTAACATTTGATGAACAACGTGAGAAAATGTTAAACAATACGAAGTTTGCAAATCACATCACCATAAAATTCAGGATGTGAAATACAGTTTCGCAGGAGCGCGTTGAGATTACATTTGCGATTAAATGAGACATTTCGATATTAAAAATTAGAGAAAGTTATTCTTAGTTTATGGTATCTATATCCTTGCTTAAGCAACTTTTTAGTTAAAATGAGATTTCGACTATTAAAATCGTGATGATCAAGCTCTAGCAAAACGAATAAGATATATAATAAGATGGGGCACGGGAACATCTCCGTCAAGATGAGGGAACCGTACAATATTAAATTCAAAATCATCTATTTTTTCATATATATTGTAGAATATAGAAGACATAATTCCATTGTCAATTTTAAGGTCTAGATTTAGATCAAGAAAAGCTATATAAGTGTCGAAAGGGTTAGTTTTATTCAACTGGTTCTATTGGGTAAATAGTAGGAAGTATGGTGACTCTTTCCTTAGCGGTTTTAGAGATACGGGCATTATGTTTGTCTAATTTTAAGTCACCAGGGGCAATGACTTGAAATTTATCAGTGGGAGACAATAAAAAATCCCAGGTGCACAGCAACAAATGCTGGTCAACATTCATGAGAAGTGACTCTAGCTCCAGCAGATTTAGAGATACGTGCGACACAAGTTTGTGACAGGCGGACGGACGGACAACTCAGACAAAAACAATATGTCCTCCATAAATTGGGGATACATGTATATAACTTTAATCCTGAAGGAGCAGCCCATGCCACCAACTACCCATGTTAGCATGCTCAAGTGCAGAATACTCGACCGAAAGGGTGCTTCCAGTATAACCATCAAATAAGTATGCCGAGGTATAATTAGCCCGCACTTGACAGCCACGTTGTTAACCTTTAGCCTGCTGACCAAGTTGGTTTTACAGAATTGTTCACCTAGTACATTTCCAAAATTCAAGCTATTATCAATTTATCTACCAAAATGCAATCAGGGTGTTATGTACATTTGCTGTTTTTTGTGTTACTGTTCGGTCGGCTGTTTGTTCTGTATGTGATGGTTTCCTGCATGACTCATAATTGTACTCTATGAAAGCGACCTCTTAAATTCGGAAACGGAAGGGGGACATTGGGTATCTGTACTATTTCATTTTTGTTGTACCCTTTATTACTTTTCTACAGTAACTCTGTTTGAAGCTCAATCATTGAGTACACTAGCGATAGGTGGATACAGTTTGTTGAACTTAAATATTTTTGTTTTACATGCACTTTACCACTGTATTTGTCATCGCGGTTGTTGTAGATTAGTCGGAGAGGGGATACGTTTATTTACACTGTTTGTCTTTTAGGGTGGGGATGGAATAAGTATGAGGTTGGGTGCCCCAAAACCGGTCCCCCATGACTATTGTCACTGACCGTTCCAAGGCAATACTTCCAGCTTCCCCTATTGTTTGTTTGTTTTGTCTTTGTGCGCCTCTTTATGTTTTTGCTAGTTATGTACATTTGCTGTGTTTTCTTGTGTTGCTGTTCTGGTGGCTGTTTGTTCTGTATGTGGTGTTTCCTGCATGACTCATATTTGTACTTTTATCATTTAAGGTTCAGTCGTTGAAATAAAAGCATTTTAAAAATGAAACCAAATCATTCTTACGTGTTGTTCCGTAACCTCTCCCAACATGTAGTGTGTAGTTCGGGGCGGCCGACAAGGAGAAATTATCGAACACTTCGTAATAATTAAACCCAAGCGCCTTTCCAAGATCTATTCTTAGGTCGACTTCAGCACAAACTGAGAGCTGATATATACTCCTAAGACCTACAACAATGAAAAAAGAGAAAGTAATTTATTTAATTATAACCATTCACGCGTGGACATCTATTAAAAATAATTTAAAAAAAACAGCGTGTCCAGGACATAACCATAAAACTTTAAAAAGTCGCCCTGTACTTCATTTTAAATGTTATATTTCATAGTCCTCCATGATCATAAGTTCCAATGCTGTTAGTTAAGAACATTTAAATACCGCTTAAGCCAGTGCTTCACTTTTAATAACTGCTCATGAACAGACTCAATAAAACCGACTCAGCAATTTTCCCTTTTGAAATTGCTGCTTTTACTTTCCAAGGATCTCCTAATTTCAGAATATGTCTAATGCCTTTGTTACCCGTCGTTGACTGCTAGATGAGGAAGAAAATATATCAGTTTATTAAAAAGAGAATATTCATCAGAGTTAATATGGAAAAATAGTCAAACAGGGAGAGCCACACACGAAATGACACCGCACCAAACATCATCAAACAAGAAACGGTACAGCCACAAGACAAAACATAACAGGACGCATATCAAGACGAAAAACATTAAACATTAAGCATATTAAACAACAAAATTGACCATAGGCTGAAAGCAGGAGTACCGCCTTGGAACGGCCAGTAACCAAAATGAGCTACTGGGGGACTTAAACCTGGTTTACGGGTACCCAACCTCGTCCTAATCCCACTTTCTTAAAATGCTTTACACTGAGGCATGGCAATATTTTAAACCGATAAATGAAAAACTGATAAGTCCCCGGCCGGGCCATGTTTGGTCCGTGGGTGATTATTTGAACAATACTTCGTCCCCCCAGCCACTGATGCTGCTGACAAAGTTTGGTTAAGATCCGGTCAGTGGTTACAGAAACATGTGGACGGGCGGCGGATACATCGCGATCACAATAGCTCATACTGAGTCTTTGGCCCAGGTGAGCTAAAAAGGCTATACCCCTCTTTATTGCAGCGCTCAGAATGTTTGATGGTCAATCACTTTACAGTTGGGCATTATGCTTCCCTCTTTGCTTACAAGTGTGACTACGGGAAAGACTTAATACTCCTGTAAACCCTTTTACTGAGTGAAAGGATATCTATGAGGAAGCTGGATATTTGTATTTTGCCATTTCTATCGTGCCCTAAATGACTTCTCCACAATTGCTCTGGCCTCCGAACGGTCATGTGGTGCATTTGTTTGATGTTATTTTTGTTCTATTTCCTAAAAAAAATATATATCTAGTATCATGTTTTAACAGTTATATTTTTGATACCAGGTGTATTTTCAGTTTCTTCTATTTTTATTAAAATGTCGGTATATAAACGTGTTATGTGCTTTTCCCGTCATTTAAACTATGACATCACTTGTTTACTGGTTCAGTTTATTTTTTTTGTCACTGGCCGAGAGCCAGTGTGTCACTTAGGGATCACTTTTCCGCCGTATGTCTGTCACTTTTCCCAGCAGGTGACACATGTGTTCCTTCAAACATTCTTGTTTATTCTTTGTATCTTTATTCATGTTGTGGAGTTGTCTGGAGGGAGATTTTACTTTACATTTTGATTTTGGTGGAAGAGGGATAAGTTTGAGGTTGGGTACCCGTAAACCTGGTTTAAGACTTACGGTGGTCACTTCGTTCCAAGACGGTGTTCCTACTTTCACCATGTGGTCTTATTTGTTATTTTATATGGTTAATGTTTTTTTATGTGTGTTCTGTCACGTTTTGTTTTGTAATTGTTTCGTTTCTTGTTTGATGATGTTTGGTGCTGTGCCCTTTCGCTTATGCCTCTCGCTGTTTGACTGTTTTATCTATTTCTTTATCTATGATGATTTGGTTTGTTGTTTTGATTAAAGTCCGTTTCTGTCAACTTTGATCTAATTGGATGCCCCAAAAAACCGGGAGCGGATACAGAGAAAAGCAGAACGATGTCTCACTCTTATTATCTATAGAGTGTTTCTGTTTCTTTTATATTTCAGATGCCTCGTGTAAAGCACTGACTGTACAGTAAAACCTCTTTATAACGACCACTAAGTTGTGTTAATTAGTTGGTATTAAGCGCAGGTGACTATTTAAAGCAATGTGAAAATAAAACAACGCTCCGATAGGCAGTGTGGCAGCCGTGAAGTCTCCCCGTACATGCAATCAATATTGTTGTCTTCCTCTTGCATGAATTGTTCTATATTCAATGTGTTTCCTTACAGTGGTTGCATTTTGTATGTGGCTTTGCCTGCTTGACTTTACTACGTTTTCATTTTACGGTAATTAAAGTGCGTTCTCTCAAAGAAATTGTGTCGTCCGTTTCAAGAAATATATCGCAATATCTAAACGCACTTCAAACACAAATGTTTTCTTGACCTTACTGGTGGCGGTTACCATGATAAACCAAGTCCGTGTAATATCAGAAGTCTTGTGTTTCCTTCTTCGTCAAACAGTAAATTGCAAATAGAAATTTCCAAAGAGGAATGCATTGTATAACTACACTCTTAAAACTATGATTAGGGTTCACTACATTTGCTTGTTAAATTATAAAGTTCTTATCCTACAGTTACCACAATGGAAAAGTTCCTGTGCGTATATGCGATCATAATATTAATATAATTATTATTCACGATGTCATTATTTCTTACATGAATATTCGTGGTGTAGTTTAAATAGATAAGGCGTCTAGTTTACTTACCTAACCAAAATTCACCGTCAACGTTTCCAAATCCATTTTCATACTCTGTATGATTCCTGAAGAAATTCACACTGCCATTGATTCTTTTCTGAAAGACCTGCACATAAAACGATATGTATATTATATTGTTTGAGAGTGGAATTTAAATGGCTTTAGTGTACCTAATATAAATAGTCGAAGGTTAAATGAAACATTAGTAAAGCAGGCAAAGCCACATACAAGATGCAACCACCACCAAAACATCGATAGACAGTTAAAATATTCTGAAAATGGGTGATCCTTCGAAAGCAAAAGTAAAAGTGCAAAATGAGAAAATTGCAGACTCGGTTTTATTGAGTCTGTTCATGAGTAGTAATTAAACTGCAACACCACTCACGCCCATAGCACCGGCTTAAGCAGTATTCAATTTTCAAAACAAATGATCCCGAAGGACCAGAGAACTGATCCTGTCATTGAGGGCACTGCAAATCATATTGCGTATATCTCCCTACTATGCAAAGAGAGTTCTGAAAAGAAATAGGGGAATTAGATTAGACATTGAATGTTTATTGCAGAATATTTTAGCAACAAAGAGAAAAGACACACTCCGATAAAGATGATGATCCTATTTGCGATTACAATGCTCATGTTACAGTCTGTCGTTAATTTACGAGAAAACGTTTTATTTGTAACGATACCTGTGTTTCTTTATAGGCATAATTATGTTTGTCCAGTGAATACAGCTTCAACCTGGATAAGCTAAACATGACAATTTCTGAGTAGAAGTCGAAAAAAGGTTTTCATAGCACTTTTGTTAGTGCTACTTGTTGCATAGTCATCTATGGCACTTTTGTTTTTAGGGGAGGTTAACTAAATCTGACTAGCGCGACCTGGTTGACATTTGCAAACAGCTTGCAACTCGGCGTCTCATCAGGATCCAAACTGTTTGACAATCGGTCATTGGTCTCAAACATTGTAATTAATTGAAAGTAGGTAAACACTGTAATAGATCATATATTATTTTCACAGCAGGCTAAGGGTTAATTCACAGAAAGGAATTTGTTACTGATATTGATTCGTTACCGTCCATCCACCACCGTCTGTTGTCATGTCACAAAACACATCTATGCCTATGGTATGATTGTTCTGTGGAGGGAAGATCTGATATACTCCAGATTTTGTGTTTCCCATCTGCAGAAGACTTAGACAGTCCCACACTACAACGAAACCAGACAAAATTAATTTAATTTTGTATTGTTGTTACAGTTTAGAATTACGAAACTGTGTCCAATAAACAAAGCTATTAATGAGTGAGTGAGTGAGTGAGTTGGGTTTTACGGCACTGCGACACTGAATAGGTCATATAGCGCAGATGAATGAGATGACATGATAATGATGAGGGATGATATCACGAAGATAATTTCGGCTAATCTCATTCTCTGCAAAGCAGTGCATGGGATCAAAACCACCGACCTGCCTTCCTTTTAGTTTTTGGCAGAGGGGATAATCTCCGTCAAATAAACAAAAACACCCCTGTGACAATTAAGCCCCAGAACCATGGCAAAGCTATTAGTGAAATAACGAGTTAATTAAAATACTTATCGAGAACGCTTCTCAACTCTTTCGCTGCCAATGTCGCATCTGTGATTAAGTATGCAAACAGTTTGGATCCTGAGGAGAACTCAGCTTCTCATCAGGATCCCAAATGTTTGTTTCTGTGACAGTTTCTTGAAACATGAGCACCACAAGCTGGTGCAAACGCTCGTCTATCGACATTATCAAGATGAACATGCATACCAAAAATGAAGGTTGTAAATGAAAAGTTATGGTCAATGTTAAGATTTCGGAGGACAACGACGACGCGGACGCCAGAGTTACGACAATGGCTCGTGAATTTTTCGAAACAGAAGAGCTAAAAATAAAAAATGAAGCAGACGACAAAGTTTGCAGACGACACAATTTGGCAGTGAAAAACTTATTGCTAAAACTGCAATAGAAATTCTACGCATACGCTTCATTTGAAGTGCTCATTTATAAGCCATATATTGCACATAAACGGGACCAGCTAGATTGCATAAGTTTGAAATTAGAATGTACACATGAAGAACTTTCTAACCACGAGTCAGAAAGCGAAAAAGGGAAAAAAAGAACCGTTCAAAAAAGCGATGTTATAGATCTTAATAAAACAACCTTAGCAAGCATATATCATAAATAACAGTCTATATCATTGTTAAGTTTGTCCTTGACTGGTCATTGATTGGTTATTGGATTGAGTTTTAAAGTGGAATTACGACTTACTGATGAATAAATTAATCTACGAAATATTGATTTTCTTTTCGATGAAGAATGACTTTTTATGCCCCCAAAGCTAGGCTTTGGCGGCGTATAGTGATCGCACCGTGCGCGCGCGCGTGTGTGTGTGTGTGTGTGTGGGGGGGTGTACCTTTTGGCCGGAGTATATTTCCTTTGTCACATCAGCTACGGATACCAAATTTGGTGTGCGAGTTCATCTTGGGATGGCGGAGTGTCGCATACCATTTTCATGTCACTGTGACCTTGACATTTGATCTTGATTTTACAAAAGACTTGTCCGGAGCATATCTCCTAAACCTTACCAGCTACAGATTACAAATTTGGTGTGTGAGTTCATCTTGGGATGGCGGAGTGTCGCGTACTATTTTCAGGTCACTGTGACCTTGACCTTTGACCTCGATTTTAAAAAAAGCTTATACCTTACCAGCTACAAAAAACTTGTCCGGAGTATGTCTCCTATACCTTACCAGCTAAGGATTCCAAATTTAGTGTGTGAGTTCATCTTGGGATGGAGGAGTGTCGTGTACCATTTTCAGTTCACTGTGACCTTGACCTTTACCTTTGACCGATTTTACAAAAAGCTTGTCCAGAGCATATCTCCTATACCTTACCAGATACGGATTCCAAATTTGGTGTGTGAGATTACATTGAGATGGCGGAGTGTCGCGTACCATTTTTCATGTCACTGTGACCTTGACATTGACCTTTGACCTTGATTTTACAAAAAGCTTGTCAGGAGCATATCTCCTATACCTTACCAGCTACGGATTCCAAATTTGGTGTGCGAGTTTATCTTGGAATGGCGGAGTGTCGCGTACCATTTCCAGGTCTCTGTGACCTTGACCTTTGACCTCGATTTTAAAAAAAAGCTTATACCTCACTAGCTACAAAAAACTTGTCCGTAGTATATCTCCTATACTTTACCAGCTAAGGATTCCAAATTTGGTGTGTGAGTTCCATCTTGGGATGGAGGAGTGTCGAGTACCATTTTCAGTTCACTGTGACCTTGCCCTTTTACCGATTTTACAAAAAGCTTGTCCAGAGCATATCTCCTATACCTTACCGGATACGGATTCCACATTTTGTGTGTGAGATCACCTTGAGATGGCGGAGTGTCGCATATCTTTTTCAGGTCACTGTGACTTTGACCTCGATTTTACAAAAAGCTTGTCTGGAGCATATCTCTTATACCTTGCCAGCTACGGATTCAAAATTTGGTGTGTGAGTTCTTCTTGGGATTGCGGAGTGTAGCGTACCATTTTCAGTTCACTGTGACCTTGACTTTTTTAACAAAAGGGTTGGCCGGAGCATATCTCCTATACCTTACCAGCTACGAATTCCAAATTTGGTGTGTGAGATCATCTTGAGATGGCAGAGTTTCGCGTACCATTTTCAGGTCACCTTGTCCTTGACCTTTGACCTCGATTTTACAAAAAGTTTGTCCGGAGCATATCTCCTTACCAGCTACGGATTCCAAATTTGGTGTGTGAGTTCATCTTGGGATGGAGGAGTGTCGCGTACCATTTTCAGTTCACTGTGACCTTGACCTTGAACCTCGATTTTACAGCAAGGTTTCCAGAGAATATCTCCTATACCTTACCAGCTACGGATTCCAAATTTGGTGTGTGAGTTTATCTTGGGATGGCGGAGTGTCGCGTACCATTTTCTGGTCACTGTGACATTGACCTTGAATTTACACAAAGCTTGTCCGGAGCATTTCTCCTATACCTTACCAGCTACGGATTCCAAATTTGGTTTGTGAGTTCATCTTGGGATGGTGGAGAGTCGTGTCCCATTTTCAGATCACTGACCTTGAGCTTGACCTTTGACCTCAATTTTACAGTCCGGATCATATCTCCTATACCTTACCAGATACAAAAAGCTTGTCCAGAGCATATCTCCTATACATTACCAGCTACGGATTCCAAATTTGGTGTGTGAGTTCATCTTGGGATGGCGGAGTGTGGCGTACCATTTTCAGGTCAATGTGCCCTTGACCTTTGACCTTGATTTTACTAAAAGCTTGTCCGGAGCATATTTCCTATACCTTATCAGTTACAGATTCCAAATTTGTAATTTGTAAGTATTGGACAGGTATGCTTAGGCAAACAGTGTAGACCCAAATCAAACTACAGGTTCTACACTGTTTGCTACTACATTAGCATGAATCAGACATTATAAAGAGCTCTAAATACATTTGTACATGGGTAGGCCATGCTGTTCAAATACTTGCAGTGTCAGAACTTTCAGATGAATTACAGCATTATAACAATATAGACCCATATCAGACAGCTCCTGTAGGAGCTACTGGGTCTTCATTGTTTGCTTACAACATTACCTAAATCAGATGCTATACATGCTTATGCAAAGAATGTAGATCCATATTAGGTAACTTCTGTTGCAGCTGTCTAAGAGCCAGTGTTACATGAAACTTTGACCATGCGTTTAGAATTGACTGAGGGTATGTTTGTAACGTTAAGGATCGACATAGGGTCTTTCTTAAACGTCAAGAATCAACTTAACAGTAACAATCAACACAGCATGTTTTTTAACATTGAAATTTGACCCTGTCGTTTTTTAAAAACGTTAAGAATTTACCCAGGATCTGTTTTTAACGTTGACAATCAACCCAGGGTCCTTTTTAACGTTGAGAATGACCTAGGGTCCTTTTTAACTAAGTTTAGACCCTTGGCTCTTTTCTTAGCTATCATAACCGTCAAAGGTTCTGTTTCTAATGTTAAGAACTGACTTCTGTGTCATTTTTAACAGCATCAAAATTTCATGTTACACCTGCATTACATTGTATTGTTTTTCCGCCAAAATGCATTTCGGTGTCAAACACTTCGGGGGCATTTGTCACCCGTGACGACTCTCTTGTTCATAGAATTATCAAATGATTCATTCGAATGTCGTCATTCAGCATCTTCTTTCAGAACATTTGACAGACTGAATAAAACCGATTATGCGACTTTCCTCTTCACATCACTAGTGTTGCTTTCGAAGGATCTCCTACATTCAGAATTGTGTATGTAGGAAGTGCAGTAATTAAAGAAATCGATTTAAGCCCACCTAGCACAAAGTGCCAGGTGAGGTATTTTGAGGGGCTGTCACCGGCGTGCGTACGTGCGTCGTCAACAATGTACTTAAACATGTTCTCTGAAACAACAAATCCTAGAGCTTTGATATTTGGTATGTAGCAGTCCTCTACAAAGATTGTTCAAATTATGACCCGGACCAAAAAAAAGCCCCACCTGTGGCTTATCAGTTTTTCATAGGAAAATCTTCAAAAATCGTCTTCTCTGAAACCGTAAGGCCTAGACATTTGATATTTGGTATGTTGCATCATCTAATAGCCCTCTACAAAAACATTCAAATTATGACCCGGACCAAAAATGGCTCCGCCCTATGGCCTATCAGTTTTTTATAGGAAAATCTTTAAAAAATCTTCTCTGAAGCCGTAAAGCTTAGACCTTTGATATTTGGTATGTAGCATCATCTAATGGCCTTCTACAAAGATTATTCAAATCATGACCCCGGAATCAAAAATGGCCCCGCCCAGGGCGTATCAGTTTTTCATAGGAAAATCTTTAAAAATCGTCTTCTCTGAAACTGTTAGGCCTAGACCTTTGATATTTGGTATGTTGCATGATCTAATGGCCCTCTACAACGATTGTTCAAATTTTGACCCACGGACCAAAACTGGCCCCGCCCCGGAGAATATCAGTTGGTCATAGGAAAATATTTAAAAATCTTCTCTGAGACCGTAAGGCCTAGGCCTTTGATATGTAGCATTATCTAATGGTCCTCTACAAAGATTGTTCAAAATATGACCCCGGACCAAAAATGGCCCGACCCATGCCTATCATTTTTTATAGGAAAATCTTTAAAAATTCTTCTCTGAAACCGTAAAGCTTAGACCTTTGATATTTGGTATGTAGCATCATCTAATGCCCTTCTACAAAGATTATTCAAATTATGACCCCGGGATCAAAAATGGCCCAGCCCAGGGCTTATCAGTTTATTTACCTATCTTCTCCCAACTGTTAAGGCCTAGACCTTTGAAATTTGGAATGTAGTATCAACTTATGGTTTTGCCCCGGGCTTATGAGTTTTTCATAGGAAAATCTTTAAAAATTCGTCTGTGAAATTGTAAGGCCCAGACCTTTGAAATTTATATGAAGCATTACCTAATGTTTATTTTTTAAGAGTGTTCAAATTTTAACCTCCAGGCATTAAATTATTGCCCTTGTTTCATATTGGTCCCAATTATGTTACATAGAAAAAGTGGAATGCATAAGTCCATAGTAACCAGGTTAGCGAATTAGGGTCATCATGACCCTCTTGTTCTTTTTGTTATTCTGTCATGTATTCAGAAATAACCATATATTCATATCTTCATTGGATATGTCACCATATCGCATCAATAACCCTGTCATTTTTCTATGATATCAAATGTCAGTTTTGATATCACAATGTATGGTATTCCTATGTGATTAGTTACAGGTTATTTGCTTAGTTCACTTTTGATAAAAATGAATGTCAAATATCAGGATCAATTCAACATTTATCATTGATCTTATTAGCTCGCACAGATGTATATATGGAATAAAGTGTTAACTATGAATTCTGTATAATGTATGAATATGACGTCCGTGCATCATTTTGAAAAGACAAATATTTCATAAAAGTCTGACCAAATTCACAGCCTTTTTGAAAATATTGAACGGACAAAAAAATAGGGCTTCAATCTATTGTCTTGAATTGTGTCTTTGGTGTATATTGCTGAAATGCAATTTGTGTGAACGTTAGCTTCGTTTTATATGTCTTTCAATTCGCACGCGTACATGCGTGATAATTAGTGCGTTTTGTTGTGAAGAAACATACGCAACCGTTAACAAGACTAGAAAACTGATTCAGTCATTCAGAGCACTGCAAATCATTTGTTGAATATGGCATATTTGATAAATCAAGGGCAGATAGCTGTAGACATTGTCATCTCATTCAACCCCAAAACTATATGTGAAGTACTGTTTGAGTAATCACGTCACATCAAAAGTGTTGACAAAAATTGATGGTATTTGTGATGAATCTATGGAAAATACAGAGTGATCCGATTCAACCCAAAACTACAAGTGTCTTCCTATGATCATACTGAGCATATGCCCTTTATATGAATATATTCTGAAAATGGGTGATCCTTCGAAAGCAAAAGTAGAAATGCAAAAAGAGAAATTTGCAGACTCGGTTTAATTGAGTCTGTTCATGAGTAGTAATTAAAAGTGCAACCAATATGTGAAGTACTGTTTGAGTTATCGCGTCACATCAAGTGTTGACAAAAGCTGATTGCATTTTTGATGAATCAAGGGCAAATACCACTAGACATAGTGATCTGATTGACCCCAAAACTATAAGTGTCTCTCTGATCATACTAGGCATATGCCCTTAATATGAAACCAATATGTGAAGTACTGTTTGAGTTGTCACATCACATTGAAAGTGTTGACGGACGGACGGATAGATAGACGTACAGACAGACAGCAGATGCGATTCCTATAGGGCTCCTGCGTTTTCATTGCAGGGCCCTAATTTTATGTCACCCTTTTATGTTATTCTTATGTCTTTGTACTCGTACGTGTGTTAGTGTTTGAAGGCAAACAGTGATATGGCGTGTACAGTTAATTATTCTTAATATCCTTATGCCCAGAACATCGAACCAATACAGACTTCAACAATGAAGGTTGTTCTCTTGCTTTGGATTGTCCATTAAGTCAGAGTAATTGATTATTACCTGGATATTTCGGCTTTTCGCAAAGCCAGTTTGAATGAGGACGAAACACTTGTTTATATTATCTCGTGTTTTGTCGTACCATTTATTACTTTTCTACAGTTACGATGTTTGCATCTCAACCATTAAGTACACTAGTGGTAGGTTGATCCAGTTTGTTTCACTTTAATATGGTTTTGCATTACATGCAAATAACAACAGCATTTGCCATCGCGGTTGGTGTAGATTAGTCGTAGATACGTTTATTTACACTGTCTTTTATGGTAGGCATGCATGGAATTAGTGTGATGTTGGACGTCCCATAACCGGTTTAAACCGCCAGTGACAATTGTCACTGAGAGTTCCAGTGCGGTTCTTCCATCCTCCACCTATTGTTTGTCTGTTATGTCTTTGTGCGTCTACATGTGCATTTGCTGTTCGTTTTGTTATGGTGCTGTTAGGGCGTTGGTGTTCTGTTTATGGTGTTTCCTGCAGTACTCATACTTGTACTTCTTTACCACATTATTTTTCTTGCCTTTATCACAGTTTTTGTCGTAATATCCTGGCGGGCACAGAAAGTTGTACTCATTTACCATATCAACACATGTACCTCCATTCAGACAGGGAGATGGGGGGGGGTCGTGGACGTCTTAAACAAGTATTAATCAAATATTAACCTCGCAATAATTGCAAACCAAGAAAGAAAAGGAAATACAAGAAGCAACAATGTTATAGCTGCAATGTAACAGCAAATAGACACATATAATATTGTAGAACATGGTGATCTACAAAATACCATTTTAATGTATCCATACTATAGATGTATCCGGAACATATGATAGTTGCTTGCATCTTATGTTTATAACGGGTGTATTTTCTTGCGTCTTATTTTACAAACATGTCTGGGCATTTGGATATTTCATGTAAGGAAGCCTTTCAGCTAGCTTGTGATAGGTTGGTGGTTCTACCCAGATGTTCCTCTGTACACGAAACAATGCAATTTGTTCCGTGCACAGATCCTCTGGGATCTTTCCCAAACTGTAATTACACTTGACGTCGCATTATTACTGAAATACTGTTAAAGCGACGTAAAACTCAATATAAACCAAACAAATAACAGACCCGAAAAACATTCAAAACTAAAAGCGCATTTACTAACCAACTGCATAGACATTCCTTCAAATATAAGACTTTTCATATGTAATTGGAAAAGTAGTAAAGTCAAGCAGGCAAAGCCACATACAAGACGCAACCACCACCAAAACACCGATAGACAGCATGACACACATACACACACCCAAACGCACACTCACACACGAGATGAACACCAAAAGACACATAAGAACCAGAGACAAACGTTCCACACATGAACAAAATCACAAGCACAAAGACGCAAGGCAAACAACAGGAAGGGTGACAAAGATAGTACCGCCTTGGCACGGTCCGTAGCAAAAACACCACTGGGGGTTTAAACCGGTTTACGGACGTCCTAACCTCACACTTCTCTCAAAGTCACCTTAGCTTTACAAATAGTGTAAATAAAGGTATCCCCGCTGGACTTACCCACAACATAGACGACGGTGAACACAGGACAAATGTAAAACAGCATAATACCTGTGACAATCCGTCAAATATGTACTCAATGACTTTGCTGAAGTCAGAGCACCTGCAGGTAAGCCGTTAAGCGCACGACAGGGAAAAAGTAATACATGAGTCTGGTAAACTCATCCTGTATCCAAGTTTAAGAGTATACAATCATAGAGTACTACCCTCGGCCTGTCATCGCGCAAGCAAAGAGGGAAGCGTAGCTACCGACTGTAAAAGGGTCGATAACCAAACATGCTGTGCGTTGCAATGTAATAGGATCATAACCTTTCTTTTTAAATGTTTTAATACGTTTAATAAACAAATCATGAAAATGGATATGACCCCGAATTTTCCTAAGTTTGTAGATAACATCCCCATAAATGTCTGGTTGAGAAATGCCTTGTTGCAGTAACGTCCGTAGATTGCAATTATATTTACTAATGAGTTGTAAATTTCGATAATAAAATTTAGAAACAGTTTTCCGAAGTTTGTGATATCTGTAACCTTGCTTAAGAAGTTTATCAGTTATAACTAAATTACGCCTGTTAAAATCTTCAAGCAAAGAACAGGCTCGGGCAAACCGAATAAGTTGAGAAATATAAACCCCATAAGATGTAGAACGTGGCACATCTCCATCTAGAAAAGGATAATTAACAATTTTAAAATTAAAATCTTCTCTTTTATCGTATATTTTGGACGAAACTTTATCATTTGTAATTGAAAGATTCAAATCTAAAAATGAAGCTATAATGTCAGATTGATTCGCTTTGTTTAAAGACAGTTCTTTTGGGTAAATTGAAGAAATCATAGTTTCAAAATAAGGATTATCTAAATTCAAAATATCGTCTAAATACATTGAAGTTTTATTAAAAGCATTAACAATATCGGTCAGTGTATCAGGTTTTAAGCTAAGCATAAAATCCCTCTCATAGCAATATAAAAACAAATCTGCAACAAGAGGGGCACAATTTGTACCCATGGGTATACCAACAACTTGACGATATATGGTACCCCCATAACGCACAAATATATTATCTAAAATAAAGGTAAGAGATCTACAAACATCAAGGCAAGTCCACATTGTGTAATGTTCAACTTCTGAATTCGAAAAGAATGAATGTTGAACATTACAAGCAATGAACATTTTGTTTTCTCTGGCAAAGGTTTTTTCTATTAATTTAATCAGTTTATCCTTTATGGTGAGGTAGAGTAGTATAGAGTGTAGAGAAATCATAAGAGCTCAGTAAAGAAATTTTATACTGTTCATTTTCAAGTTTCGTTAAAACATCATTTGAATTTTTTATGGACCAAAAAACATTAATACCAGAATTTTCATATATTTGATCACAGTAGCGTTTTACATGTTCTTTGATCGTAGTAAGACAGGACGTCAACATTATAGATAATTTAGTAGTGGTACAACAGCTAGAGTTGGCAATAAAACGCGCCTTATAAGGCTTTTATGTAGTTTCGGAATCCAGTACAAAGTAGAAAGTTTATGTTGTTTTATGTTAGGACCAGACTTAAAATTATTGCACATTTTTACATGTTCCGAGACTATATCTTTTTCAGGTAAACCTAAATGTTTATACCACAGGTAACATATTTACAAGAGTCGTATGATTACTATATAGTCGTATGAATACTTTACAATACAATCTTTTCTCTTGTTTAACGATGGCAAACCTAAAGGAAATTGTATGAAAAAAAATCGATCAACAAGTGTAAAATTAGAAATATTTGTTCAAAAATTAAAAAATGAGAAAAAAGCATTAAAAGGTGTCACGGAGACAGGATTTAATGTATTCTAATGGCATATTCAGGATATAATTAATTAAATATTCTGTACTCCATGATTCGAAGAAATAATTCTTTTTCTGGTGCAATAGTGTCTTGCATAACACTGACATAGACCCATTCGTTTATGTTGCACCCTTTAGTACTTTTATACAAATACTCAGTTTAATTATTGAGTACACTAGCGATAAGTGGATCCAGTTTATTTCGCTTAAATATGTTTTCACATGTAATTTAACACTGTATTTGCCATCGCGGTTGTTGTAGATTAGTCAGAGTGGGGATAAGTTTATCAACACCGTTTGTCTTTTAGGATGAGGGGGATAAGTGTGAGGTTGGGCGCCCCATAACTGGTTTAAACACCCTCACTGAGCGTTTTTCACTCTCTTTCCCTTTTGTTTGTGTTATGTTTTTGTGCGTCTAGATTTGTCTTTTGATAGACCTGTCCATTTACAATTTTGGCGTATCCTGCATGACTCATACGTGTACGTTTAGTATCTTTCACGACACGTATTAGACCTTCTGTTTAGTTCAGTGGTATCGTGACAACCGAATTATATTGCTCTTTAACACTATTTGCCATCGCGGTTGTTGTAGGTTAGTCAGTGTGGGGATAAGTTTATCAACACCGTTTGTCTTTTAGGATGAGGGTGGATAAGTGTGAGGTTGGGCGCACCATAACTGGTTTAAACACTCTCATTGATCGTTTTTTACTCTCTTCCCCTTTTGTTTGTGTTGTTTTTGTGCGTCTAGTTTTGTCTTATGATAGACCTGTCCATTTACAATTTTGGCGTATCCTGCATGACTCATACGTGTACGTTTAGTATCTTTCACGACACGTATTAGACCTTCTGTTTAGTTTAGTAGTATCGTGACAACCGAATTATATTGCTCTTTAACAAATCATGCTTTTAGAAAATTATTTTCATTAAATCGAATGTATTTCTCAAAAAATGATTTCAAGAAAAAGATAGAATGCTTCGCAATTGAATTCTGCTTGGCTATTTCTTACTAAAAAAATTTTCATTACCTTTATCGCATTTTGTACCATTATATCCTGGCGCACACAGGCAGTCGTACCCATTTGCCCTATTAACACATGTACCTCCGTTCAGACAGGGAAACGTGTCGCATTCGTTGATGTCTAAATGAAGGAAAAAACAAACATTAACCTCGCAAAAATTGCAAACCGAAAAAGGGAAATAAATGTAAAGGAATACATGCAGCACATATTAAATATTTACAAGAGTCGTTCGAATAATAAAAATACTTTTTTCTTGTTTATTGATAGCAAACCTGACCTGTACATAAGATACCAGAATCTACTATCAGTGTTAAAATATGACTTTCAATCTTACTTTCACTCTATGGTCAACCTTGCTATTTTATATGCAGCCGTAAAAAGTGGCCCGTATTTCATTCTCAGTGTTGTTATATTTTCTGGTCCTTCGGAATCATTAGTTTTGATGTTATTAGTTTTGAAAATTGATTACTGCTTAAACCGGTGCTAGGGGGCGTGAGTAGTGTTGCACTTTCAATAACTACTCATGAACAGATTCAATAAAAACCGAGTCTGCAATTTTCTTTTTCGCAATGCTTGATTTGCTTTCGAAGGATCTCCCAATTTTAAGAATATAATTATTTTATTCACAGCAGCAGGTGTTAAGTGCTTGTCAAAAGTCGCCCCTTCATTCTCAAGGCATTTATATTTTCTGCTGCTTCGGGATCATGAGTTTTGATGTTTTTAGTTTTGAAAATTGAATACTGCTAAAGCCGGTACTAGGATGCGAACATTTCTAATTGTGGTCTGGAATCCAATTTCTGTTAACTCATTCTTTACAGTAAGGCAAAATATAAATGAAATAAATAAATGCATATTTCAAAGGAATAAAGCACAAATATAGAAAAAAGTGAATGAGACAAAAAGTGAAGTCCCTGATCAGACGCCGCCTTAAAAAGGCAGCTTCTGATCTGGAACTGCACTATTTGTCGTGGTACATTTGTGACATTGGCGGTGAAAGGGTTAATAATACTCGCCTATTCCTGTTACAATATTTTTTGCTCATATGTTGTGAAAAAAAACGTTCAAAAGGTCAGAATCAGTAACTTCGGCGGGAAATGTCAGATAATTTTTTTAAAATAAATTGCAACTAAACAGGTACCTATGATAGACTAAACACCTACACACTTTAAACAACTGTGATTCAAAACTGAAGAAGGAACTCGGATAAAATTGAATCTATTGACGGACGGCGGATAACCTAATTCCAGAATATACCTTGTAACTTCAATGTTGGTGTATAAATGTCTCATGCTCAATAAAATCATATCATCACAAAAAACTCTTAGACGTACCAAAGGTGCACCCAAACACATCAGGTTATCACAGGCAGTCGTAATCGTTAAAGGAATCGTTGGCGACCCAAAACGGACGACAACGGACCATGGGCACATTGTGTTACAGGTGAGTTAGAAAAACACCATGTGTCGATATTTCAAAATTTACATAACAATACTAACAATACTTCTGAAGAAATAATTCTTTTTCTGGTGCAATAGCGTCTTGCATAACACTGACCTAGACCCATTCGTTTATGTTGCACCCTTTAGTACTTTTATACAAATACTCAGTTTAATTATTGAGTACACTAGCGATAAGTGGATCCAGTTTATTTCGCTTAATTATGTTTTCACATGCAATTTAACACTGTATTTGCCATCGCGGTTGTTGTAGATTAGTCAGAGTGGGGATAAGTTTATCAACACCGTTTGTCTTTTAGGATGAGGGGGATAAGTGTGAGGTTGGGCGCCCCATAACTGGTTTAAACACCCTCACTGAGCGTTTTTCACTCTCTTTCCCTTTTGTTTGTGTTATGTTTTTGTGCGTCTAGATTTGTCTTTTGATAGACCTGTCCATTTACAATTTTGGCGTATCCTGCATGACTCATACGTGTACGTTTAGTATCTTTCACGACACGTATTAGACCTTCTGTTTAGTTCAGTAGTATCGTGACAACCGAATTATATTGTCTTTAACACTATTTGCCATCGCGGTTGTTGTAGGTTAGTCAGTGTGGGGATAAGTTTATCAACACCGTTTGTCTTTTAGGATGAGGGTGGATAAGTGTGAGGTTGGGCGCACCATACCTGGTTTAAACACTCTCACTGATCGTTTTTTACTCTCTTCCCCTTTTGTTTGTGTTATGTTTTTGTGCGTCTAGATTTGTCTTTTGATAGACCTGTCCATTTACAATTTTGGCGTATCCTGCATGACTCATACGTGTACGTTTAGTATCTTTCACGACACGTATTATACCTTCTGTTTAGTTCAGTAGTATCGTGACAACCGAATTATATTGCTCTTTAACACTATTTGCCATCGCGGTTGTTGTAGGTTAGTCAGAGTGGGGATAAGTTTATCAACACCGTTTGTCTTTTAGGATGAGGGGGATAAGTGTGAGGTTGGGCGCCCCATAACTGGTTTAAACACCCTCACTGAGCGTTTTTCACTCTCTTTCCCTTTTGTTTGTGTTATGTTTTTGTGCGTCTAGATTTGTCTTTTGATAGACCTGTCCATTTACAATTTTGGCGTATCCTGCATGACTCATACGTGTACGTTTAGTATCTTTCACGACACGTATTAGACCTTCTGTTTAGTTCAGTAGTATCGTGACAACCGAATTATATTGCTCTTTAACACTATTTGCCATCGCGGTTGTTGTAGGTTAGTCAGAGTGGGGATAAGTTTATCAACACCGTTTGTCTTTTAGGATGAGGGTGGATAAATGTGAGGTTGGGCGCACCATAACTGGTTTAAACACTCTCACTGATCGTTTTTTACTCTCTTCCCCTTTTGTTTGTGTTGTTTTTGTGCGTCTAGTTTTGTCTTATGATAGACCTGTCCATTTACAATTTTGGCGTATCCTGCATGACTCATACGTGTACGTTTAGTATCTTTCACGACACGTATTAGACCTTCTGTTTAGTTTAGTAGTATCGTGACAACCGAATTATATTGCTCTTTAACAAATCATGCTTTTAGAAAATTATTTTCATTAAATCGAATGTATTTCTCAAAAAATGATTTCAAGAAAAAGATAGAATGCTTGGCAATTGAATTCTGCTTGGCTATTTCTTACTAAATCTTTTTTCATTACCTTTATCGCATTTTGTACCATTATATCCTGGCGCACACAGGCAGTCGTACCCGTTTACCATATCAACACATGTACCTCCGTTCAGACAGGGAAATGTGTCGCATTCGTTGATGTCTAAATGAAGGAAAAAACAAACATTAACCTCGCAAAAATTGCAAACCGAAAAAGGGAAATAAATGTAAAGGAATACATGCAGCACATATTAAATATTTACAAGAGTCGTTCGAATAATAAAAATACTTTTTTCTTGTTTATTGATAGCAAACCTGACCTGTACATAAGATACCAGAATCTACTATCAGTGTTAAAATATGACTTTCAATCTTACTTTCACTCTATGGTCAACCTTGCTATTTTATATGCAGCCGTAAAAAGTGGCCCGTATTTCATTCTCAGTGTTGTTATATTTTCTGGTCCTTCGGAATCATTAGTTTTGATGTTATTAGTTTTGAAAATTGATTACTGCTTAAACCGGTGCTAGGGGGCGTGAGTAGTGTTGCACTTTCAATAACTACTCATGAACAGATTCAATAAAAACCGAGTCTGCAATTTTCTTTTTTCGCAATGCTTGATTTGCTTTCGAAGGATCTCCCAATTTTAAGAATATAATTATTTTATCCACAGCAGCAGGTGTTAAGTGCTTGTCAAAAGTCGCCCCTTCATTCTCAAGGCATTTATATTTTCTGCTGCTTCGGGATCATGAGTTTTGATGTTTTTAGTTTTGAAAATTGAATACTGCTAAAGCCGGTACTAGGATGCGAACATTTCTAATTGTGGTCTGGAATCCAATTTCTGTTAA
The DNA here is from genome assembly GCA_963576725.1 of Azorinus chamasolen. NCBI lineage: Eukaryota > Metazoa > Mollusca > Bivalvia > Cardiida > Solecurtidae > Azorinus > Azorinus chamasolen. Next base: position 57,267,153 of record OY755241.1, read on the forward strand.
CTCATTCTTTACAGTAAGGCAAAATATAAATGAAATAAATAAATGCAAATTTCAAAGGAATAAAGCACAAATATAGAAAAAAGTGAATGAGACAAAAAGTGAAGTCCCTGATCAGACGCCGCCTTAAAAAGGCAGCTTCTGATCTGGAACTGCACTATTTGTCGTGGTACATTTGTGACATTGGCGGTGAAAGGGTTAATAATACTCGCCTATTCCTGTTACAATATTTTTTGCTCATATGTTGTGAAAAAAAACGTTCAAAAGGTCAGAATCAGTAACTTCGGCGGGAAATGTCAGATAATTTTTTTTAAATAAATTGCAACTAAACAGATACCTATGATAGACTAAACACCTACACACTTTATTATTATTATTATTATACCACATTTATATAGCGCTCTTTTCATACAGGATATGTGCGTTCAAAAGCGCTTCACAAAGATACATTTACTGTACAATAATGCGTAAATTACAGAAAATTGAAAATAAAATATATTTAATACTTATATATAGATAAGAATAACAATAAAATAGAATTTATTTAGGACATTGGTAAATAAGCTAATCTTTTCCGTAAGTTTATCTGTCTGTGTGTCGTATTATGTTCTATTATAGTGTGTCAACGCACTCAGATTATAAAAAAACAAAACTTGAATGCAACATTCTATGCGCAGTGCCAGTACGTCCCATAATTTTGACCCAGACTCAACAGACTTGGGTACATTCGTTTAACATACAACACTGCACATAAAATATTGCCGGAAAATTGGGTAACAGAACAGATCAATTTGAAGTTCATGCATACAAACTAAGCAATACAAATACATAACTGTTATATACGCGCACTATGCAACCCCTCCAGTCAAACACTATTCGACCCGCTATGGCAATGAGGGAGTACACAGCGTATCATATTTTAATAGAGTTGTAATTGGGTATATCCAAAGTTTAATTACAGAATAAAATGTCTTATTATGGGAACCCAAAAAGCCCAGCCACAGTAGAGCTAAAGAAGGTATCACGTATACTGTTCCTGCAACATATCCCACCGGCTGCAATGGCAAAGGAATCACATCGGACAAATCGAGACTGACTGAGACACGTGATGCTGCATTAGACCGTGCAGGCTTAATTTGCCCGCTGCCCATATATTACACGACCCAGTTCACTGGTAAGCAAAACTACGGAAACTGGGTCAGCTTAACAGGAATCCCTGGCACTGGTTAAGGGCAGGGTAGCAAGTCATGCCAGCAAGACTCCCAATGTACCAGCGCGGAATTATACCGTAGAGGGATGCCTTGTTCCACTACGGTGCTCCCTCCGGCATTGGAACTGGAGTTACCAGAGGTACCAAGCATATAGGGATGCCCCGTTTGACAACAGCACTCCCTCGGCCACCGCAACAACTGGACAGCGGAATCCCGCTGACACAACACCCGCACGTTCAACAGCAAGGGGATTCCCTAGAAGTCCATAAAATATGGATGAGGTTTTTGTTATTCATTTATCTATTTTCTACATTTGTGGAGCATTATATTTGAAAAAGGGGTTTAAAAGTCCACAGTCATAAGGAAGTGGCAGGATCAACACTCTGTGGCCAATGCAGCAATTATGATAACCGACGATTAGCAGGTACGTTTTCTAAACTGCCCTAATAATATAAGTTGAAGAAATGCGTTTTCAGAGATTTTTTGAAACATGCCAGTGAGCTTGCATCTCTAATGCCTGATGGAAGAGCATTCCAGAGTTTGGGAGCTGCATGCATGAAACTTCTCTCACCGTACTTTACCTTACGACTTTTTGGTACAACCAACGACAAAGAACTACTTGCTGATCTTAATTCTCTGCGGGGCCTGTTCTCGTCAAGCATGTCGACAATGTACTTGGCGGATTCATTGTGCATGGCCTTATACGTAAGTGTCAGAATTTTGAATTCAATCCGATGCTGAACCGGAAGCCAGTGAAGTTCTTTCAAACCCGGCGTGATATGATTATATCGAGAAGTCCTTGTTATGATGCGGGCTGCTGTGTTTTGCACTCTTTGAAGCTTCCGCAGTGTTTTGTTTGGAATTCCATGCAGCAATGAGTTGCAGTAGTCTATCTTTGATGTAACCAGAGAGTTCACCAAAGTCTTGGTAGCAGCAGGCGAGAGATACTTTCTTATATGACCTATTCGTCGGAGCTGTGCATAACTAGACCTACACACGGAATTGATGTGTGATGTCATATCCATTTGTGAATCGAGCCATGCGCCGAGATTCTTTACACACAGAGATGGCTTGATTTTAGAGGGTCCTACTTGCACATGAATCTCTTCAGGTACTTCTGTGTTTTTAATATGAAACAGTATGACCTCGGTTTTGTCAGTATTGAGCTTCAGCATGTTCTGGTGCATCCAAGACACTAGCTCCTTGAGACAGTTCTCAACTCGTGATAAAGCTTCCTGTTGACAGGAAATGTCCTTGGGCTTAAATGATAGGTATAATTGTGATTCATCGGCATAAAAATGGTGGTTGAGCCCATGGGTTCTGCATATTTAAACAACTGTGATTCAAAACTGAAGAAGGAACTCGGATAAAATTGAATCTATTGACGGACGGCGGATAACCTAATTCCAGAATATACCTTGTAACTTCAATGTTGGTGTATAAATGTCTCATGCTCAATAAAATCATATCATCACAAAAAACTCTTAGACGTACCAAAGGTGCACCCAAACACATCAGGTTATCACAGGCAGTCGTAATCGTTAAAGGAATCGTTGGCGACCCAAAACGGACGACAACGGACCATGGGCACATTGTGTTACAGGTGAGTTAGAAAAACACCATGTGTCGATATTTCAAAATTTACATAACAATACTAACAATACTTCTGAAGAAATAATTCTTTTTCTGGTGCAATAGTGTCTTGCATAACACTGACATAGACCCATTCGTTTATGTTGCACCCTTTAGTACTTTTATACAAATACTCGTTTAATTATTGAGTACACTAGCGATAAGTGGATCCAGTTTATTTCGCTTAAATATGTTTTCACATGCAATTTAACACTGTATTTGCCATCGCGGTTGCTGTAGATTAGTCAGAGTGGGGATAAGTTTATCAACACCGTTTGTCTTTTAGGATGAGGGGGATAAGTGTGAGGTTGGGCGCCCCATAACTGGTTTAAACACCCTCACTGAGCGTTTTTCACTCTCTTCCCCTTTTGTTTGTGTTATGTTTTTGTGCGTCTAGATGTCTTTTGATAGACCTGTCCATTTACAATTTTGGCGTATCCTGCATGACTCATACGTGTACGTTTAGTATCTTTCACGACACGTATTAGACCTTCTGTTTAGTTCAGTAGTATCGTGACAACCGAATTATATTGTCTTTAACACTATTTGCCATCGCGGTTGTTGTAGGTTAGTCAGTGTGGGGATAAGTTTATCAACACCGTTTGTCTTTTAGGATGAGGATGGAAAAGTGTGAGGTTGGGCGCACCATAACTGGTTTAAACACTCTCACTGATCGTTTTTTACTCTCTTCCCGTTTTGTTTGTGTTGTTTTTGTGCGTCTAGTTTTGTCTTATGATAGACCTGTCCATTTACAATTTTGGCGTATCCTGCATGACTCATACGTGTACGTTTAGTATCTTTCACGACACGTATTAGACCTTCTGTTTAGTTTAGTAGTATCGTGACAACCGAATTATATTGCTCTTTAACAAATCATGCTTTTAGAAAATTATTTTCATTAAATCGAATGTATTTCTCAAAAAATGATTTCCAGAAAAAGATAGAATGCTTCGCAATTGAATTCTGCTTGGCTCTTACTAAATCTTTTTTCATTACCTTTATCGCATTCTGTACCATTATATCCTGGCGCACACAGGCAGTCGTACCCATTTACCATATCAACACATGTACCTCCGTTCAGACAGGGAAATGTGTCGCATTCGTTGATGTCTAAATGAAGGAAAAAACAAACATTAACCTCGCAAAAATTGCAAACCGAAAAAGGGAAATAAATGTGTCCCTTAAAAAGGCAGCTTCTGATCTGGAACTGCACTATTTGTCGTGGTACATTTGTGACATTGGCGGTGAAAGGGTTAATAATACTCGCCTATTCGTGTTACAATATTTTTTGCTCATATTATGTGAAAAAAAACGTTCAAAAGGTCAGAATCAGTAACTTCGGCGGGAAATGTCAGATAATTTTTTGAAATAAATTGCAACTAAACAGGTACCTATGATAGACTAAACACCTACACACTTTAAACAACTGTGATTCAAAACTGAAGAAGGAACTCGGATAAAATTGAATCTATTGACGGACGGCGGATAACCTAATTCCAGAATATACCTTGTAACTGTTGGTGTATAAATGTCTCATGCTCAATAAAATCATATCATCACAAAAAACTCTTAGACGTACCAAAGGTGCACCCAAACACATCAGGTTATCACAGGCAGTCGTAATCGTTAAAGGAATCGTTGGCGACCCAAAACGGACGACAACGGACCATGGGCACATTGTGTTACAGGTGAGTTAGAAAAACACCATGTGTCGATATTTCAAAATTTACATAACAATACTAACAATACTTCTGTTACACTTACAATTAATTACTTACAATGAATCGCGTATGTATTCAAAGACTTACTATATCTGTTGGAAATTTGTTCAACGATCCAGCTTATGAATGTTTGAAAATATTTCATATATAGTACAGAAAACCGTTTAATTTAAACCAAAGGGATTAAGTTTTATAAGATTTGTACAATACATCTAACATTAAACGTATTTTGAGTTACTTACCGATGTTACACGTTTTGCCTGTGTATCCTGGGGCACACACACAGGTGAAGCCTACCCCCATGCTTGTGCAGGAACCCCCATTACTACACGGAAAACTTGTGCATTCGTCGATACTTGACACATCTGCAGTAAATATATTGATTACAAAATAATTGGGCCTGTGTCATCGGATTATTTCTAGATTTAATGTTATATTTCCTGGTCCTTCGGGATCAATAGTCAATGCTTTTAGTTATGAAAATTGAATACTGCTCAAGCCTGTGTTAGTAGGCGTAATTTTGCTTTCGAAGGATATCACTATAGGTGATGGTGGTCTAGTGGTAACACGCTTGACTGTCAGTCCGGAGGTCCGGGGTTCATATCCCGGTCCCTCTCGGAAATTTCAGAGACGCTTTTCCGTGTCTCCCACCCGTACATCCTCTCCACCCTGGTGTTAAAATGGGTACCTGTGAGGGTCACTCGCCGGTACTGCGGCTGCATGATTGCGCCATGTGTTAGCAGTGCTCAATATTGTAGGCCAATGACTCAATGACCAGCGGAGTTAATGTACAGTCGTCTGAGCGGTCATTCGGACAGAAAGTAGACTATAACTAGGTACTTTACTTTTTTATATCAATATCGGTATTTGCAAAGGGCGTAAAATGCAAACTTACAACCAACAGTACAACTGTACAATGTTTGGCACTCTTAATTCTGAAATTAGGGGATCCTTTAAAAGCAGAAACAACACGTGAAACGAGAAAATTGCAGACGCGGTGCTATTGAGTCTGCTCATGAGCAGTTATTTCAATTGCAACACTACTGACTACAACCCAGCAACGGCTTAGTGGTATTCAGTTTCATCACTAAATAGTTGAAATTGTGATTTAGAAGGACCGCATCATATGACAACACTGGGAATTGAAGTTTGGATTGCGTCTACTGGACACCCATGCTCCTGCATTGACCCTGACCTAGTGGCAGGTATTGAACGTTGCATCTCGTCTACCTATTATTATCATTTGTGTAATATTGTTTTGAAAATCCACGAAACAAAGTTGTGACCCAGACACGAAATAACACGTTTCAACCATACGTACCCCCTGATAGCGACAATACCATCAGTGTTTGCCATTGTCATACTCGCTATCTTCATGTAACAAGCATTTACATCTGTATGATTATCAGACTGGCTGTCATTTTCTAATCTGCACAACTAGTTAGCAATTAACCGTACGCATTTCAATGAAGAACGATATTGGAAAGCATATGGAAATGGATAATCAATCTAAAAACTGGGTGAATGGATATAATAAATTATTTGTATTTAGCTTCGAAAACTGAAACGCTGGACAAATACTATCCCGATATCCTCAACCAGGCATGCTTTTGCAAACAGTTCAGATCCATATTAGTCATTGGGTATCTCGTCTCTCATTAGGATCGAATCTGTTAGGTCAATAAGTAACCAACAATTTGACGGATACTGAAGTATTCAAAAGTGCACCAGATCCAGATTTCAGACAGACATGTATTTACAGCCAGGTGATGGTTACTTGGAAACCCAACTTATCCTTACTGAATTGGAACGGAAACTTGAAACAATAACTCACAAGAGGTGCACGCCACATTACAAAGGTCTTTGTTGCAACAACGTTGACAATTTCCGGGAATCAAGTCATCCTCAGGTTCAGTGACATTTAAATGTACTAGTCTTTTCCCAACGATCATATGGCCATGATGATGAAGATCACATTCCTTGGAAATAATGCAATATATGAAGTTTGTTTACCCTTTACATCGTGAAGATTCATGCAAAAAATAATGGCATAAGGTGATTTTTTATAAGGGCATATGTAGAATCAGGTCTATAGTATGCCATAAGTAAACGCAGTAGACCCTGTTTAAACGGCTCCGATAGGACCCGTTTGACCTGGGTCTCTTCTGTTTGCAAATGCGCTAAAAGGCATCAATATCAGGCACATTATTAAAATCAAATTGTTTTCTAACTGCTTCTTCACGTACTAATAACTGGTTATAGTAAATATATTCTGACAATGGTTGATCCTTCGAAAGCAAAAGTAGAAATGCAAAAAGAGAAAATTGCAGACTCGGTTTTATTGAGTCTGTTCATGAGTAGTAATTAAAAGTGCAACACTACTCACGCCCCTAGCATCGGCGTAAGCAGTATTCAATTTTCAAAACTAATAACATCAAAACTAATGATCCCGAAGGACCGGAAAATATAATGCTGAGAATGAAATACGGGGCGACTTTTTACGGCCGCCACACAAGAACTTAACACCTGCTGTTGTGAAGTACATATATAAGTTCTTCTAAACCGACAACCAACAAATTGCCTACATTTGGGGCGTAGAGGCTGTTAGTAGCTAAATCCAATACCAACGTTATTTAGAAAGCAGCCATTTGCTTTAAATGCATCATATTATGTAAAATTCATTTCACAAATGGTTAACAAGTCAACCATGTTCCAGTAAACCAGAGATGCTTGTAAAAGATGTATACCCTCAAGCCCCCTGACATTTGACCTAGCAATCTCAAAAACTAGTGGTCATCTAGTGGTTATGAATAATCACCACAGCAAGTTTGAAGATCATAAGCGAAACCATTTAACAGTTATTGATCGGAAACCATTCCATCAGTTAAGGTCATGGTAACCTTGACATTTGACCTTGTGAGCTAAAAACAATAGGGGTCATCTAGCGGTCATGACCAACCACCACAGCAAGTTTGAAAATCCTAAGTCATGGTGACCTTGAACTTTGACCTCCAGAACGATAGGGGTCATCTAGTGGTGATGACCAACCACCACAGCAAGTTTAAAATCCTAAGCCAAACCATTGAGCAGGTATTGATCGGAGACCACTTCAGTTAAGTTCATTGTTACTTTCACATTTGACCTTGTGACCTCAAAAACAAAAGGAGGCATCTAGTTGTCATGACCAATCACAAGTTTGAAGATCCTAAGCCAAACCCTTGAGCAGTTATTGATCAGAGACCACTTCAGTTAAGGTCATGGCGACCTTGACATTTGACCTAAAACAATAGGGTCATCTAGTGGTCGTGACCAACCACAACAGCAACTTTGAAGTTCTAAAGCTAAACTTGAGCACTTATTGATCGGAAATCATTTCACCAGTTAAGGCCATGGTGACCTTGACCCAGTGACCTAAGAAACGATAGGGATCATCTAGTGGTCATTACCAACTACCACAGCAAGTTTGAAGATCCTAAGCCAAACCCTTGATCGGAAACCATTTCACCAGTTATGGTTATGGTGACATTGATCTTTGACCTAGTGACCTAAAAACAATAGGGGTCATCTAGTAGTCACGGCCAACCACCATCGCAAGTTTGAAGGTTCTAGGCCAAACCGTTTATTAGTTATTGATCGGAAACCGTTCGATCTACCGACCGACATGTGCAAAGCAATATACCCCCATTTTTCAAAAGTGGGATGTAATAATGATTATAATACATCGCTTGCTATTTTTCATTGCCCGACTGTTTATACGTTCTGTCATTTTATCGCTTTATAGGTTTTCAGCTGGCAGCACATCAGTATCATTTACTTGATAAAACATTAATTATTATATTGGTACTCGTGGCTATTAGATGGAAATAAAGATACAAATGTGTCGATTAGTTTGAAATCAATATACAAATCTCAGCTCATCCATATACATTATGTACTATTTAGAACAAAAAAAAGACTTTGCTTACGTGTTTTTGGATACATCCCGAGGTGTAGAGGACGTCTGAGAAGCTATGTTTCTCTGAAATACCACATACCTGTTGTTGGAAACGCAAAGTATAATTATGAGCATAAGCATAATAGGGGAGTGACGTAACGTTATTTGATGCAAGCAACACACATCCCATTGCCTTTGGGACATGAATTTAACATCTACTGGAATATTATCATATTAAGTAGTACAGGATTTAAGGATATAAAGTTTGAGAGTAGTTTTAGAGAGGCCTTCAATCGTTCTCATCTTTCTGCGGTAGCCCAACTATATTGTCCTATTGACAGTTGGAATGTTTATTTTAAAAATTCTGACAACTACTAGACGAAATCAATCCACTTATCCGAGGACAGAGCGTCAGCTCAGGAATATTAATGTGTCGATTTAACACTTTCACAGCCGATGTTGCAAGAATGCATTACGACAAATAAAGCAGTCCAAGATCAGGATTTTCACTTTTTGGCTCATTTTCTATATCTGTACTTTATTCCTTTAAGTTCTACATCTATTTATTTTATTTCCTTATTTTACCGAATGATTTAATAAAATTGGACTGCTGACGACAGTTAGAAATTTGGCGCCGAAAGGCATTATAGACAAGTTTTGAACAAATAACTGGTCGGCTCTGAACCATTTTTGATATCGTATACTTTGCCATGACAGGTGGTTACATCATGCTATCAGTGTCAAAGTGAGGCCATGCATGTTTCAAATATATAACACTCTACATGTAACTGAGGTACTTTTGGACATTAGTGAGTAGTGTTGCACTTTAAATTACTACTCATGAACAGATTCAATAAAACCGAGTCTACAATTTTCTCTTTTCGCACTGTTACTTTTGCTTTCGAAGGATCTCCCAGAATATTTCACTTTTAATTCGTAATAAAGACTCAAAATAAATCTTGGATATTTAACCTTTATAATTACAAAATGGTTTTAAATATAAAAGTAGTCTGAAACGGTCAGACTACGGTCAATCTTGAATATGAAACAGTTACTTCAAATAGCAAAAAGTAGTTAATGATTTGAGTGTGTGTGTTGGGTTTACTGAACTGCGATCATTCGATCGCTTATTTAGCAGGAAACTACGCACTGAACACGATTTTGTTGAGAAAACATTAAACTTAACATCATGTCAGAAGAACAGCGATTTGATTTCCTTGCTATGGATGGTTATTTTGCCTTCATTAGTTCTGGCAATTATATATATTATACGAATTACAGTTTCTAATATGATTCTGTCTTGCATTGCTTTAATTGTTCTGTCACATATCTAATGAAACGAGTGTATACGGGAAAAGGTAGTGACGTATTTTCGTTTAGAAAAAACATCATGAAGTATTGTTTTAACAAAGGTAAACCGGTGTAAAATTGGAGACTTTTCACTGATTTTCAATAAGCAGGTCCATGCTGTGTTCCAAATATCTGAATTATTATTAGCTGGAAATTTATAGATTTTACCCATGAATTAAGCTGGTTTTGACAACATTATGCACAAAATAATCACCTGCATCATATTTGAATGGTTCAAAATTCAAATTAACCATTCAAATTTCACATTCAATTTCACTGTCGCCACAGTAACTATTTCATAATAAAAACTACAACTGTTGCATGGAGAAGGCTTGACACACGTATTTTGCATTTCACAACGCTTGCATAAAATAGGTTCATCCAATTAAGTATCTGATTTGGAGCCATCATGTTTTTGTCAAGATACACACTCATTTATTTGTGTGTCACCAGAAACTACGTTTCTTTAAACCTTTGTTCTCGACAATATCAGTAGTCCACATATTAGAGCATAGTGATCAATCTAGTAATGTTTAAACAAAACCAAGGTGAGTGCTTGGTGGTAAATATTTTTATGACACACTTGCCGTAACTAACTGCACACGCCGGATATCTGTCCAACTCTAAAGTATGTCACTCCTTTACGGAAGTAATACAACAAAACTTTCGTGACACTTAATCTAAAAATAACCGTATATGAATGACACAGGTTTGCCATTTCAATAGATGTATATACAGATCAGCAGCTTGTATGGTTATTCGTGTGCCGATCCGCGGTAACAAATTGAAAATTTTAAAAGAAAAACCTACTGTTAGGTAGTTCGCGCTGTTGCTCGGCAAAAATCGAAGTTTATCCAATTATTATCATATTTGGTCCAGGTATACAGAAAGTTACCGCCAACACGACTACGACGTTCATTTTAAATTTGACGTCGGTTGCTTAGCAATACATGACGTCAAAAGCGCCCTCTGGTGTCATCTAAGCAATTCAGATGTGCTTGCGTATTTCTTTATTTATTTACAAATGCCGTTGCGTATTTCAATGATTCGAAAACTGTTTTGAAGAAGAAGAATAGTTCTTCAATATGATATGCGATATATGTTTTACAAGCATAACACTTTTGTTACGCCGGGAGTTGAAATTTGGGAAACCCATTTTACCGTATTCTGATATTGAAATGTTTTCTCCATTGTCGTGGAATTCCAAAAACACTAGACGGTGAAAGTTCATAAAAAATTATATGTCATACTCTGTTCATTTCTTAACAGGAACAGGTAAAAAATCAATACCTATTCGAGTTCATTTTTTCGCTACGAGTGATTTTGCTAGGTCATCTCGTCATCATACTCGACGTCAAGGCGACGTTGAAATATATATATATATATATATATATATATATATATATATATAAAACTGTTCCAGATCTTATTTATATTTTATATGTTCATTACTCTTCTTATTACACTAATTATTCATGGAATTATCAGTATGACTTCTTGTTGTAGTTTTAATATTCCTGAAAACTAATTGTCTTTCATCGGAAAAAAACTTTTTTCTTCTATTAATAACAAATAGAGCAAACCCATATCAGACACTTCATGCAGGAGTTTCTGATTAGGGACTTCTCGTTTTGTGTAAGAATATATTTTAGAAAAGAGTACTGTACACATATAATTAATACACTATTATTAAATATGCCTTTTTAATATGCTCTTTATTTGTTTCGAGTTGTCATATTGTATGAAATGTACTTATTTTGAGGGCCTCGGGGTAGTCTTTTGACTAACCGAGCTACCCTCGTAAAATAAAGTGTTTCATTCATTCATTGACACAGGGCGTAAATGGAACGGATCCATGTAGGAAACGTTCCACAGAAGTTTCTCGCTTGGTTCAGTTCTATTTGAAACTTTGTTTATGTAGTTTGTATAATTATGCTGATTTCATTTTGCGTTATTGAAATGGTTTAGCGTAATATCTGCATTGGACACATTGTGTATTATGATCTGTGATTGTTATTTTTGCATATAAATGTGTGAAATGTACTGATTAACAAGGCCTCGGAGTAACTAATGAGCTACCCTCATTAAATGAAGTATTTTAGCATGCATTCATTAATTTAGATTAATTGGGTTACTCTCAAGCCTTTCATTCATTCATTCATTCAATTCGTCATAAACCTTGTGCATATAGTTTGGATCCAGATGATACGTTGAATAACTCAACGTTTCACCAGGTTAAAATTAAGCAAGTAAAATTAAGCAAAAATATATTTTCGTATAATAGTATTGACAGCGTGGGTAAATGACGTCACAAATATGTAGTTTAATAGCGCGTGCATTCATCCACCTGAATCGGAGTCAAATGGCATTTATGCATTTCATTTGTGCAACAGTTAAGCTAAATCCAGCTTTATATTAACTATTTGGATGCTAGTGGCAAATTAAAACTTTGATAACAGATTGGATCTAGATAAGACACCAAGATACTCGACGTTTTATAAGGATCCACATGCGTGTCCTTGTAGAAAAGATCTACAAATTGAAGCAGACAACAATTTTTATTTATACAGACACATCACTACTTAGCGAGCAATGAATTTATATCTGAACATTGATTTCTTGTGCGTATATATATCTGTGATTTACTGTTGTGTATTTTGTATTAAATGCTGTTGTTTCAGGGCCTCAAGGTAGATTAGTCATTATGACTAATTGAGCTACCCTCATTAAATAAAGCATTTCATTCGTTAATTCATTCACTACATTCATTCATTCATTCATTCATTTTTCCGTGAGAAGATATGACTGGATTTAAAAGAATAAGAGTTAGATCTAAAACAATAAATAAACAAATCTGCTTTGAAAATACATAAGAAAATAAATACAATCAATCGATACGGTGTCAAATGTTTTACTGCCAAACATTTACATTGCAACGCTAAATGTAAAAACGACGTTAAATATAATACATGTAATTATTACAAAATGCGTTGATTTATTACATTATGCTAGAAAAACTGTTAACGCAATATGTAATAACGACGCAAAATGTAATAATTATTGAAACGGGTCTGATTCATGAATTCCATACACGACTATATTCGCTTTCAAAGAGAAATGCATATATACATGTACAAGTAAAATAAACCTCTTCTGGCAACAAGGGACTGGGAAAGCGGAGAGTAGTAGAGAGCGACGGGTCAAAAGTCGAAACTTTCATTTTATCGACATGAAACTTATCAGCCGGTGCTAGGGGGCGTGAGCAGTGTTGCACTTTCAATTACTGTTCATGAACACTCAATAAAACCGAGTCTGCAATTTTCTCGTTTTGTGTTGCAATTTTTGCTCTCGGGGGATCACCTCCCTTCAGAATTTATCATAGTGCACTGGATGAGGTGTAGATGTTAACCAACGCAAAATGTAATAACGACGCAAAATGTAATAAACTTTGAGGTGGGCCTGATCCATACCATGCAACTATATATCCACGACTTTCGAAGAGAAAATTAATATATAACGATAATATAACCTGTCTGACCACAAGAGCCGGAGATAAGTGTAGAGGAGGGTTTCAGCACATGTGAATTGCTTAGACGACACCAGAGGGCGCTTTTGACGTCATATATTGCTAAGCAACCGACGTCAAATTTAAAATGAACGTCGCAGTCGTGTCGGCGGTAACTTTCTGAATACTTGGACCAAATATGATGTTAATTGGATAAACTTCGATTTTTGCCGAGCAACAGCGCGAACTACCTTAAACCTGCGTTATTTAAACCTTCGTGACTAGTAATTGACTGCACAATGCCAATCGAGCTAGGCTTTACATGTGACGTATAACGTGACGTCATTGTTGCGTGTCAACATCCGCCGTAGTTTTGAGGGGCAAACAAGCTGTTTCGAACATTAATCAAGAAATATTATCAACTAGATTCTCGAATATCCAAGGTAAGTAATTATTGCCTTTTTCAACGAGACGGAAATTAATCTTGATTTATAGTTGCACATGGATTTTCAAAGATGCCATTTACCATATGTCACATGAAATACACTAAGAGTATTCCCCCTTTCCCTTTACATTTGTTCTGTTTGGAATAAACCTTCGTGATCAAGCGGTAACGAAGGTTTGGCCTTTTTTATCTGTACCATTTTAGAGAAAAATATGTATATGAGTGATATTTTAGACCACACTTTTGTAAAATGCTTCAGTAATCAATCTTTTAGTTGATTCCGGGAGATAATTTGATCTAGAAAATAGTTTTTGATAAACCAATACCTATAACCCCTTCCTTATTTGAAACCTCCATTTGTTATTGTCAACGAATACAGTCTTTCTTTAATTTTCTTCATGTATAACTAAATATTTTGACTTAAATCAATACCATTAAAATAATTTAATCAATAAGAAAAATCAAGTTTTCATATATGTTCTTATAGGTCGGTAGCATAAATATACAACCATGGTAACGAAAGTTTGATGGTGGTAACGAAGGTTTTACTTTATAAATGATTGACTATAAAGCTCGTTATACTAGCAAGATGACTAAAATGCACTACAGTTTTCTCTATTTGCAGGTCCAGGAGTTGAGTATGGGGAAAAGTCGGGCAGAAGTCATACCGTCAACGATTGAAAGAAAAGAACAATGAAGAATACCTAAGAAAAGAACGTGAGAGAGTACGCCGTTCCTATGTTCCATCGTCTCAACTGTCACAAAGAGGCAGGGAAAAAAAGAATGAACAGAACAAAGAGAAATTAAGGAACTTTTATCAGAGAAAGCGTGAAGAACGTCAGAAACAAGTGCAACAAAACAAAGAAACAAATGATGAGAATGGTGCTGCTGACAGTAACGAAAGGGGTCGGCTAAGAGTACGATTGCCGTTTACAAGTAACAGGCGTAAATCTGCACTTAAAAGGTGGAAAAGAGAGCTATTAGAAGCAACATCTCGTATAAGGTTGCTAGAGCAAGAGAGGACAAAACTCATAACAAAATACAAGTCTGCACGTAGGTCAGTCCAGAGAATGAAGAAGAACATACCAGACAAAGACAATGCTGCTAGAAATATTACACCTAGAAAACAAACATAGTTACAGATGGATGAGGCAGATCTTTCAACACCCCCCAAAAAACGCCGATGGTTGGAAATGCCATTTTCAGCAAGTTGAGAAACAGTAAGGAGAAAACACCAATGGGAAAAAGGGAAACATTACACAGAGTAGTTGCTGGCAAGATAGTTAAGAAGTACAAATGTGTAAACGAGATTGCACAAAGAACTGGATTATGCAGCTTAGGGAAAGTAGATTGTAAAATCCGTCAAGTACAGCAATCTACAAGAATTAGTATTGTCAAAAGGCACCAAGATAAAGTAGAATCGTTTTTGAAAAGAGAAGATAATAGCAAGCTTCAACCAAGGAAAGTAGATGCAACAAGGATTAGTAAAGGTGAAAAGAAACAAACATACATCTTGACAGATTACTTGTCCAATCTGTATCTAAATACATTCACCTATCGCTAGTGTACTCAATGATTGAGCTGCAAACAGAGTAACTGTAGAAAAGTAATAAAGGGTACGACAAAAACGAAATAGTACAGATATCTGACGTTCTCCTTCCGTTTCTGGATTTAAGAGGTCGCCTTCATGGATTACTAAACCTTTCTTGTCGGCGTACATGCAAAGAGACCAGCGTGATTGCCAATTGTAAAAGGGTTGACAACCAAACATGCAGTATGTTGTAGTACTACAGGATCATATCCCTTTTTAATGATGTTTTAACATATTTGATGAACAAAGTTCATTTACTGTTCATTAATGAATGGTTTCTGTTTCTTACCATATATTGATATGCATTTGTACATAAAAATATGTTACTTGTTTATATAAACCTTCGTTACTTTATGACATCTAATTTTATGAAACGTTTAACAAAGAGCAGTACATAATACATTTTAATTCGAACTATGTAACTAAAACAAGGACTTAAAGATTCAATATTCAGACCAAACATTTGTTTTCTTTACAAGATTTCAAACAGATGTGAAAAGAACAGTTCATTCAATGATTACTTTATTTTACTTGTTGCATGATTAAGCATGCTATTTGAAAGCAAATACACCAACATTAGTCAGAGTCATTACATATACGATTATCAAAAAACAGTACCTACATAGTTCTTCTTTACATTAAGTGTCACTGTACAAGTCTAGTTATAACATATAATTAAAACTAGTTGTTAAAGAGAAGCAATGTCTATTCTAACGAAGGTTTTTATGTACAAATAATGTTATTCCACCATATATAATTTGCGGAGCTGTATCTCAAAAGATAATAGAGTGTTGCATTTCAAATTTTCAGACATTATTTTAAAAGGTTGGAGAAAATATTCTGCAGTACAAAATGCAAAATATCAGAAGTTGATTTGTTCCAAGTTCGTTTTGCCAAACGGACCTACTTTATGAAAATCAGTGTTTATTAATGGTATTGTTTTTCAAACATTTCATACTTGCCTCACCATCGTAACAGAAATCAATGATATTGCAGGGCTCGTTCACTAGCCTCGATCGGCAACTATAACAAATTGGTCCGCGCAATGCTGGATATCCTGAAATGTATATATCGATGCGTCAACCTTTAGAAACTATTGATACCGAAATGAATGTTACTAACGCTAAATGTCTCAATGGCATAAGTCATATACAAGTATATAAACATCAATTACTGTAATATTTCCTTTCTTCATGATTCCGGAAGTATACATAAGAATTTATAATCGTAAAATGCTAGACTGGGCAATCACAAGCATCTTGATTGATTACTTGGTACATCTGTTTTGTTTGACGGTCTACATTTGGAAACCCAACCCAGACATTTGAATAATGCAACTCGATGTAGGTTAAGATAATTAGTGTCTAGGTCGACAACAACGTACGAAGAAACATCATATAAGGAAATGAATAAGAAGAAATCACTGAAATGTAGTGGTGAACTCTCTTCAAATGTAGTTATAGTCATGAATATAATGTCTCTGGAAAAACGTGACAGACAAACAGATGGACAAACGCTTAGAAATGCAGAAATTAGTATATTCCTAAAACACACAACACAGGAAACCGTAAACAAATGCAGAAAGCTGTATACGAACTCGCTAGTAAGCAAATATTGAAATCTACTAACAGGTATTCCAAAGAACATCAAGTAAATCACTAACTGAACGGAACCTAATAAAACTTGGAGGTGTACGTATAAATGCACATCTTTTCAAAAACAAAAGTGTGCAATGATTACGACCACGTTTGTAGTGATCACAAACGATTGTAATGACCAGAAAAGCAATCAATGGTGACAGAACTTGTATCAATTATACACGTTTTTAATCATGAACAGGACAAATCGTACCAGAAGCACGTTTGTAATAAACAGGAAAAATCGTACCAGAAGCATGTAATGATCACGTTTGTGATGATTACAGAAAAACATGTTTTTTACGGCATTGTGACACTTAATACGATGAAACGACTCTAAATATGTCATAAAAGTACAAATATGAGTCATGCAGGAAACACCATATACAGAACAAACAGCCGCCCGAACAGCAACAGAAAAAAACACAGCAAATGTACATAACTAGCAAAAACATAAAGAGACGCACAAAGACAAATAAACAAACAACAGGAGAATGACGGAAGTACCGCCTTGGAACGGTCAGTGACAAAAGTCACTGGGGGGCTAGACCGATTTCGGGATGCCCAACATCACACTTATTCGATCCACACTCTAAAAGACAAACAGTGTAAATAAACGTGTCCCCTCTCCGACTAATATTCAACGTCAAATGCCCAACACTATGAAATATAATAAAATATGATTTATAGAATTAAGACCAGTCCCTTTCTAAAACAAGATTTATGTTCTCATACGGAACTGTATTAAAAATGCATAGAGTCTACATTTAATATGTCCTTCTTATTAGGGAAAGAAAATATTTTTTGTATGGCCCTTGACAAGGCATTAACGCGTTAATAGATGTGAATGAGTTATATGAGAGTGTCCTATGCGACAGCGTTTATCTCTTCATATAGTCCTATACTTTAACCCTTTTGGTGCCAAATTTAAAAGTGTCGTCTCCCATAATAATTTCATATTAAACTAAATAAGAAAGGTAAATTAGTAAAACATTTGTTTTTAAAAACCTGTATGTTTGGGCTGAAATAATACAGAAAACAGTGAAGTCCCAGGTCAGATGCCGCCTTTTCAAGGCGGCATCTGACCTAGGATTGCACTGTTCTCAATGGTGCCAACAGGCGACATTGGCGCCGAAGGGGTTAATGGGGAGTTATACAAATATACTTTAATAGCGTGTCACTAGTTTGACGCCCAGAGAAAGAGAGAGTGAGCGGCGAGGGACAGATACAGAAAACCCCGGGCACAGTGTTTCACTTTTATTATCGGTAGTATCTGGTTCTTTTAGATACCCAGTGTAAAACATTGATATATTGGACCTCGGTTTTTGAAGTATCATGCATAATACTTGGGCCGGCGGGGGGATCGAACCCGGGATCCCTGGTATTGTAGTCGAACGCGTTAAAAACTCTACCAAAAGGTAGACATGAAACTTGTTTACGGATATATTTACCTTGTTCGCCGCACAGTTGTGAGTTGCAGAAGGTGCGGCGAGGGACAGATACAGAAAACACTGGGCACAACGTTTCACTTTTATTATCTGTAGTCTCTCGAACGGATATATTTACCTTGTTCGCCGCACAGTTGTGAGTTGCAGAGGTCACTATCACAACATTCTGAACACTGGAAGCTTGAACTTTTCGCACTACACACCTAATATCAGAAATTACAAGTGTATGTGTTTATGATACTAAACTAAGTAAACTTACAATGTGATTATGAAAAATGATATCAGCAATATGTCACTGAAAACAAATCCAGCACTTGGGATCAAATGCACCGATCTGCCTATTAATTGATTCGAAGAGAAGATTATTATTGCGAAATAAACACAAACATCACACGTGTAAATTTAGTACTACCAGGTAGTAGAAGTAATGTGGGGTATAAATTCAAGAAAGATGATATCGAAAGGCGGAAATAGTTTCAGACTTATTACCTATCCAGATATTGTAGTACTCTTCAAAGGAAGAACATTAACAACATTTCAGTCGGGGCAATTAGTTTGCCAATAGCATCCCGTCTGATCTGACATAAATGAAATGAAGACAGACCGTTGGTTTTGATCCCGAGTACTACACAGGTAATAAACTTCCTTAAATCATTAGCTGTATTCGTCATCTCATCTGCGATATTTCAATCATCCATCAATTAGCCACAAATCAACAAGCCACAAATCAACAGCAAATAAACGCACGTATTGAAAGAATTCGATGTGATTTCATTAATCACAACCTAAACAGTGTTTCAGCAAAAACATCCCTAAAATAAGAGTGTTCAAAGGAACACATGTGTAACCTGATGGGAGAAGAGTTAGCATAGAAAAAAAGAAATAGTGACGGACAGACAGACCGATGAGCAGACAGACGATGGAAAAGTGATCCCTTCGAGTATAGAACGATATAGAATGTATAGGCAAATTTGGAACCGACGGACAGTGTCGGGTAAGGCAGGTTGTCGGCAAAGTCAGCTGTTTATACTGTAATAACTTTGAAGTTTGAATGATGTTATTATATTAACGACTGCGCGTGTCTGTGTGACCAATATTAGCCCCCACCGGTTACCGGTTGGGGGACTATAGGTTTTCTCGATTCCGTCTGTCCGTCTGTCTGTCCGTCCGTCTGTCACGCTTCGTGTCCGGGCCATATCTCCTACAAAGTTATGCCAAATTAATTACAACTTCACACACTGAAGAAGCATGATGAGGGCTGGTGTCATGCACAAGGGCCATAACTCTAGCATCAATATTTTTGGAGTTACTCCCTTTTTTCATATTTTCTTGTCGGGCAATAACTTTTTATTTACTGATTCAATGTACGAAAGTAGGTACTAATACCATTCAGGTGGTCATGTATATACCATGGTCAACCACACCATGGGTGGGTGG
The DNA here is from genome assembly GCA_963576725.1 of Azorinus chamasolen. Lineage (NCBI taxonomy): Eukaryota > Metazoa > Mollusca > Bivalvia > Cardiida > Solecurtidae > Azorinus > Azorinus chamasolen. The sequence goes on from OY755241.1 coordinate 57,287,061, forward strand.
GGTGGGGAGAGTGGAGGTTTTTTTCAGTCCGGTGGGGGACTCATGTCTTGCATAGCAATACAACATGCCCTTGTTACAAATAGTCTGTGCAGGACACTGGTTTCAGTATAAAGTGAAATTGAATATGGGGTGACACATTTTAGCTGAATATACATGTATTGCTAAATATTGGTGCGTGGTGTATAGTTATCGATGGCATGAACAATTTAGTTCAGTGATATAGTTACCTAATGGTATGCTTTAGCAATACTAATAGAAACACTATGCTTACATATTGCAACAAAACTATCTTGTAGTACACCATGTCTCCTTATTTAGTTAATTACTACTACAACAAATCGGAATCACCATTTGCGAAGTTTTCCAGGCTGAGAATTTGCTAATTAACTGAGGAAAGCATGCATTACTTACATGACTGTTATTTCTGCGGGTGCATCCAACATGATAGGCTTTGATTCCATCATGAGCTTCCGATGAAGCTGCATAGCAGACCTGCATGCATACAAAATTTACATATTCATAAAACCGAGTCATTTTTAACTTTTTCCTTGTTCAATATCTATGTCAGAAATTATGACGTTATGAATATTTGTTCGCTGAAGTTTTATGTAAACTTTTCAAGGAAATGTTTTGCTTCGACAAAACCTGTAATTCATGTGAAAATCAAACGGCTTAGACCCTGATCAGACGACTCCTCTTCGATACCTTGTTCTTGCTGTTCATTGACATTACATACACACACACGTGGATCAGTGTGTGAATAGTTCGATGCTAAACAAAATAGCGTAACTTACTTATTAACTTGTCAGCTCACTGGTATGTAGTAAGGTGTAATGATCATAAAAATAATAAGCTGTCTTTTTATAGTGGCATTATGAATAAGACGATGTTTTGTCATGGCAGAAACTGTAGCAGTAAAGCTATAGTATGTTATGAGTCTAATTGACAAGGCGAGATAATTTTCTTTGACGTAAATGCTTAAACTGTGAGATTCTGTATTGGTGCTAACCCCACAACGCTTATTTACCTCATCCTGGTCACACTTTGCAGTCACATCACAGTTCCTTGGGTGTGTAATTCCGTTACATGAAAGGCATGTCAAACCGCTACCTAAAATACAATGCTAATGTTTCTAAAGACTCATCTTAATATAAACTATTCTGAAAATGGTTGATCTTTCGAAAAACAAAAGTAGAGATGCAAGAAGAGGAGATTGCAGACTCAGTTTTACTGAGTCTGTTCATGAGTAGTAATTAAAAGTGCAACATTGGTCACGCCCCCTAGCAACGGCTTAAGCAGTATTCAATTTTCAAAACAAATAACATCAAAACTAACGATCCCGAAGGACCAGAAAATATAATTATACTGAGTCTATTGTATTTATTTAGATTATGTACTCTACATAGTATATGCACATGCATTCTATAATGCATTTACATATAGACGGACTATATTTTAGACACATGACTTGCCCGGTTAATTCAGAAGGTAGAGTGGAAGGTGGTAGATTCGTTCCTCAACAAAACCGTTAGAAGTCATCAATTGAAGTAGCAGCTCATTTTCTTATGCTCGGCATTACAACGTGAGTGCTTCGAACTATAAACAGTAGACTTGGTGTCAGTTTATAAAGTGTGACATCATACCATGTGTATTTACGGCATACTTTCACAGTGTGTGAACACTATACCTGTCTCCAATTGACACACCGATCCATATAATGGTACCTCTGTTGTAAGGACGTTAATCTTTAACCTGCTGATTGATTAAACAAGAGTGTTCGGAGGAACACGTGTGTCACCTTCTTGCAGCTGTAACAAAAACTGTTCATATGCTGGAGTGCGAAAATCAGAACAAAGGGGAATAACTCAAAAGGTATTGCATGCAGAGTGATGAACTTTAGTTACATCAATGGTACTCAATGAGAGGAAGACATATGTGAAATTTGAAAGCTCTATTATAATGTTAAGTTAAGAAATGACAGCCAGAAAAAAGTTTGATGGACAAATAAACAGTCGAACAGAAGACGGAAAGGTGATCCCTAACTGATACACTGCCTCTCGGCAGGTGACGCAAAAATCCTGGCCTCCCCTTTTAGAATGTCAAAACGCTGTGCATAAAATGTTAATTCAAGAAGTTTTTTATGACAAAAAGTAAATTGACAAAAGAGTAAATTCCCGAATAAAAGGGTTCCCCCGGGATTCCTTTATCTGGGTTGTTACCGTTTGAAATGTCACATATACTCAGTCTTTGCTCATAAAGCATTTTACTCATCACACATATTGCAGGCATTGAATAAAATCTATAGCACTGTATTGATACATCTGTGCAAGTAGTTGAACCATATTGAACTTATAAAAAGGGAAACCGACTTCTCGAGAATTGTGATAGCGGGTAGGGTTTAATATGGCAATGCTTCCCTTAAAAGGTCATATAGCGCCAATGACGTAATAATTATGAAACAATGAAAAATCAATAAAAACAAATCTCGATCAATGAGCGAGCTATAAATCAGAAAAAAAAGTATCCAAAAATTGAAAAACAAGTTTACGTTCCAATGTGGAACTGGATTAAACAACTGGTGTATAGAATCAACAGTAAACTAATTACTTGATTATGATGGTAAGATCAACATATACTTATTCAAAAATATTTTACAACGTGTTATATAATGGCCAGCTAAGTGAAGTGAAAGTTAATAGCTTTCCTTGTAATAGGACATATAGGAATGTTACATTCTTTGCATGCAGATTCATCATTTGCAGAATTTCAAATATTAAACCTTTCCTGTTGTTTTTATTTTGCAATAAACGCGCTGTTGTTTCTATTATGCAATAAAAGCGCTGTTAAAATAAAAACAAACCAGTCTAACAGGCAGGGGGTCACACACAAAGCGAAACGGCACCGAACACCATCAAACGAGAAACGGCACAGCCACAAGAAAAAACCTAACGGGACGCATGGAATGGCATAAACATTTAACAAATAACAAAGTTGAAACTACGATACAACGAAAGTTTAATGTTTAAGATGCATTATGACATTTGTTGTTTTATTGTGTTTATTACATCCGTAAATACTAACCTTCATGTACATACAGGAGATGAACCAATATCGCAAAGGTGTAGCTCAAACGTAGGCCCATATTCCCAACATTCAATGTCGCTATCGAAGATATATAGTTGTCAGGTGGAGTTTGCTTTGGATGATACTCTTATCGCCTACCGCTTATCTGTGGTCTATTTATTCATGACCTAACATACATGTATATGTTCGACTTTGATTAGAGCATTGTCGAATTATTTTAAGATAACTTGAGATAGGACTCGTTCGTTTTATAAGGCTAATTTCTATACTTAATCCGTAATATATCAATGCTCTCAGACTAAATGATTAGATTATACAGAACTATGTTAAATCGCTCTAATCTAGTATTCCACGAGCATTATGTTGATTAGATTATAAACCGGTGTTCATAGTATAGATAGATAAACAGTTGAGCCCCTCTAATGCGACCACTTAATGAATAAACATGTGTCTTTATAAGCAGGTTGTAGCTTAATACAGGTCAAAAGTAATACCGAAAGCTCCTCTAGGAGCTTTCTGTATTACTTTTGCCCTGTATTAAGCTACCACCCATTACTATACCTATTTTAAGTGGTCACTTTAGCGGGGTGTTACTGTATGTACAATCAACAACCTTGTCATGAGCATTACCATGTTAACAAACAATGTGTTATAGCCGATATAAAGTGTAGCTGACATAAAATGTGGTCTGTAAAGAATTATGTACAAGAGGCCGTGCTAAATAAGTGAACAGAAACTGCAGTACACTTAGAATATTAAAGTGACATTTGTATCTCCTTACTCAACATTTATATTCGTGCGAATAAATGAATGGTTTTACTGTAATATGGCACTATCTATGCCATGAATTGGCGAAGATGAGTATTATTCGACAGTGAGCGTTAAAGCATTTCACTAGTCTAGGCCTATTTATTCCTTTCTGCTTAAAACAGCTGCTCCCTGTGGATTCTTCCATGTTTATATATTGGATCAGTCTATCTTTTATCTAAGGGATATCTGATCTAAGTTTTCATTTTTGTTTTGTTTTATATTGAATTTTCTATCAGCAAACAGTGTAGACTCTGATCAGACGCCGCATTATGCGGCGTCTGATTCAGAGTCTACACTGTTTGCCTACGTCCAATATATGGGATCGTGGGAGCAAATGGGTTTAGATGAAAATAGACATCCATGTTGTGTTTGTATTTGTAATGAAATAGTGTTCCCTAATCAATTGGAGGCTCTTTATCAAACTAACCCACATGTTTATATCAATATATTATAAGGATTGTGTCAACTTTACGCGCATCCGTAAGTTTGAAATATCACTCCCAGTATTGCAATTACAGAAAGTATTCAGTATTAATTTTACTACTATTTGAAGTATCGCTACCACTACACTTGACATAGCAGTAGCATTGTGCAAAACAAATCAGCCCCTACACGTAGTCATTCTAATAAAAACCGAACGATTTTCATTAAGCCAAAGTCATGGTCTTAATTTACCCTCTTGTTTCAAAATGTTTTGGATACAGACAGACGCATTGAGGATTGAAATACTTTGTTCCATACGCTCCTTTACGTTGAATCTTTTTGAACATGTTAAAAATGTATTATCGGCTCTGCGGATGAGAACGTAAACCGACGTATGACAGCGTAAATGAAACATACTTCCACCTCCCCCCTATGTTTTGTTTATGTCTTTGGGTCTTTCGATATGCTTGTACATTTACTTTCTTGTGACGTGATTTTCGGGTGACTGTGTTTTACATTTGGCGTGAATATTACATTCGCTTTTGATGAATTAAAGGATTGCGCATATTTCCGTTCTTCAGCGCTTGAAGCCTAGAGAGTGTCTCTAAACATTTTTTATTATATTTAAATATAAAAAACTGGTCACACAGCCTTTCTTTAGAGATTTGAAATTAACTGACATATGCGCTACAAACTTTATTTTCATCTTAACCCTTCGCTTGCTATTCACGTCAATATACCTACCTGTAAATAGTGAAGACCCAGATGAGACAGCTACTGCAGGAGCTGTCTATTTAGGTATGCACTATTTACAATTTGATTGTGCAACCAGTGTACTCCACAGCAGTAATTGCACAGCGAAATACTTGTACACAGTGAGGATATATGTAATTATACAACAGGGCATGGATAAAGAAGGAGAAATGTATTTTAAGATTCAACAAGAGAAGTGTTAAGCCAAAGTCATGGTCTCAATTTACCTCCATGTTTCAAAATGTTTTGGATACAGACAGACGCATTAAGGAAAGAAATACTTTATAAGTGGGCAAACTCGTATTATCAAATTTAGATTTGAATAGAGCAATCGTCTATAAGAACATTTTATCGTTTCATTTGTTCACAAGATAACACAAATGTGTAAATCGTAGAAAAAAGTACCTGAAAATTTAAAGACAAACTATTTTCTGGTCATTCGGAATAAGTACATGTAGTTTCGATATTACATGTATTAGTTTTGAAAATTGATTGGCGGTACTGACCCTGCCACCCTATAGAGTATGAGAGGAATGTACGGATTGCGTATGAAAGTTTTAAATAAATGGTCATACGCACCTTTGAGCGTATGAATCCGAATGTTCTACCACTATCTTCGATCCACGTATCAGAAGCATGTGAATAGCATATGCGTACTGTATGTCTGGTATATAGGCGCCATATATGAACTTATGTCAACGTCATTGTAGCGTATATCATGTGAGTTTTTACTTGTCTGCTCTCTAACTGAAACAAATGTAATCCAAACCTTTTTAAATTTGGTCAGCAAGTATATTACTATAACCTTTCAGTCGAGTTCGATAACCAGCAAGATTGCCCCAGACACTCCAGAATTATCTCCCCTTACTTTGTGATTTCCGTGAACTTTTGCTTGTCCGCTCTCTAACTAAAATAAATGTAATCGAATCCTCTTTCAAATTTTGTGAGCAAGAATATTACCATAATGTCTCAGTCAAGATCGATAGCCAGCAAGATTGTCTATGACACTCAAGAATTATTTCCCTTTACTTTATGAATTTCCGTGAACGTTTGCTTGTCTGCTGTCTGACTCAAAAGTGGGGAGTTGCTATGGACACGGGTAACACTAGTGTAGCAACTTTTACCCTTGATTGCAAGCAATGTAGACTCAGATCAATCAGATGTGAAGACAACGATTGATCAGCGTTTGTAGTAGCAGTTTGTTCAGTGTCTCATAGCAGTTTGCTCATAGAATGTAATATACCTGGTTGTATTCACTTTCAGAGACTCGTGATATGCATTTTCAGGGTTCCCACGGTCAGGGAATTAAATAAAAACAGGGAAAAGTCAAGGAATTTGTTTTAGTCAGGGAAATTTTTTTTTCAAAAGTCTGGGAAAATTGGAAAAAGATGGAAATTAAAGAAAATCACGAGGCAAATAGAGAAATCTGAGAAAAACCTTTAGGAGCTTTGAAGTATCGTATTACAGAGAACCTGAAAATTTTGGTCAAGTAATAATGAGGAGCTTTCTGCATTACTTTCAACCTGCATTAAGTTGCCACCTGTGTTAGAGATCAATAATGATACGTATTTGAGTGTCCGTAGTATCGTGTTTTGATATACATGTATTTCTCTTTCTACCTGTTGTATACTGCTAGTTGTGCATAAGGGCTTGTATAAGTGAACCACATAAGTAGAAATCAGTCTTGTAGTTGAACAAAATATATTTAGATCAGCCACTGACTACACTACAATTTCAGACAAGGTTAGGGAGTGTTTGAACTATGAAATATCAATGTACTAGGTATGGTGTTTTTTATACAAAAGTAAATGAAGGCATCAGTCAGATGCGGCAGCCGTGTCTATGCCTTTTTGTATTTCTATAAATGAATATGTATTAAAGCAAACCAGGAAAGCTACACACAAGACGCAGCCATTGCCAAAATAAACCAATAGAAATAAGTGAGACACACATATAGACTCAACGCCACACCCTACTCACACACACAAATCTCACATACCAATACACGTAAACGTACAAAGACACAAAGGCCTTTTACAAACATAAAAGTAAATGTACAAAATGGGTTCTACATTGGAACGGTCAGTGGCAAATCCCCCACTGGGATTTACGTCCTAAACCTCACACTTGTCTCAAAGTCACCATAGTTTAAGAAACAGTGTAGTTGCAGCTATCCTCGCCCCAACATAGAAGACAATCAACACAGCATAATATGTAACAGTTGAAAAGAAAAAGTAAAAGTAATATATCTCATAGAAACATGTCAGCATGTCACAAACAGTATATAATACAGTTGAACTTCGATATCTCGAACTCGGATAACTCGAACTACGGGATAGCTCGAACTAAAAGTTCGGTCCTTTCAAAAATTACAAAACAGAATTGTTCTATGAGGACTGTGAATGTTTGTCTACACTGTGCATTACACTGTACACGCCTCTGTAATAACCACTTCTTGAAACCATTGTGATAAATAGAGCATTTGCTCCTATAGGAGCAAATGCTCTATTTATCACAATGGTTTCAAACTACAAAATTCTAAACTTTTCCTTTTCTCTAGTTAATGCTCCTTTTGGGTAGATGCATTCAAAGAGGTTGTATCTAAAATAGCCTATGGAGGAAAGGGTTAACCCATTCCCTCATATAGACGCCTGTTGGCGCTTCTGTAAAAGCCACTTCCTGCAATCATTGTGATAAATTTATCACACTGGTTTCAAAACTGCACACTTCTAAAAAAAATCCTTTTCTATAGTATATGCTCCTTTTCGGTATATTTATTAAAAACCTTCTATTATTTGTAGAACCTTGATGTTTTACTCCCATGCTCTCGTGTTGTAGAATGGCTCCTTGCATACAAGAACCGTCTGATCCGTACACAAATAAAGTCGTCATTTCTCCGCAATACCATATGCTGTGACCACTCTTTAGAATCGTCTCTTCGAGGTCACAACATAGGGTTTGGTGGAGAAATAAAGAAGTTATGCTTGAAAATGTTTTAATTTACGCATCTTACATGCATCTGGACCTCTGACCTTTACTTTGCAGCATGGTTAGTAACAGTTCAATACAAAATATTTTTGCTGGTACATATACTGATTAATTAACTAGTTATCGCATAAAACACTATCTTGATCACTGTTTGCTATATATGGAAAATAACTTAGCATTTGTGTGTATTTTGAGTATACGTCTTGCGTATTCATTAAAGTTTTCATAACATTAGTTAATAAAGTATACATACGGATTTTTAACACTTCTCTTGCTATTCACGTCAATACACGTACCTGTAAATAGTGAAGACCCAGATGAGACAGCTCCTGCAGGAGCTGTCTCATCAGGGTCTGCACTATTTACAAGTTGATTGTGCAACCAGTGCACTCCACAGCAGTGATTGCACAGCGAAATACGTGTACACAGTGAATATACATGTATATGTAATCATACAACAGGGCATGGGTAAAGAAGGAGAAATGTATTTTAAAATTCAACAAGAGAATGGTTAAAAGCAGCGCAAATATGGGTAACTAATTGAAATTAGCATAAACAAAGCATCGAGCTACTCTTAACCCCCCCGTCCCTCGGTATATTTTTGTACCCTTCTCTGTATGTCCTCTTCTCTCTCTCCCTCTCCTTACTCTTTCTCTTCTTCTCTCCGAGTTGTCTCTTCTTTCCTTCTACCTTTTCCCCTCTCTCCCCCATCTCCATTCCCTCTCCTCTCCTATCGGTTTTCTCCGCTCTCTCTCCTTTCGCACTGTCTGTCTGACTGTCTGTCTCCCTCTCGTGCTGAAATTATCTTAATTCTGAACTAAACATTGCTACCAGGCGGCAAACTGATTGCTATATCTTATATACACAAAAGAGCACACTATCTATCATATCAGGTGAGCGATATTGGGTCACGATTATTTCATTTAACTCTTTCGCTGCCAGCTTTTGTCGTCTGCAAACTTTGTCGTCTTCTACAATTTTTGTGTTTCATTGTTTCTTTATTTTTGTTTCATAAAATAAAAGCAGTAACAGTTTGGATCCAAATGATATGCACTGAATTACTTGGAGTTTCATCTGGAGCCAAACTGTTTACATGAATAACGGCAGGTGCGACATTGGCAGCGAAAGAGTTATATATCCTCAAAGTAGGTGATCCCTGAAAAGTAAAAGTAACAATGCGAAAAGAGAAAACTGCAGACTCGGTTTTATTGATTCTGTTCATGAGTATTAATTAAAAGTGCAACACTGGTCACGCCACCTAGCACCGGCTTATCCAGTATTCAATTTATTTTCAAAACTAATAACATCAAAACTAATGATCTCGAAGGACCTGAAAATATAGTATATATAAATATCATTGAGGTTTACTCTTCTATTACATATATACTTGGTGCCTATTATAAGAGCAGTTCTAACTCTTTTATTATGTCTTACTTTGTCACGTGTACATATATATGAGTAGTTTAACCTTTAGCCTGCTGAGCAAAACATTTTAGAAAATGTCATAAACTGCAGTTGTCACTGTTCATTTATCTTACATTTCTGTTCAACAGCACGGTAAGAGTACAGTAAAACCTCTCTAAACCGGAATTCTAGTAGAGAAAAAATTTGATATTTTAAAGCAGGTGGCTGCTTAATGCAGGTTGAAAGTCATTCAGAAAGCTCCTAGAGGAGCTTTCTGAATGACTTTCACCCTGCATAAAGATGCCACCTGTCTCAAAGACCTATATTTATACTGAATTTTATGTCCGGTTTAGAGGGGGTTTATTGTATCAGTTTGAATCCTGATGAGACACAGAGTTACTCGGCGTCTCATCTGGGTACAATCTGTTTACATAGGTAATCACTCATCCACCCATAACAGGCTAAATGTTAATCTCTTTTATTATAAATTACTCTATCTATAGATATTTTTACTATATTTAATGTACGGTTAACCCATTACCTCATATGTTATTTTTAGACCTCTACCGAAAAGGAACATTAACTAGAGAAAAGGAAAGTTTTGGAAGTTTGTAGTTTGAAACCATTGTGATCAGTAGAGCAAATGCTCTATATAACAATGGTTTCACAAAGTGACTTTTACAGAGTCGTAAAAAGTCGTCAACATGAGGGAATGGGTTAAGATATGTTTTACTGTAACTTTGCGACTGTTTTGGGGGTGATAAAAATGCTACTTATGATTGAGGAAATTAACCCTTTACTTCATAAATACGCCTTTCTACGCTTTACAAACAAAGTATACCCATAGCAGACCGCTCCTGTAAGAGCTTATGATATAATATAGATATGATTCTATAGTTTCTGCCATGAACAAAACAATATGTTTCCATAAACATATATAAAAAGTAATCTAATTAATATTCATGATGTCGTTATTTTTGCATGAATATTCATGGAGGAAAGGGTTAAAAAGCTGCATTTCGTGGTATTGTAGCGTATCTATTCCCATGTCAAGTATATCTACGTAGGAGGCATGTCCGATTAGTCAAGCAGTAACGAATAAAGTTCCTTATGGTTAAATGTAGCCATTTTAGACAGTAAAAACAGATATTTCGAATTCCATTAGCAAACAGAGTCGACCCTGATCTGGCGGCTCCTGATCTGGAATCTCCTGTTTGCAAATGCGTGACAAAACGTTAAAGGGTTCAATAAATATGCCTTTCTACGCCTCTGTAAAAGTCATCTGTTGAAACCATTGTGATAAATAGATAGCAGCAAATGCTCTATTTATCACAAAGGTTTCAAATGGTTTCAATGGTTTGCAAATATTCTAAAATTTCCATTTTCTCTAGTTAATGCTCTTTTTCGGTAGATTTATTCAAAGTGGTTGGATCTAAAAATAGCCCATGAGGGATGGGTTAACCGTTTTATATCTATAAAAGAAAAACATCATGAATATTTATTAGCTGAATGTTTATGATAACGTAAGCACACAGGATATTTTGGTAGATAAAAGATATACAGTGCTCCCTCTCTACAACGGCCGTCTCAATAACGATTCACTCCATACAACAACGCATGTCACTGTTTCCGAAACAACGAGGCTCCAGAAACAACTTTTTTCCATCGTATTTTCTATATGCCTCCATCAAACCCTATGTTGTGACCACTCTTTAGAATCTTCACTTTGTGACGATTCTAAAGAGTGGTCACAACATAGAATTTGATTGAGGCATAACGGTTTTAGTTCTCGAAATACACCTCATCTGGGGATCTGCAAATTATTATGTTTGATTTTCCCTCCCTATAACAACTCCCTCTGAACAACACAAACAATCTTCGTATACCAAAGGGTGTCGTTGTAGAGAGGGGAACACTGTACATTGAGATCTGTATAATTTCTTAAGTAAACACAGCAGACCGTAATCATATTGCTCATACATGTCTTTACTGTTAGCAAATGCGTGAAACTAGCGTTTGTATGCGAGAAAGGGTTAACGAAACAACACATGAGAGCTGCGGGGCTAGGATCTGATAAAATGACCAGTATCCCCATGTCATTAAGGTTCCGCTTTACCCAGTCCCCATGTTTCGTTCCAACCTTCCGTGGCTTTGGATCTTAACCATTAATTCCATTTCAAAGCCTTTGCAAACAGAGTAGACCCAGATCAAACGGGTCCTATAGGAGCCGTCTGGTCAGGATGTGCTACGTTTGCTTATAATATAAATATGATTCTACAGTTTATGCCATGGCAAAACATTCCTGTGTCCATTTGCTACTAAAACAATGATTCTAATTAATATTCCTGATGTCATTATTTCTTACATGAATATTCATGGAGTAAAGAGTTAATTGCCGTTGCAAATGTATATGCTATTGTTGTATTTACACAGATACCGGTGCGTGCCAAACAGTTGAAATCGTCATTTCTCCACCACACCCTATACTGTGACCACTCTTTAGAATCGCCTCGAAGAGTATGGGGTTTGGTAGAGAAATAAAACAGATAACGAATGGACGAGATTGACGCGGTGCGTTTATAAAGTGTTTGATTAGCGGAAATCCTAGAACCATCATTCTCGTCATCATCTTTCATCCATCATATGCGTTTAGTATATATGTAAACTAAGACATTTTAAAGAATAACTTCTTTATTTCTCCACCAAACCCTATTTTTAACCACTCATTAGAATCGGTTCTAGTCAATTACGAAACATTTATTATACTGGGTATGGGACAATTAGGGAGAACAGTTTTGAGTCTGAAAAATACATTACAGTAAAACCTCTCTATAACGGCCACTAAATAGTGTTAATTAGTTGGTAATTAGGGCAGGTGGCTGCTTAAAGCATGGTGAAAGTAAAACAGAACGCTCCTATAGGAGCGTTCTGTTTTACTTTCATCTTGCTTTAAGCAGCCACCCGCCTTTAACACAAAATACTTGATGTAATTTAGTGGCCGTTATAGAGAGGTTTTACATTATTCTCCAGAGGTCCAGAGAGGAGGCGTAAATTACAACATTTAATTCTTATTTATCCACCAAACCCTATGTTGTTACCACTGTTTAGAATCGTCTCGAAGAACATAGGGTTTGGTGGAGAAAGGACGATTTTAGAATTTGAGTTTGCATCTTTACCTGTTGCACTGTTAATCGCCCCATCACTTCTTAGCTGTTGACGAGAGCTGATATTGAAAGTTTCTCTCAGTCAGACAACTCGAGATTTAGATGTGACAGTTCTCAGAAGCGTCCCTCCCATTGGAAGATAAAAATAACAGTTTCAATAATGTAATAATAAACTTTCAGAAAAGCAATCCTTCTCAAACCGTTATAACCATTTCCTCCGTAAAATACGTTTTTATACGCCTTTGCAAATAGAGTAGACCCAGATCAAGGTCTGCTCTATTTGATTATGAAATCGAATTTCCATGTGTTCATATGCCATTATAAATATGAATCTAGCTAACATTAATGACGTCATTCTTTCTTACATGAATATTCATAGAGTAAAGGGTTAACATTGAACTTCCGTTTTTATACGGTAATCTGGGTCAAATGTAACCCTTTCACCGACAATGTCGCATAAATGCATCATGAGAAATAGTGCAGTCCCTGATCAGGCGCCTTTTCAAGGCGGCGTCTGATCAGGGACTTCACTTTTTGTCTCAATCTCTGTTCCTATATCTGTGCTTTATTCCTTTTAAATTTGCATTTATTTATCTCGTTTCCATTTTTACCGAATGATTTAACAAAATTGGATTGCAGACGACAATTAGACATTTGGCGCCGAAAGAGTTAAAAACAGGAACCTATTATATTCTCATGAGAGGTTCCTGCAACAGAAATATACAATTTTGAAATTCTTTGTCAATAACTGATATAGTAAAGTGTGCAGACCCTGATCATGTGGATTAACATATCTTGTAAAGCTTAAAGATATTTAAGAAGATTAGCCCTTTCACCGCCGATGTCGCAAACGTGCACTACGACAAATAGTGCAGATCTGATTAGGAACTTCACTCTTTGTCTCAATCTCTAGTTCTATATCTGTGGTTTATTCCTTCGAATTTTGTATTTATTTACCCCATTTTCTTTTTTCTTGCCGAGTGCATTTATTTTCGGACGGCTGCTATCAATGTTATGTATACAGTAGAACCTGTCTTAAGCGGCCATAAAAAAGGTCTAGTCTGTAAGTCAGGCAACAACTTAATGCAGGTAAACAGTAGTGCAGAAAGCTCCTAAAGGAGCTTTCTGCATTACTTTTTCCCTGCATTAAGAAACAACCTGACTTTTTAAAGAATTTCATGTTAAATAATTGAATGGCTGCTTAAGATAGGTTCAACTGTACATCTTTAAATCATTTCCCTCTTAGCCACTTTGGGTCTGTTCAGATTGTGGAATAATGTAGATCTGATTTTGAAGTTTCTCTCACAGCCAAAGAAGTCATTGTTAATTATAAAGTTCAGTCATGATTATATAGATGCAGTAATAAGTTGTTGAATTATATTCATGGGGTGATCTGTTTTTTCATTGTTTCTCGTTGTGCAAACAATCGTGTTTTAAATGTGAACTTTCTTAGCGAATGAATACCATTGTTCCCTCATATAGACATGGTAATAACCCTTATAATGCAGGACACGACTCACTTACCTCCCTTGCAAACAGAGTAGACCCAGATGAGAGGGCTCTCATCAGGGTCTGCACCGTTTGTTACCCTTTTGTTTAGAAAAATCCCTAAATATTCACCATAAGCATGGCCAGTTTCAGTTTTGGAATAGTCCGTTTGAAGAAATCAGCGTTGTTAGGGCTATTTCCGTTTTCAAACAAGGGTCGATCCTTATAGGAGGCGTCTTGCCAGGGTCGGCTCTGTTTATTATGCAATTATGATAAACTTGTTTGTACAGTCCTACCAATACCAGAATTTTGTCCTACCAATGCCAGAATTTTATATGTACATATTGATATACAGTAAAATCTCGATTATTCGAATTTTCTGTAAAGAGACATGTAGGCCCTTTTAGGCAAGTGGCTTCTTATTGTGAAAGTCATGCAGAAAGCTTTCTGTATGACTTATACCTACTTGCATTAAGCTGCCACCTGTCTTAAAGATCGATAATAATACGTATTTTATTGTTCGATTAATCGATAATGATAACATATTTTAGTGTTCGAATAATCGAGGTTTTACTGTACATATAGGCTCGGAAAAGTTTCTAATTGGTCATATGATATGTTGACCAAAGTATGAAAACCAGGTGGTTGCATGTAAATATAAGGAAGAACAATTCATTGCAAAAAGAGTAATCATCGAAAGATTATGTGTATGCCAACTTGTATGCAAATATTAAGAAATCATATTAATTAGTTTTAAAAATATTTAAACTAAACGGATGACCAATTTTTGTTCAGTACATTAAAAAAAACATCAGTAAATATATATTCATGATGCCATTACTTATAACGTGAATATTAAACAGGGTATTAGTTAATGCACACTTGTATAGTTTTAATGCTACCAATTTCTTCTGAATTAAACTACGAAAAGGCTACACATTTAATCAGAGCAAGAGATATAAGGTGCGTATTCAAATACTGAAATCTTCATTTCTCCATCAAATTGTCTCATCGAGATGATTCTAAAGAGTAGTCACAACATAGGGTTTGGTAATGAAAGGAAAGAGCTATTCTTGAAAATGTTTAAATCTTTTCAATGTCCTATATTTATTCCAAAGTTCAATAGCCAATGAATATCAATGAACAAAATATGGAAGGCGGAACATTGTACATGGCGATGTCAGAAAGTAACAGAACACAAATTCCATTGCAAATAGCACAGACTCTAGTAAGACGGCTCCTCTAGGAGCCGTCTGATCTGGGTCTTCTCTGTTTGAAAACACGTTTATATGAAGGAAAGGGTTAACCCTTCTCTTGCCGAATTTTAAAATACATTTCTCCTTCTTTACCCATGCCCTGTTGTATAATTACATTTATAACATAACTCGTGGCTTCAGCGTGACGTAACACTATCATGTATATTTTGATATTCACGGGCATATATTCACTAGTGAATAACATTTGAACGACATAATTGTATTCATACGCGCTGTCAAACAAAGAAACTGGCGGACAGTGACCTACCTGTCAACAATTGACAGCAAGCGAAGGGTTAATATAGGCCTCTATAACAGACACCACCAAGTAGCGTAGTGCAGAAAAACTCTTCAGCACTGTTGGTTTTTCTTGACATGCATATAGATATTTTATATAAAAAAAATACATGTAGTAGACAGCATTGGCAACCTGGCGTAAGAATACATTATCTAAAAGCAGTAATGTAAAATGTTTTATTCAGTCTTTTTCATGAGCAGTAATGTCACAGGTCGACAAACTTCGAGATAGCAGTTGTTCCAGTTTTCCGAGCAATTTCTCAAGTTGACGGCTTAATGCAGGTCTAAAGTAATAATGCAGGAACTTTCAGCCCTACTTTCGACCTGTATTAAGCTGTCACATGTGTTCTTGATATATTTGTAGTAATACATTTTAAAACCATTCTGTATTGTAAATGTTTGAAGAATTGAACTTTCACTTAGAATTATCCCGAAGTTCGAGTTATCCGAGTTCGAGATATCGAAGTTCAACTGTATATTAACAATTATTATTTAAATCTGTGTAAGCAAGCATAATGTACAAATAACAAATAAGCGTTGCAAATAGCAATGCAATAGGATCTGTCTGAAGCGGCCATCACAAATAGGTCAAATTATGGATTCTTATAGAAGCTTTCTGTATGATTTTTGCTATGCAGGAAGAAACCACTTGTGTTTTTGAAATTACTACGTTCTTTAAATGAATGGCCGCTTAAATTTGTCAATATAACATGATAAAAGGAGTTTACTCTTAACATGCTAAGCGTAACGTAACTTCCATTTCCAAACAGCTTGGATCCAGATGAAACACCGAGTAACTCGGCGTCTCATCAGGATCCAAGCTGTTTAACACTCAGTCAATAATATCTAAAAAACTTGAACGAATCAGAAGTATGTGACATAGGCAACAAATAAGAACTTAAGCAGATCTTATTTTCATAGAAGCCTAAGGGTTAAGGGACAGTAACTAGGTTTCAGCGACAATGTGGCAGTTTGGCCCCGAAAGAGTTCAATAAAACCGGATATATGAAAACAATGCTTTTAAACGCACATTGTCATGGCAACAGATAAATTAAATCGCATTGTCTCTCTGGGCTTACTTTTCACTGGTTTCAACTTTGTCGTAAACCCGTATTGAATGACTACAAGATGAATTATTTAAACACAAGTGACTGTTTCATTTATATAGAAAGGTGTTTATAAAGCTCTTGCATTAGGTTACCACTGGTCTCAACGATCAATTCTGCATCCCATCACATCCTTCAGTCTTGTTAGGAACAGTTCGTGTCCGGCGGCGTTCTGGTCCCTCCATTCCAGGTATGTTGTGCTTTCTAGAAGAAGCTTCAGAGATTTATCCATGTTCCTGACTAGTATTTCTTCTAGAATTACTACCACGACGTCCAGGTCATCTTCAATATGTAGCGTATTTGCAACCTTCAGCTCGAACATACACCACGCACTAGCAGCAAATGCATTGGAAAGCACGATTATGATCCTCTTGCTTTTATTCATGAAATTAACGATGTTATCATTAATAAATGTTCCAGGACGGAAATCCCTGTCATGAACGCAGATCTTTAGATTGAATTCTCCTTCCAACAATGGCAAAAGGAAATTTATAACCCACTCGTAGTTCTCCTGACTGTATGATACAAATGCATCATACTCGTAATTATTGCCATGAATTTGGACGTACTTCCGCCTCCTCCTTATCAAGTACATGTAGTGTTTGATATTCCAGCGTTTCAGGTACATCACGAAAAATAGTATCATGGCCAGAATTAGAGATGGACCACTGACTATGCCGACCCATTCTGCGATAGTAAAGGGATGGCAATCCAAATAAGAGAAATGAACATCGGTTAAAAGTTTTCCTGCTAATTCGCGGGGTCCGGAACACGTGTACGCATAAGGAAAACGCAGTAATTTGGATTGATTTGTCCTCTTGAGCCAATCGACAAACCACTCTATGTCACAATCACAAAGAAAAGGATTCGCAGAGATGTCAAACTTCTGAAGTCTGTCCAACACCTCTATGGGAATTTTTTCTTGGTACATATGTGTGATTTTATTGTTCGCCACCAACAAATGCGTTAGGTTATCCATCTCAATGCCCAGTGTTAGATTTTCAATGAAGTTATTGTTGAGATTTATTTGTTGTAAATATCGCTTACCTTGTAGTACATTGTATGGGTTTCCTCTTAAAGAACACTGTTTGCATTCAAGCTTGGTCTGATTCGACAACGGTAAAAACAGCTCTGCATGCTGTTCTGTTGTTAGTTCTCGCATATTTATGTACCTTAGAACTAACTTTCTTAAACATGGCAACCCTTGAAAGGTATCTGACAGAGACTCAAATATGGCGTTTGCGTCACCGTTGAATCCAATTTCCATGCCGTCTAATGTACCAGATTGAAGTGCGTGTTTTTGTATTCTTGTCTTGCCCCCGTGAGAACCAAGCAGTGAGAAGTGCTTTAATTTATGGGCGTAAAAGAATAAATCATCTTCTAACATAGAAATATGATTAAATGGAAAAGTAGTAAAGTCAAGCAGGCAAAGCCACATGCAAGACGCAACCACCACCAAAACACCGATAGACAGCATGACACACACACACAACCACACACCCAAACGCACACATACTGGTATTGCCAACATGATGAGGTACGTGTTTTGTACAAACGTATCGAGGTCTATGCTTTCCAGTCAATTTAGACGAATATGAAAAACAAATAATTAAATAGGATGTGCCATTGATTATTTATCCCACTGTGATTTTCTGAAAAAGGCTTGTTTAAGAAACCAGTATTTCACATACGTACAGTGGTATTTACCTCAGTATGAACACACACGCCACACACATTACACAAACATATCACAATCGTGCTGGGGTATTTACCTCAGTATGGACACACACATTATACACTCATAGTACGTCACAATCGTGCTGGGGTATTATCCTCAGTATGGACACACACATGATACAATCATAGTACGTCACAATCGTGCTGGGGTATTTACCTCAGTATGGACACACACATGATACACTCATAGTATGTCACAATCGTGCTGGGGTATTATCCTCAGTATGGACACACACATGATACAATCATAGTACGTCACAATCGTGCTGGGGTATTTACCTCAGTATGGACACACACATGATACACTCACAGTATGTCACAATCGTGCTGGGGTATTTACCTCAGTATGGACACACACATGATACACTCATAGTACGTCACAATCGTGCTGGGGTATTTACCTCAGTATGGACACACACATGATACACTCACAGTATGTCACAATCGTGCTGTGGTATTTACCTCAGTATGGACACACACATGATACACTCACAGTATGTCACAATCGTGCTGTGGTATTTACCTCAGTATGGACACACACATGATACACTCATAGTATGTCACAATCGTGCTGTGGTATTTACCTCAGTATATGGACACACACATGATACACTCATAGTATGTCACATTCGTGCTGTGGTATTTTCCTCAGTATGGACACACACATGATACACTCAAAGTATGTCACAATCGTGCTGTGGTATTTACCTCAGTATGGACACACACATGATACACTCATAGTATGTCACAATCGTGCTGGGGTATTTACCTCAGTATGGACACACACATGATACACTCATAGTATGTCATAATCGTGCTGGGGTATTTATCTTAGTATGGACACATTCCCGAATCGAAACTTCAGTTTATTAGCTCACCTGAGCCAAGGGCTCAAGGTGAACTATTGTGATGGCCCTGTGTCCGTCGTGCGTCGTCGTCGTTAAACTTTGCAAAAAATGACATCTCCTCCTAAACCCCTTGACAGATTTCAACCAAACTTTACACAAATGTTCCTTGGGTCAAGCTCTTTCAGATTTGTTCAAGGTATTGAAAACAATGCAGAACTCTGGTTGCTATGGCAACCAAAGTGAAAAAATAAATAAATCTTAAAAAATCTTGTCAAAAACTACAAGGGCCTGAGCTTAGATATTTGGCACATAGCATCATCTAATGGACCTCTACAAAGTTCGTTCAAATTATGCCCCTGGGGTCAAAATTGGACCCGCCCCGGGGGTCACAATTGTTACATAGGATTATATAGTAAGAACTTAAAAATTCTTCTTCTCCGAAATCGAAAGGCTTAGAGCTGTGATAGTTGGCGTTTAGCACCATCTAGTGGATCTCTACAAAGATTGTTCAAATTTTGCACCTGGGGTCAAAATTGGCCCCGCCCCGGGGGTCACATTTTTTACATAGTATTATATAGTAAGAACTTAAAAATTCTTCTTCTCCGAAACAGAAAGGCTTAGAGCTGTGATATTTGGTGTTTAGCATCATCTAGTGGACCTCTACAAAGATTGTTCAAAGTTTGCCCCTGGGGTCAAAATTGGCATCACCCTGGGGTCACAAGTTTTACATAGGATTATATAGTAAAAACTTAAAAAATCTTCTTCTCCAAAACTGAAAGCACTTAGACCTATGATATTTGGTATGTAGTATCATCTACTGAACAGTTACTGAGATTGCTCAAACTATGCCCCTTGGGTCAAAATTGACGTCACAGTTTTACAAAAAGTTATATAGTGAAATTTTCAAATATCTGCTTTGAAACTTAAGCTATTTAGCATGATGATACTTCTAGATGTCCTTTACAAATAATGTTGAAATGGTTCCGGTCCGTTGCATATCTAGGTCACAGGAGCTAAAATTAGATTTTTTTCAATGATTACTTTTTAAAAAATCTTCTTGTCTGAAACCGTAGTACACAGAGCTTAGATATTTGGCACATAGCATCATCTACAGATTGTTCAAACTATATGCCTCTAGGGTAAAAAATTGCCCCACTTTGTAGATCTTTTTTTTTTTACATAGATGACCCCGCTCCTGGACATAAATCATTCTTTCATCGGCGCTATATGACCTATTTTGTGTCGCGGTGCCGTAAAACCCAACTCATCCATCCATCCATCATTTTTTCAGCTGTTTTCAGGTGAGCGAAATGTGGCCCATGGGCCTCTTGTTTTCTTTCAATGTGCAAAGGATATGAACAAAAGGAACCATGTGATTGTACAAAACTGCCCTTAATATAGTCAGAAATTGACTGGACTTAATTGGAAACTGGAATTATCCATTTTCAAGTTTCATGGTCGAATACCATTTTCCTGCTGATCGTGATTTCACTGATATTTGCTCACAAACAGTTTTGATCTAGATCAGTCGCGTACCATTGCATCTGATCTGGGTCCAGCCTGTTTGAAACGAGTCTGTAGGTTTCTCTAATTAGAACATGCGTAAATCTTAACTTGACAATTTTGGCCGTATACCTTTCAAAGCAGACGATAATTCGGACATTTCGCTACCCGCACTTTCTGTTCGAGAAATAAACATATGTGTTTGTCACTGATTTATTGTTTTTATTTACCCCAAATATTAAGTATATATCTTAAATTGATCGTTACTTTATTCAAAGAATTTTAATTAATGAATTATTTAAAAAAAAAAAGCAGACGACATGCATAGCTAAAGCATGAAATATTTCCATGGCTTTTTAGTTTAACTTTATATTTTTAGAATGAGTTGAGTAGGTCCAAATATAGACTGTGTGACCTAAAACATGAGCAACAAAAACTGTCTGCTTATAAAAAGCTGAAATTAAACTAATTTAAATCACTCGTGAAATTTGTAGTTTTCATTTAACTTGTTTTAAGAAGATAACCCTTTCTGTTTATATCCCTCAGTTATGAATTTGAAATCTTCGTATTGTCACGGTATTTGTTCTGTCTATTAATGGTCAATTGTCGTTGACAAGATACACAAGTTCTTTGTTTAATTCATATTAATGGATGTTTAGCTACGTCCGTAGGACAAAACAACTGACTGCTTATCAAGACAGCTGAAATTTACAAAAAGTAATGAAAAGTATGATTTTCTTCAGCCTGTTTTAAGCAGATAACCTTTTCCCTCGTTTATACTTATCCCTCAGTTATGAATTTTGAAGCCTTCTTATTGTGTTTTAACATTTCCAATTAAAAATAAATTATGAAATGCAACGGATATATAGTTTCTTTTTTATATTCCTGGTCCTACATAAATTCATATGAATATTTCTTTTCTTAAAAATTCCTCTTGTGTAGTCTATACGCGTACATTCACATCCACGTTGTAATTCTTCGTTATATTTACGATATCATACACGCATTTATACCAATCTGAATGCCATTTCGTTAGTTTGGATTCAGACTGGTAAATTATATTATTATTATTATTATTATTATTATTATAAATCCTTTCAAGCACAGCAAACAGGCCTTACACTAAAAACACTAAATAACATCTCTTATAATAATTTCATTATCATTATCAGATCAAAGATAACCATATGCTGTGTCGGTGATATAGTTCTTGTATATTACTTGTGCAACTAAGAGATGTGTGAATAACAGAACCGGATAGCGAAACGCTCAGTTGAGTACCACCGTCCTGCTATTCGTTTCTATCTTGATCACTTTCGATTTTTAACAACCAGATCGATCTTTATTAGGGATCATCGGGAAAACACAGCTCGCCCCATCTCGACTGTCCAAGGCTACATCCTTCGGCAAAACAGAGACGCCACCTCCACTCAAATGTCTTAATCTTCAACAATTATTTTACTCTAATTCTTAGATATTTAAAAATAATATTTCATGGTGTTATAAATTTTTTGGCCGCTTATATGTAATATCATCGTGGACTTTAAATGAAATGTTCAGAACAAAGGAAATGAAACAACGCTAAATCGAGCATTAATCCTTATCAATCATACCCGGAAGTAGGGGAACAGTACCTTCGCGTGGCTGTCGAGCTACAATCAAGGACAGATCACAACGGTTTCGGAAAAGGCCTATAAGAGTTATGCTCTGTACAACGTTTTTCAATTATTGAAGTCAGAGGTCAAGGTCAAATTGAGGTAAAAGTGTTATGCACCACTTTGAAACCAAATATGTATCCACATACCACGTTTGGTAATTCTAGATGATATAGTAAAGGAGATATGCTCGGGGCAAGGTTTTTCAATAATCGAGGTAAGAGGTCAAGCTCAAGGTCAGAGTGACTTGAAAGTGGTACGTGGCACTCTACAATCCCAATATGTATCAACACATCAGGTTTCGTAATGTAAGATAATATAGTATGCTCCTGCCAAGGTTTTTTCAATAAATCAAGGTCAAAGGTCAAGGTAACCTGAAAGTGGTACGCTGTGCTCAGCAATCCCAACATGTAAACACACACCCAAGTTTGGTCATCATAGATGATAAAGTATTGGAGATATGCTCCGGACAAGGTTTTTCAATAGATCAAGGTAAAAAGTCAAGGTCACAGAAGACTGAAATTGTGCCTTGCACATCTACTACTCAGGATTAACATTTATGCCAAGTATCAAGTGAATGAGGTTACAGGTACAGGCTTTTGCAAACAGACAAACCAGCGAACCGCCATTTCCAGGGCTATAGGTCAAGGTCACAGACCCGATTTTGTGTCTTGCACATCTACTACTTCTGATTAACATTTATGCCAAGTAGATGTCACCGTGTGCTTACTTAAATCAACCCTTTTGGGTAAGCAGATGTTGTTAATATTTGAGGAGGTTATTTATAGGTTATTTCCACCAAACTTCATACATAGAAAACTGCAAGTAGTGTTCTGTTTCAGAAGGTATCATCATCGGAGTCACTTTTTATAGCCACCAAAGGTCAAAAGGCCAATAGTGATCATTAATCAAAGGCCTGAGAGGACTGAAGGGGCTATGGCTATTGAGTTTTCGATTGATTTCAATTTTACGTCGCTTTAACAATATTTCAGTCATATCGCGATGTCAAGCTAATTACTGGTGGAGGAATACCCCCGATGCTCTTTATACACTTTTTCAGGTACAAATCGACAACTGGGTAGAACCACCGACCTTCCGCAATACAGCTGGAATGCTTCAACACATGAAAAATCCGAACCCAGACCAGGCGCGAACTCACCGCAGTAAGGCGCTGAGTGATTGTTAGCCACAGTGACCATAACCACTCGGCCCCTTGGCTATTGAGTGTTTGTTATAGAAATTAGCAAATTTTGATTTTTATGATTATCTTTATATTAGTCTTTCAAATATGACTGGCCTAGAATTGTTACCGAGTTTGATGGACCTTTGGAAATCTGGACACTCATGTCGCATCTGCTTGAGCAAGCAGGTGCGACACATATCAAGGTGACTCATATTTATTCAGCATAGGTTATGCATATAAAGGGCTATAATATGTGAAGAACAAAACCTTTTTTTTTTCAGTATAAGTTTATTGGAAATAATTAACAAGGAACAACAGGAACTATGGCACTCACCAGAGACATTGGAATATGATAAGGACTGTACATATCCAAAAGCTTTTCGAAATGATCAAGATGGTCATTCGGAGTAAGGTTCACAAAGTACATGCTAAAGCTAAGTTTCCTATGATTTGACCGACTGACATACTTTTTGAGCTGACAAACCCATATTCATACAATACCTAGAATTTGTCTAGGTGATTATTCTCAGCAAGTTTTTTTTTAAAATTTGGGCTAAATATATGGCCCCATAAGTGTTCAAAAACTTATTCTATGATTTGACCTACTGACCTCCTTTTAGTCAGACAAATTCAATATTCATACTTGATCTAGATTTTGTCATGGTAATCATTCTCAGCTAGTTTCATGAACTTGGGGCTAAAATTATGGACCCTAGAGAACTATGAAGATTTCCATATGATTTGACCTACTGACTCACTTTTTGACCCTATGTAAGCCATATAAATATATTGTCTAGATTGTGTCAAGGTGGTCATTCTGAGCAAGGTTTATGAACTTGGGGCTACAAATATGGTTGCTAGAGTGTTTGCAAATTTTTTCTAGGCTTTGACCTACTGACCTACTTTTTAACCCAATGTTATCCATATTCATATATTGCCTAGATTTGAGCAAGTTTCAAGAAGATTGAGCATCAAAATATGACCACTAGAGTGACCAAAAGTTGTTCCCGTGATTTGACCTACTGACCTACTTTAAGATCCCAAATGACCTAAATTCATATATAAACTAAATTTTATCAAGGACATGACCATGACAAAGTTTCATAAAGATGACTTCTAGAAGGTTTTTAACTTTCTTTAAAAATTATTTTAACAACTTTTAAAGTCTATCAACTGAGAAACATGTTGGTGAAAACTACATTCAAATTGGACAAGTCGTTCTGGAGAAGAAGATTTTTCTAGATATTGTGTCCAGTTGACATGGCAACAATACTGATGGCCCTATCCACTATCTTTTCACAACTTTTGAAGCACACAACCACAGTATGTATCTGACCAAGTTTGGTTACAATTGGACAGTCTGTTTCAGAGAAGAACTCGTTTTAATTGTTGTCGGACAGACAGACGGATGACAGACACAGGGGTATCACAATAGCTCACCTTGAGTACTTTGTGCTCTGGTGAGCTAAAAATGCTGAAATCAGTATTAACACTGAACACTTTCACCCATGCGCAGATGGCAGCCATCATCTTTACAGACACAACATCTGTTGTAACATTAGTCTTATGCATAGATAGGTAGATACCTAGATACTTTATTCAGTACAAAAGCCATAGGATTATCAGTAGTTATAACATAGTTGTTCATGATTATGTCAATGGGGAAACAGTGTCATAATTGTCAAACTTGTAACAAGAGGGCCATGATGGCCCTGGGTTCGCTCCCCTGAGTATATTGAACAAAATTTTATCAATCCATTAACATTGGTAGACTCAAGAGTGTAAAACAGTGGCCTCTAGTGCGTTCACAGGGTTTTTATGATCTGACCTAGTGACCTATTTTTTTACTCCACATGACCCATTTTCACACCTGATCTGGATTTTGTCAACATTATTTGGGAGCAAGTTTTACGAATTTTGAATTCAAACTGTGGCCTCTAATGCGTTCACAAGGTTTTTCTAGGATTTAACCTAGTGACCTACTTTTTGACCCCACATGACCCATATTCAAACATGGCCTAGATTTTGCCAAGAATAACATTTCGAACACGTTTGATGAAGACTGGTAAAAAATTGTGGCCTTTGGTGTGTTCACAAGGTTTAACTAGCATTTGACCTAGTGACCTACTTTTTGACCCCACATGACACATTTTCGAACTAGACGTAGATTTTGTCAAGAACACTTGGAGCAAGATTGAT
The DNA here is from genome assembly GCA_963576725.1 of Azorinus chamasolen. Lineage (NCBI taxonomy): Eukaryota > Metazoa > Mollusca > Bivalvia > Cardiida > Solecurtidae > Azorinus > Azorinus chamasolen. The sequence continues at coordinate 57,312,959 of OY755241.1, forward strand.
AAAGATTGACCCAAAATTGTGGCCTCTAGTGTGTTCACAAGGTTTTACTAGGATTTGACCTAGTGACCTACTTTTTAACCCCATATGACCCATTATCGAACTTGACCTAGATTTTGTCAAGAACATCATTTGGAACAAGTTTGATGAAGACTGACCCAAATCTGTGGCCTCTAGTGTGTTCTCAAGGTTTAAGTAGGATTTGACCGAGTGACATACTTTTTGACCACACATTACCCATTATCGAACTTGACCTAGATTTTGTAAAGAACATCATTTGGAGCAAGTTTGATGAAGATTGACCCAAAATTTTGGCCTCTAGTGTGTGCGCAAGCAAAAGTTTATGGACGCCGGACGCCCCGCCGAACACAGCACAATCACAATAGCTCACCATGTGCTCAGGTGAGCTAAAAACCTAGTACTAATCATTCGTAGAATGTGTTCATTTAGCCTAGAGGGAAATGAAAGGGTTTTCAAACACATATGGTATTAACGACTAGCAAAACTAGAACAAATATAACAATTATATACATTTCCTTTTAACGCATTCACCCTGAAACTTCTATTGTACTCTTATCGGTTTCCATGCAAGTCCATTTTCACTATTTATGTTTGGTTGTTATTTTTTTGTTTATAATATATTGCAAAAATGGCAAACAGAGTGGATTTCCTTTGATCTGGGTCCGCACTGTTTGCATAGGACAAGTGCACTTGTCAAAGGTCGCTAGGCTTGAATGTGTTAATCGTCCAACAGTTACATGTAATAAGCAAATTAAATGCAATAAAGAATAACACTAAATCAATTGTGTATTAAGCAACCACACAATAGGAGGTCCATTGTCCATCACAGGCAGCCACCAGATGCAGAATGATAAGGCTTCTAACGGAACCCACATCATCATTCGCACCCAGCATCAAGAAAAGTATGTCCATGTCATCCCATTCAAGACCGACTGCAATATCTAAAACTAGACCTATCACAAATGTGATTCATACGGTACCCCCATTGGGGCCTTGTCAAACTAGAACTATCACTGAAGGTGATTAATACCCCCACAAATGTGACTGTCACAAGAAAAGCTTTGTACAAGAAAATGACTGACTGGAAAAAATGTTATTAGATGCAAATCTCATCTTTATCATAAAGCATCATGTCAAATTTCATTGGATACCAGTCAGTGGTGGCTGAGAAACCGTGCGCAAACGAAAAGTCAACAAACGGGCATGACTCAGTAAACAAGAGCCCATGGGCTCTATATCGCTCACCTGAGTCATGGTGATTATTAAATAAAGAGTGAGGCATCTTGACTCCACCCTGGGGCGGGACCAATTTTGACCCCAGGGGCATAACATGAAGAATCTTGGTCACAACATTTCTATCAGAGTGTTAATCACGATGAACTGAAAGTAACACAAAGTTTGGATTCTGATCAGAAGACAAACAATTGTCTGATCAAGATCCAAACTGTTTGAGGCCAGACATATGTCCGGATAGTACAGGCTACTATCTGAACCACAACATGGGACTACAGTACACTTTTGTATTTAGCCGGTCACCAAAAGACAGCTAACACAGCAGGCTAAAGGATGTCGAACACTGCCACAGTATTAACACCCTGTCACTGTTTACCATGAACCGAAATTACAACACAGTTTGGATTCTGATTAGATGCCAAATAAATGTCTGATCAAGATCCAAACAGTTTGAACTTTGTGGCAATTTATTCCAAGTTGAAATGCCTAAAAATTAGTTTTGAGAAATTCAAGCAGATAACAATTCTAATGTTTACATAAAACTGAGCAGGCAAAGTGTAATACTACCTCTAGCTGACCAGCTGCATCTAAGGCCAAAATAAAAAAGATGTGTGTTTCTGGTTACATGAAAATATTTTTATTTTGTTAAAAGTTTTGGGATTATAAGGGATACAAAATGGCCGCTCGGACTTTAGGGTAGGGGTAAAAGATTAAGCACGGTCGGGTAACCAGAAACACACACTTTTTTTTTAGGCCTAATAGCCTTCACCAAAACAAAACTTGGATTTTCCAGTGTACTACTGGGAAACTTATAAGGCACGGTCTGGTAACCAGAAACACACACTTTTTTTTTTAAGGCCTAATAGCCTAATAGCTTCACCAAAGATATAAAACCTGGATTTTCCAATCCACTAGTACTAGGAAACTTATGTTTCCAGATGAGAAAATGTCTGTAAAAAAGGCATTATCTCACAGGGTGAAGCCAATTTTAAACTCAGGACTACCATATTTACAGCATTTTTAAATATATACATGGTGAATATTTACACCAAATATCTAGCAATAGGCTATGTGGAGAAGATCTTTAAAGTGATTTCTATGCAAAACTAGTGACCCACAGGGCGCGCCCAATTTTGACCCAAGGGCTACAATTTTAACAAATTTATTAAAGGCCTAACAGATGATGTTACAAACCAAATATCTCAGCTCAAGCCTGTGTGGTTTCTGTGAAAAAGATTTTTTAAATATTTAAAAAAAAAATCATTTATGTTGCCATAGCAACCAGAGTTTTGTATGGTTCCACTTAATTTGAACAATCTAGGTAGAAAATCATCCAAGGAACATCCATGCAAAATTTTATCAACATCCATCCAGTTGTTTCAGAGGAGATGTCGTTTGAAATAAAATTTGAACGGACGGACGGACAGATGGACAGACGGACGACGGAAAGTCACCCGCTCCCAATAGCTCACCTTGAGCCTGCGGCTCAGGTGAGCTAAAAAGCAGTGAAGTGGAAAATTCTTATTAAATGCACATCCACTCTTTAAGATAAAACATGTCAAGTTTCATCGGATTTCAGTCAGCAGTTGCTGCGAAACAGCACGAAAACAAAAAGTAAACAAAGGGGCATAACTCTAAGAAAATGACTGAAGTGGAAAACTCTTTTTGATGCACCGACAGGGCGACTCCTATATACTCCCCCCAAAACACTTCGTTTAACTCATTGGACCCTAGTGCCACATATATGCGTCATTAACAAACAATGAACATGTAAAGAGTACACTTATCCTATGCAAACAGTGTAGACCCAGATCAGAGGGCTCCTTAAGGAGCCCTCTGATCAGGGTCTGCACTGTTTGTCATTTTTCAAATAAATTGTGAAAAACAACCCTTACTAGTCCAAAATAGACTAGACTTATTTGCAGCGCTCCAGATAGCGTCCGTACATCAGTAATGTACGGATTTTACATGACCAAATACGGATTTGAAAAATCAGGTCACGTACCATGTACGTATTAATATACCGGGTACGGATATCATTTTGGTTTCGTCCGGATCGCTGATTTTCAATACCGATATTTTCGAATGACGAGCCGTGTAATACAAGTTTTAGGAAACTGATTACCTGCCTATGCTATAAATGACATCGCAAAAATGAGTACCTATCTTCATCCGGGCGCTATTAGTGCGCTCTATCCAATATCGGAAACCAGTGTAAACAATATGGCTTTCCAACAAACCGAAAGCAAAATCTATCACCGATAATATGGCGATTCTTTCCAAGACACGGACGAATCTAGCATTAATCCCACAAAAGAAATATCAGGACGATCTTAGATGAACGTATCCATATTAAGCGGTATCGCTGTCAGAGAAGAAATTGCGCCATAGAGGTATGAAAGTGATGCCGAAAGCGGCAGTTTCAACTGAATCTGAATTTGTACTTCGCCCTATAAAGGCTTTTACACGACGGAATTTATTTATTGGTTTCGTCTTAGGCAGGTTAGAATTAAAATGAGACACGCCGTGACATAATGCGAAATCAGCGCTTAGCCTGGTATTATAAATTGTGCAAAATAAGCCTGATGTTTATAGACAAATTGTTCATTCTAAAAGGTCATGGTATTGTGACTTGCTAAGCGGTCCATTTGTTTTTATGAGATGTATAAACATGTACACCTCAAATCAGCAAGGCAATAGTATTCCTAAACTAATATGGTACTTCACTGTGTTCAGTTGCTTAATAATAATACATTAACATATTAAAGGACTTCATTGCAAGGATGATAGTGAAGTATTTCATTGCAAGGATAATAGAAACAAGAGCCACTATGGCTCTAAGGCGCTCACCAGAGTAGACCATGTAAAACTGTTAATCTAAGGGATGTGTAGCCTCTACAGTGTTAACAAGATTTATCTATGATTTGACCTAGTGACCTAGTTTTGAACCCGACATGACCCATATTGGAATTTGACCTAGATTTTATGAAGTCATACATTCTGATCAAATTTCAGTAAAATCCAGTAAGATTTGTAGCGTCAAGAGTGCTAACAAGGTTTTTCTATGATTTGACCTAGTGACCTAGTTTTTGTCTGCAGGTGACTCATATTCGGTCTTCATCTAATTTTCATGGAGACAAACATTGTGATAAAATTTCATGAAGATTAAATGAATTTTGTAGCCACTAGAGTGCTAACAAGGTTTTTCTATGATTTGACCTAGTGACCTAGTTTTTGACCGGACACGACCCACATTTGAACTTGGCCTAGATTTCATGGACAAACATTGTGATCAAGTTTCTTGAAGATTAAATCAAATTTGTAGCCACTAGAGTGCTAACAAGGTTTTTCTAAGATTTGACCTAGTGACCTAGTTTTTGACCCGACATGACCCAGATTCGAACTTGACCTAGATTTTATGGAGACAAACAATGTGATTAAGTTTCATGAAGATTGAATCAAATTTGTAGCCACTGGAGTGCTAACAAGGTTTTTCTATGATTTGACCTAGTGACCTAGTTTTTGACCCGACATGACCCAGATTCGAACTTGACCTAGATTAAATGGAGACAAACATTGTGATCAAGTTTCATGAAGATTGAATCAAATTTGTAGCCACTAGAGTGCTAACAAGGTTTTTCTAAGATTTGACCTAGTGACCTAGTTTTTGACCCGACATGACCCAGATTCGAACTTGGCCTAGATTTCATGGAGACAAACATTAAGTTTCATGAAGATTGAATCAAATTTGTAGTCACTAGAGTGCTAACAAACCAATTGTGGACGACGGACGGACGGACGGCGGACGGACGGACGGCGGACATCCATCGATCCTAAAAGCTCACCATGAGCACTTCGTGCTCTGGTGAGCTAAAAAGCCAACAGTGTCCGCAATACTTAGCGCATATTTTTTCATTGTAAAAAAAAAATTGTACTGAAAAAGAAATCTCGGTACTGATTAATTTAAAAAATGATCAGTACCGTACTGATTTCACAAAAAATTATCTGGAGCACTGTATTTGGAAATGGGAATGTTCCATTTGAACTTTCAGGGGACAATGAGTTAAGGGGGTATAAAGAGGCAAATGTGTCAGGATAAAGGTGATGTGTGTACTCCACATGAAAAATGAAAAACCTTGGTTGCTCTAAAGAAATGCTCCGTACAAGATTTTTCAACAATTCAAGTCCAAAAATACTGAAGACAGAGTTACAGATCGTCTGCACTGCACTTGTTGTTAATGTGATCTATCTGTATATGAAATTTGAAGTCAATAGCTTTTATACTTTAGAAGTTATGCTCCGGACAAACAAATTTTGACAAAAATAACACAAGAGGGCCATGAAGGCCCTGATTTCGCTCACCAGAGGATACTGAACCCAATACTTGAACCTAACCATGTTTTTCATGGATTTGACCTAGTGACCTACTTTTGAACCGGACATTATCCATGTTCCAACTTGACCTAGATTTTGTCAAGAACATCATTAGGAGCAAGTTTGATGAAGAAACTATGGCCTCTAGTACGTCCACAAGATTTTTGATCCGACATGACCCATTTTCAATCTTGACCTAGATTTTGTAAATACTGTACCAACATTTAGAGCAAGTTTGATGAAGATCGACTTAAAACTGTGGCCTGTAGTACTTCCACAAAGTTTTTCGAGGATTTGACCTAGTGACCTACTTTTCGACCGGACATGACTCATTTTCAAACTTGACCTAGATTTTGACAAGAACAACACTTGGAGCAAGTTTGATGAAGATTGGCTTGAAACTATGGCCTCTAGTGCGTCTACAAGGGTTTTCTAGGATTTGACCTAGTGACCTACTTTTTGATCAGACATGACCCATTTTTGAACTTGACCTAGATTTTGTCAAGAACAACATTTGGGGTAAGTTTGATGAAGATTGACTCAAAACTGTGGCCTCTATTGCATCCTCAAGGTTTTTCATGGATTTGACCTAGTGACCTACTTTTTGACCGGACATGACCCATTTGCAAGCTTGACCTAGATTTTGTTAAGAACAACATTTGGAGAAAGTTTGATGGAGATTGGCTTGAAACTATGGCTTCTAGAGCGTCCACAAGGTTTTTCCAAGATTTGACCTAGTGACCTACTTTTTGACTGGACATGACCCATTTTCGAACTTGACCTAGATTTTGTCAAGAACAACATTTTGGGTAAGTTTGATGGAGATTGACTCAAAACTGTGGCCTCTAGAGCGTCCACAAGGTTTTTCTAGGGTTTGACCTAGTGACCTACTTTTTGACCGGACATATCCCATTTTCAAACTTGGCCTAGATTCTGTCAAGAACAACATTTGGAGCAAGTTTGATGAAGATTGGTTCAAAACTATGGCCTCTAGAGTGTCCACAAGGTTTTTCTAGAATTTGACCTAGTGACCTACTTTTTGATCGGACAAGACTCATTTTCGAACTTGACCTAGATTTTGTCAAGAACAACATTTGTGGTAAGTTTGATGAAGATTGACTAAGAATTGTGGTCGCTAGATCGGTAACGAACAAATTGTGGACGGACGGACGGACATACGGACAAAAGGCGATCCTAAAAGCTCACCCTGAGCTTCGCTCAGGTGAGCTAAAAAGGCAATAACTCCAAAAAAACTGAAGACAGAGTTATGGATCTTGTACATTGCACTTGTGTTTAATGTGATCTATCTGTGTATGAAGTTTGAAGTCAATAGCTTTTATTCTTTTGAAGTTATGCTCCGGACATGCCGAATCGGGACAAAAATGACATAAGGCAATAACTCCAAAAATACTGAAGCCAGAGTTACGGACCTTGTGCACTGCACTTTGGGTCAATGTGATCTATCTGTCTATGAAGTTTGAAGTCAATAGCTTTTATACTTTGGAAGTTATGCTCCAGACAAGACAGACAGACAGGGTGACTCCAGTATACACATCCCCCCCCCTACCCCCAACTTTGTTTATGGGGGTATAAATAGGGTTTGCTTACACACACGCAAGCCACTGTGTAGTACAGACAATGTGATTGTTTAATAAATGCTTAAAATTTGGCTGAAATTAGAATAAAATGTATACAACCACATATGCAATGCATAAAAGGTGAATCTAGGGCATGGTAGATTATAATAAGAACCACATTGGCTCTAAATCGCTCACCTGACTCATAGCAATACATTTGACAATGTGGCATTTTAAGAAAAATGTTGTTTAAAATCTGACACAGAACGGTCACAATAGCTCACCATGAGCACTTCGTAGCTCAGGTGAGCTAAAAATTATTGGGCTGTTAACTCTAAAATATTGCAAACTCATTCAAAATATTTTTTCTCAAATTTTATCATTATCAATGTGTGTAATATGTTTATCTCTGGGTCCTAATGTTGAACAAATATAATAAAGGTGTAATTCGAATTACTAGCAATTCCTTTTGTTTAGGCAGTTCTATACACAGAGCTAGATAAGTATATTGCAAAAACACTAAAATAATGAAATTTGAGAAGAAATATTTTGAATAAAAGAGTCTGAATTTCCATACAAAATTTGTCTATCTTAGCTCATATCTTAAATTAGCTCATAAGAATTTCTGTCATATCATAACAGTCAGTTAAACAACTTTGTTATATACAGTTTTACTATCATATGATAATAATTTATTATCCTGACAGTGTTCATTAACTTCATCAACTGATTGACAGTCAATTAGCCTAACGGTCTGAATGAAAAAAAGTTTTCATTTTCTGTTTCTCAGTCATTATCCAATTATGGACCGTGTTCTTAATTTTTTTCCAGGACAGGTTCTGAAGAGCTGCATATTTGCGAGAAACCTTTTCACACTCAGCTTTCTGCAGTTCCCTTCTCATTTCTATATTTGTTTTGAACAAAGTTTTCAGAAGACTGCGCTGAGCCTCTGTAAGTTTCACCACTTCTCCTGAAATATATCAAAACATTTCTTGAATCAGGTCATTTTGTTCATCAAAAAATTCATACAATAAAATTGGAGGTTTTTTTTAACCCCCCCCCCCCGCTCCTTCCAAGCATTCCTCTCTTCACTTAACTCATTCCTCCCTGGACTTCAAAATGGACACTTCCAATTAAGTCTAGTCCATTGTTGATTATTAAGGGTTGTTTTTACAATATATTGCAAAATTACAAACAGTGCAAACCCTGATCAGAGGGCTGCTTTAGCAGCCCTCTGATCTGGGTCTACACTGTTTGCATAGGACAAGTGTACTCTATACAAGGTACACTTTTTGTAAATCATGTATGTAAGCGTTACTAGGGGTTAAAGGGTTAAATACTCTTTAAACGTTGGCACATAACACTTCATGTGAAATTGACCCATTCAGTAACATTTGGACCTAGCAAAGGCTTTGCTTTAATGCTTGATACATTTTTATATGAAAGATATGGGAACAAGAGCACCACTGAGCGGCACCAACGCTTGTCTGTTTAATTAGTAAGGTATGAAGTTTCATGTTGATACCTCTTATTTTGTTTGAGTAATCAGCTGAATTGAAGTTTTCCAAAAAAAACAAAGGGCCATTACTCCAAAATTTTGAAATTAAGAGTTTTGGTTCTTATGTAGGGGACTTCTCAATGCGTTCTATCCACCTATAAAGTTTCATTTTGATATCTCTTACACTTTTTTAGTAATAAGCTAAAATATACGCCCACGTGCGACATGTCGAGCCCGTCGCCCATTTACCAATAGTACATGCATAAGTTTGACTATTTCCATGACCTTAAAGCTACAGACCTGACTCTTGCACACATCATCTGAACTAGAATTCCATTTCTGTCATGTTATTTTGAAATCTTTCCATGCAAATCTGAGAAAGAGCCTGGATAAACCAAGAAAGAAATGTGACCTTGACCTTTCAGTTACCAACATGTTTTTTTATGAGCGACACATTATATCCAAGTCAGGTAAGAGCCCGGACAAGTAAAAAAATACATGTTTTTGACCTTTGACCTCTAAGTTTGACCTTGACCTTTCAGTTACTGACATGGTTTTTGCGCGCGACACGTCATACCTTTAAGACAGACATTTACTCCAAGTTATTTCAAAATCCATTCATGGAGTTGCGAGTAAGAGTCCGGACAAGCCCAAAAATACATGTTTTTGACCTTTGACCTCTAAATATGACCTTGACCTTTCAGCTACTGACGTGATTTTTGCGGGGGACACGCCATACCTTTAAGATAAACATTTATGCCACGTCATTTCAAAATCCATTCATGGAGTTCGGAGTAAGAGCCCGGAAAAGCCCCAAAATACATGTTTTTGACCTTTGAACTCTAAATATGACCTTGACCTTTCAGCTACTGACGTGATTTTTGCGCGCGACAAGCCGTATCTTTAAGACAAACATTTATGCCACTTCATTTCAAAATCCATTCATGGAGTTCGGAGTAAGAGCCCGGAAAAGCCCAAAAATACATGTTTTTGACCTTTGAACTCTAAATATGACCTTGACCTTTCAGCTACTGACGTGATTTTTGCGTGCAACAAGCCGTACCTTTAAGACAAACATTTATGCCACGTCATTTCAAAATCCATTCACGGAGTTCCGAGAAAAAGTCCGGACAAGCCCAAAAATACATGTTTTTGACCTTTGACCTCTAAGAATTACCTTGACCTTTCAGCTACTGATATGGTTTTTGCGCGTGACACGCCGTACCTTTAAGACAAACATTTATGCCACGTCATTTCAAAATCCATTCATGGAGTTCCGAGTAAGAGCCCGGACAAGCCCAAAAATACATGTTTTTGACCTTTGACCTCTAAGTATGACCTTGACCTTTCAGCTACTGATATGGTTTTTGTGCGTGACACGCCGTACCTTTAAGACAAACATTTATGCCACGTTATTTCAAAATCCATTCATGGAGTTCCGAGTAAGAGCCCGGACAAGCCCAAAAATACATGTTTTTGACCTTTGACCTCTAAGTTAAAGTATGACTTTGACCTTTCAGCTACTGATATGGTTTTTGCGCGATACATGCCGCACCTGTAAGACAAACATTTATGCCAAGTCATTTCAAAAATCCATTCACGGAGTTCCGAGTTAGAGCCCGGACAAGACCGGACGGACAGACGGACGGACGGACGCACTAACATACACTCAAAACATGAGGACATTGTGACAACTATGTCGAGCTCTCCGCAAGCGGGCTCGACAAAAACCAAAAAAGGAAACAAGAGCCAGAATGGCTCTAAATCGCTCACCTGAGTCATACTGACATTATATAAAATAAGTTGACACCAACTGAAACTATATGATAATGAATAGTATTGGTAAAGTACCTCTAGAAGTCACACCATGCCAAATATCAAAGTTTTGGCCATATTAGTTTCAGAGAAGAGGATGTTTGAACTTTTCACTATATAACTTTGGGCTGGGTCATTTTTTATTCATGGGGCATAATTAGAACAATCTTGATTCGGGGCATATAGATGATGCTATATGCCAAATATCTAAGCTGAGGGTACGTAACTATTGTTTATGACAACAAGGTTTTTAAAGTTTTCAGTAAAATTTGTGACCCCAGGGCGGGCCAATTTTGACCCCTGGATCATAATTTCAACAATCTTGGTAAAAGTTCACCAAATGATGCTACATACCAAATATCACAGTTCTAGGCCTTTCAGTTTCAGACAAGAAGACTTTTAAATTTTCACTATATAATCCTATGTAAAACTTGTGACCTCCGGGGCGGGGCCAATTATGACCCCAGGGGCAAACTTTGAACAATCTCTGTAGAGGTCCACTGGATGATGCTACATACCAAATATGGTAGCTGTAGGCCTTATGGATTTGACAAGAAGATTTTTAAAGATTTCAGTTAAATTTGTGACCCCCGGGGTCGGGTCGATTTTGATCCCTGCGCTATAATTTCAACAATCTTGGTAAAGGTTCACCAAATGATGCTACATACCAAATATCACAGTTCTAGGCCTTTCAGTTTCAGACAAGAATACTTATAAAATTTTCACTATATAATCCTATGTAAAACTTGTGACCCCCGGGGCGGGGCCAATTTTGACCCCAGGGGCAAACTTTGTACAATCTTTGTAGAGAACCACTAGATGATGCTGCATACCAAATATGGTAGCTCTAGGCCTTATGAATTTTGACAAGAAGATTTTTAAAGCTTTCAGTTAAATTTGTGACCCCCGGGGCGTGGTCAATTTTGACCCCTGGGCTATAATTTCAACAATCTTGGTAAAGGTTCACCAAATGATGCTACATACCAAATATCACAGTTCTAGGCCTTTCAGTTTCAGACAAGAAGACTTTTAAATTTTTTACTATATAATCCTATGTAAAACTTGTGACCCCCGGGGCGGGGTCAATTTTGACCCCAAGGGCAAACTTTGAACAATCTTTATAGAGATTTTCTAGATGATGCTACATACCAAATATGATAGCTCAAGGCCTTATGGATTTTGATAAGATTCTTAAAGTTTTCACTATATAATCCTTTGTAAAACTTGTGACCCCCGGGGAGGGGCCAATTTTGACCCAGGGCCAAACTTTGAACAATCTTTGTAGAGGGCCATTAGATGATTCTCAATACCAAATTTGGTAGTCCTAGGTCTTACAGTTTTTGAGATGATGATTTTTAAAGATTTCATTTTTTATTTACATTTGTTGCCATGGCAACCAGAGTTCAGCATGGAATCAAATTCTTTGAACAACTTTGGTAGACGTTCACCCAAGGATCATTCCTGGCAAGTTTGGAAAAAATCCAACCAGCAGTTTAGGAGGAGATGTCGTTGAAAGAAAAAGTTGACGACGCACGACTGACGACGACGGACACAGGCCGATCACAATAGCTCACCTTGGCACTTCGTGCCAGGTGAGCTAAAAAGGCAAATAACTCCAACATTTGGAATAAAGAGTTATGGTTCTTATGTAGGGACATTCTAATAAATGAGAACAGACTTTTAACGCAAAACCTTAACATTGACCTTTGAAGTCAAGGTCAAAGGTCAAAGTCATTAAACTGCAGTGCAACGTGCTGTACTTATTAAGGCGCATCAGCATGTTAAGTTTCTTGACACTAGGAGCAGTAGTTAGTCCAGGACAAACTTTAACGCAAAACCTTAACTTTGACCATTGAGGACAAGGTCAAAGGTCACGGTCAATAAACTGCAGTGCAACATGCTGTACTCGTTAAGGTGCATCAGCATACGAAGTTTCGTGACTCTAGGTGCAGCAGTAAGTCCAGAATAGATTTCATCTGAGATTTACCAAAACATTCTTTCCGAAAAAGTTTCATGCAAATTAGGAACCAAAACAATGTGATCACTAGTGTTCACAATGTTTTTCTATAATTATTTAACATTGTGATCTAGTTTTTGAACCAACATGACCCACTTTCAATGCCATTCAAGATTTTATCAAGACAAATATTCTGACCAAGTTTCATGAAGATTAGGCTAAGACCTATAATATTTGATGAAACAACATGGCTCTAGCATATTTCTAAAGCAAAAATAATACCCTTCCATAACAACATAACTTTTAACCAATAATTGGTGAATTGTATCTGTGCAATTTTAACAGAAACTGCATTTATACACAAAACAATGTAATATTTGGCCCATTGACACATCAAAAGTCCTAGGACTATAACTTAAGACCTTCCTAGGACTAAACTTAGGACCGTTTCAACAAACCGGCCCTGCTGGTCTCGTTAATATTGATTTATTCTTTCATTTAAAAGTTAAAATATCAAGAGTGTTAAAGAATGATTAAATTCCGTTAAATAAATCCTGTAAGATTTTTCAACGACGAAGTAGACACTACTGGAAAGGGCAGTTTTGTATCTATTTGGATGAAAATCGAATTGACTATCAAAGAAGAAAAAAATAATGAAAATTTACTTATACAAGAGGCCCATGGGCCACATTTCGCTCACCTGAGAATAGGGGCATAATTTGAAAATCTCTGTAACAGTTCACTAGATGATACTACATAACAAATATCATAAGTTTAAGTGCTTTCAGTTTTGGAGAAGAAGATTATTTACTATATAATCCTATGTAAAACTTGTGACCCCAGGGTGGTGCCAATTTTGACCCCAGGGGCATTATTTGAACAATCTTTGTAGAGGTCCATTAGATGATGCTACATACCAAAAATCACAGCTCTAAACCTTTTGGTGTCGGAGAAGAAGATTTTTTAAGTTTTTACTAAATAATTCTGAGTAAAACTTGTGACCCCGGGTTGGGGCCAAGTTCTACCCTAGGGGCATAATTTGAACAATCTATGTAGAGGTCCCCTAGATGATGCTACATACTAAACATTACAGCTCTACACCTTTAGGTTTCGAAGAAGAAGAATTTTTAAGTTTTGACTATATAATTCTATGTAAAACTTGTGACCCTGGGGCGGGGTCAATTTTGACCCCAGGGGAAAAATTTGAACAAACTATGTAGAGGTCCACTAGATGATGCTACATACCACATATCAAAGCTCTAAACCTTTGGATTTCGAAGAAGAAGAATTTTTAAGTTTTTACTATATATCCTATGTAAAACTTGTGACCCCCTGGGTGGGGCCAATTTTGACCCCAGGCGCATAATTTGAACAATCTATGTAGAGGTCCCCTAGATGATGCTACATACTAAACATTACAGTTCTACGCCTTTATGTTTCGAAGAAGAAGAATTTTTAAGTTTTGACATATATAATCCTATGTAAAACTTGTGACCCCTGGGGCGGGGTCAATCTTGACCCCAAGGAGAAAATTTGAACAAACTATGTAGAGGTCCACTACATGATGCTACATACTTAACATTATAGCTCTACGCCTTTAGGTTTTCGAAAAAGAATTTTTAAGTTTTTACTATATTATCCTTTGTAAAATTTGTGACCCCTGGGGCGGGGTCAATTTTGACCCCAGGGGCAAAATTTGAACAAACTATGTAGAGGTCCACTAGATGATGCTACATACCAAATATCACAGCTCTAAGCCTTTCGGTTTCGGAGGAGAAGATTTTTTAAGATTTTACTATATAATCCTATGTAAAGCTTTTGACCCCCGGGGCGGGGCCAATTTTGACCCTAGGGGTATAATTTGAACAAACTTGATAAAGGACCTTTAGATGATGCTATGTGCCAAATATCTAAGCTCAGGCCCTTGTAGTTTTTGACATGAAGATTTTTTAAGATTTTATTATTTTTTCACTTTGGTTGCCATAGCAACCAGAGTTCTACATTGCTTTCAATTCTTTGAACAAATTTGAAAGAGCTTGATCTAAGGAACATTTGTGTTAAGTTTGGTTGAAATCTGTCAAGTGGTATAGGAGGAGATGTCATTTTAAGCAATTGTTAACGACGACGGACACAGGGCCATCACAATAGCTCACCTTGAGCCTTTGGCTCAGGTGAGCTAATAAAGAAACAAGAGGGACAGAGGCCCACATGGCGCTCACCTGAGAACATTGTACGAAAGAAGCTGACTGGGCAAGACAAAATTTTGATATAGCTATGACCCAGGGGTAATAATTCGAACAATCTCTGTATGGGACCACAATGCAAAGATACATGTCAAATATTAATGATCTGGGCCTTATGATTCAAGAGAAGAAGATTTTAAAAGGTTTTCCTATAAACAAGAGGGCTGATAAGCCCTGGGAAAGGGGCATTTTTGACCCTGAAGTCATAATTTGACAATTCTGGTCTAGGACTATAAGGCAAAGCTACATGTCAAATATTAAAGGTCAGGGCCTTACGGTTTCAGAGTAGAAGATTAGAAAGGTTTTCTTATACAAGAATATGTAAAACTGATATAAAAGCCCTGGGGCGGGCCATTTTTGACTGGGAGTCATTATTTGAACAATCTACATGTAGGTATAGGACCACACGATAAAGCTGCATGTCAAATACAAAAGGCCTCAAACTTACTGTATGATGCTACATAAGAAATTTGTTTTTTCTAGGACTTATGGTTTTTGAAAAGAAGATCTTTAAAGTTTCTGACTTGGGTTTTATGCAAATACAGAAATTGACCACGCCCTCTGGCAGCCATGTTTTCTAATGAATCAAAATTCTTTAAACAACTTTGAAAGTCTATCAATTGACAAACATTTTGGTGAAAATCAAATTGAAATTGGACCAGTAGTTTCGGAGAAGAAGATTTTTCTAGTTTTTGTGCACGGTTGCCATGGCAACAAGAAAATTACCCCATCCTCAAACATTTAACAACTTTTCGTTCCCCCACCCTACTGATGCTTCTGTTAAAGTTTGGTTGAGTTTAGGCCAACAGTTTCAGAGAAAACGATATTTAAAGGTTTTCCTAAGTTAAACTGATAAGCCCTTGGGCGGGGCCATTTTTGATCCGGGGGTCATAATTTGAACCATCTTGATACAGACTCACAACATGATGCTACATAAGAAATTTGGTTGTTCTAGGACGTATGGTTTTTGACAAGAAGAACTTTAAAGGTTTTGACCTGGGTTGTCAATACTATGTAAATACTGAAATTTACCTCTAGCGGCCATGTTTTTGAACGGATCAAAATTCTTTGAACAACTTTGAAAGTCTATCAATTGACAAACATTTTGGTGAAAACAAAATTGAAATTGGACCAGTAGTTTCGGAGAAGAAGATTTTTCTAGAATTTGTGCACGGTTGCCATGGCAACTAGAAATATTTACCCCACCCACAAACTTTTAACAACTTTTCGTTCCCCCACCCTATTGATGCTTCTGACAAAGTTTGGTTGAAATCGGGTCAGGGGTTTCAGAGGAGATGTCGTTTGAAAATGTGGACGGACGACGGACACCGGACGGAATGTGATCACAATAGCTCATCCTGAGCCTTTGGCTCAGGTGAGCTAATAAAAGCAATGGAATATTATATATTTGTGACACTCAATCGCTGATAGTTTGTCTTTTGGTGTATTATCTTAAACCTTTGGTTTATATAAAGATGTTCTGATATCACCATGGCACTTTTAATTTGAAAGTATATTCATTTGATAGATCTAGTTCTGGTAGTTTTCTCAAATTATTTCAGATGAATACTTTTTTATGCATTTCATCTTATTTGATTTTGAATTTGTTTATAAAGGTCAGTTTTGGAAAGAAATTCACATGTTTTAATCTTGGGACCATTTTAACCCTTTCAGAGCTAAATTTTAAAATGAACTTTCCCATGGTTAATTTTGGGGGCTCATTTTGATCATTCAAAGGAGGAACTATTCAAAATTTTACTTGAAATCTATATACTTTGTTGTATTTCTAACAACAGGGCATGGCAAACAGTGCTGACCATGATGAGAGGGCTTATTTAGGAAAAAACACATATTTGCATGTCCTACACGCAAAGGGTTAAGACTGCTACAGACCTGTCCCAAAATTAGGACCTCTACAGACCAAATAACATGTTCTATGACTTAAAGTCTTTTGATGAAAATTTTTCTCTTGGGACCAAACTCTGTTCCTGGGACAAAATAATGGTCCTAAGACTTTTGATGAAATGCAACCCAGATATACATACATAGCAAGAGATAACAAGAGGAGCCTACTAGTTTTGTGCTGGGAGCTACATCTTTTCTGTGGCTTTGTCACCTTATTTGTATTAGACCTGACACTACAACTCTGTTGTACACCATCCTGTTGGAATACTGGCACAGCCTCCATACCTTCCTTTGTTGCATCTGGAACTAGCATAAAGATACAAAAGTCACACAGTTTGCAAGGAGTTTTGTACTAGGGGAATAATAGAGAGGTTTCGAATTCTTACTTGTACTTGTACGTGTACGTGTGGCTACACGTACACGTACGCGTACACGTATTTTCAAAATCATGTTTCGAAATTGGATAACATGAACGCGTACGGGTAATTTATCATAATGCAAAATAAGTAAATTTATGTAATTCCTTAATGTTTTTACGAGATATACAGCAGCCATGGTTGGTGTGGAAATGTATGTGTCCAAAAAATAAACGGGGACAGTAAAAGAGAGAGAGAGAGAGAGAGAGAGAGAGAGAGAGAGAGAGGAGAAAAAAGACAAAGAGAGAAAGAGAGAGAGAGAGGAGAAATAGAGAGAGCGAGAGAGGCGAAAGAGAGAGAGAGGAGAAATAGAGAGAGAGCGAGAGAGGCGAAAGAGAGAGAGGGAGAGAGACATAGACAAAGAATCAAAGAGAGACAAAAATAGAGACAGAGAGAGAATGATAGAGAGACAGAGAAAGATAGATAGAGAGACAGATATATAGACAGACTGACAGGCAGACAAACAGACAGACATACATACAGACAGAGACAAGAGACATACAGATACAAAGACAGAGGGAAACATAGACAGACAGACAGACAGAATGGGAGAATGGGAGATATCTACATAAATAAAGAATAAAACAAAATAAAAAATGACTGCATGCAGGACCCTCACATCTCCTTTTCGGAATTAATGACAGACTTTTTTGACATGTCAGAAAACGACATGTCCCTCAGTCTTTTGATAGAACCCACCAACACCCAACCCCATCTTCCTATGGGATAGGTCTGTGAACAGTCAGAAGACCAATGTGTGTGAGAGAGAGAGAGATTGAGAGAGAGAGAGAGAGAGAGAGAGAGAGAGAAGAGAGAGAGAGAGAGGGGAGCGGATACAGTTTGGTTTGTTTGTTTACGTCCGTTTAGACAAGAACTGCCATCTAAGGGCTAATTTGACGGCAATTGACTCCTCAGAGAGAGGGGAGCGGATACAGAGAACCCGGGCGCGATTCCCTACTCTAATTATCGAAAGAGTTATTTGATTTTTTTAGATGCCTAGTGTAAATCACTGACGCATCCGACCTCGGTTTATAAAGTCTCATACGAAAGACTTGGTCCGGCGGGGGTCGAACTCACTCACGACCCCTGGTATTGGAGCCGAGCGCAACTACTACTCGACCACGTGGTCCACGTCTGACGGAGAACCCGGATGCGATGCCGTACTCTTATTAGAGAAAGTCAGTTCTCTGGTCCTTTAGATGCCCACTGTAAAGCACTGATACATATGATCATACCTCGGTTTATCAAGTCTTATCCGAAATATTTGGTCCGGCGGGGGTCAAACTCACGACCCTGGCATTGTAGTCGAGCACAACTACGTAGCACTTGACCGCGTCCGCCGGTAGTCTGGTGGATCCATAAAGGAACAAAGCATAGGAAATAGGCTAAGTGTTTTATCTTGAGCCCTATTGGTCGGCATCCCGACTACAATTTGAAGGTGTTGACTGTCGCCGCAAGGGATGGGAGATCTAGCTTCGAGGATGCAATTTCAAGCGCTTGGAGGGACGATAAATCTTATTAGCTACAACAACAACACAACAGAATAGGTCTACATATCATATGATAGACTCACATGAACGTTTGTCAAAGTGTAATGCAACTATTTAGTCTGCTGTCTATAACGTGTGGCCGTGTCACGTAGTGCGCTATTAAACATCTTTATTTTAAATTTCTCAAGTAAATCAACACTTCTGGCACGATTAGAAAGGTTTGTACTAACATTCTGTCAACAAATATTGCAATAAACAATACGAGAAATTGGAATAAAACGATGATAAACCTACACGTTTTTCTGTTACGCGTAGACTGTACATTACACGTTGATGACTTGTAAATCCGAAGATAGGCACGCATATATTGATGACGTCACGATGGTTTCTGCACATTTTAGTCGAGCTACAAGTACACGTACCCGTACAAGTAAAAATCGAAACCTCTCTATTATCTGTCAAATAGTTTTGCGAGAAAACAGCGGACAAAAAAATGTTGACGGACGAACGGATGGACTTACGGACAGACAGGGCCACGCCAATATACGACCACCTTTAGTAGGTGGGTGTATAAAAATATGAGGACATTGCGACAACTATGTCGAGCTGACCGCAAGAGGGCTCGACAAAAAAAGGGTCAATAGTCACCCCTATTTTGTACTGGTCTAATAAGCACCAGTACAATCAGATACACACACACAGTCCCCCAAGATCACACTGAGGTATTCACCCGCAAAGATGACAAGACAATTGTTAAACAAAGGCCAACAGGCCCTATGGCGCTCACCAGAGACATTAGAATATGATAAGGACTGTACATGTAGATGTCTCCAAAAGCTTTTCGAAATGATCAAGGTGGTCATTCTGAGTAAGGTTCACAAAGTACATGCTAAAAATATCACCCACTGACCTACTTTTTAGTCTGACAGGGCTAAAAGTATGGCCCCTAGAGAACTATGAAGCTTTTCTTATGATTTGACCTACTGACCCACTTTTTGAACCAACATAACCCACACCAATACATTGCCTAGATTTTGTCAAGGTGGTAATTCTGAAAAAGTTTTATGAAGTTGGGGCTAAAAGTATTGATCCTAGAGTGTTTGGAAGTTTTTTCTAGGCATTGACCTACTGACCTACTTTTTAACCCAATGTAATCCATATTTATATAGTGCCTAGATTTTGTCAATGAGGATCATTTTGAGCAAGTGTCAATAACATTGGGAAAAAGATTTGGCTCCTAGAGTGTCAAAAAGCTGATTCTGTGATTTGACCTACTGACCTACTTTATGACCCGAAACTACCTATATTCTGGTATGGCCTAAATTTCATTAAGGATATGACCATGATAAAGTTTCATAAAGATATAGCCATAAATACAACTCCTAGAAAGTTCAATATTACCATATATGGAAAAATGACCACGCCCTCTGGCGGCCATGTTTTTTGACGGATCAAAATTCTTTTAACAACTTTTAAAGTCAATCACATTTTGGTGAAAACCAAATTCAAATCGGACAAGTCGTTCTGGAGAAGAAGATTTTTCTAGATATTGTGCATGGTTGCCATGGCAACAATACTGATGGCCCCACCCAATATCTTTGAACAACTTTTGAAGCTCACAATCACAGTATGTGTCTGACCAAGTTTGATTACAATTGGACTGTTGGTTTCAGAGAAGAAGTCATTTGTAATTGTTGACGGACAGACAGACAGACGGATGACAGACACAGGGGTATCACAATAGCTCACCTTGAGTACTTTGTGCTCTGGTTAGCTAAAAACATACAGAGCTACATGAATACCAAGTGTTAAAACTACTTACAGAGACACATATACTAAGCATAGTTTATATGTATACATTTTAAGTTTAAAACTTAAAGTGTGTTGACTGAATATGGCTTATAGACTTGAAACAAATGTTAATTACGGTCAATCAAACCGGCAGAATCTAGGTCTGACATTCATAATAGTGAGATTAAGTGCTAATTTTCACATGTATTTATGTCTGGCTAACACAAATACTTGCGAAATTTAGCATGAACCGAAATATGACGTCTTAGTTAATGTACTGTGGGTATGTTATGGATTAAATAAATTCAAGCTTACTTTCAGTCAAGTCATCTGCTTCATGGACTTCCTCTTCATCACCCTCACTGTCACTGCTTACAACCTTATCTGTCAAAGAAAAAATGACACTATCATGACCCTGCATCACTGAAAAAAGACTGTACTTTTTCCAGGAGTTCTAAATGCTGACTCAGACTCCAGCCTTAGAACCTTTCTGTCCAAAGTTTTATTTGGATAAAATTGTAAATGTGTTACAAGCTTTTCCTATATTTTTGCCTGTACCCTAGTGTTGTATCCCAGAATCGAACCTGGTCTATATTTTACACAAACAATCATTCTGAACAAATAACAAGGGCCACTATGGCCCTATATCGCTCACCTGGTCAACATGTAACCATGTACACCATGTGACCTAGTTTTTGACCGGACATGACCCACATTCAAACTTGACCTAGATATCAATAAGACAAACATTTTGATAAAGTTTCATAAAGATCCAATGAGATTTGTAGTCTCTAGAGTGTAAACAAGGGTTTTCCATGATTTGACCTAGTGACCTAGTTGTTGACCCAACATAACCCACATACAAACTTGACCTCAATTTCAAGACAAACATTTTGATCAAGTTTCATGAAGATCCAATGAGATATGTAGTCTCTAGAGTGTTAACAAGGTTTTTCCATAATTTGACCTAGTGACCTACTTTTTGACCCTACATGACCACAATTTAAACTTGACCTAGATTTCATTAAGCCAAACATTTTGATCAAGTTTCATGAAGATCCAATGAAATTTGTAGTCTGTAGAGTGTTAACAAGGTATTTCGATAATTTGACCTAGTGACCTAGTTATTAACAGGATATGACCCACATTCAAACTTGACCTAGATTTCATTGAGGCAAACATTGTGACTAAGTTTCATGAAGATCCAATGAAATTTGTAGTCTCTAGAGTTTTAACAAGGTTTTTCCATGATTTGACCCTAGTGACCTAGTTTTTGACCGGACATGACCTACATTCAAACTTGACCTAGATTTCATTGAGGCAAACATTGTGACTAAGTTTCATCAAGACCCAATGAGATTTGTAGCTGCTAGAGTGTTAACAAACAATTGTGGACGGACGACGGACATCTAGCGATCCTAAAAGCTCACCTTGGCACTACGTGCCAGGTGAGCTAAAAAATGTGACCCCATCTACAAAATGTTTCCGTAAGATTTTATCTGTTGATGAAACTCTTGGTTAATAAATTCAAACTTCAACAAGAGATGTGTGTAAAACATATATGCCCCCACCCCCTTCCCATTGGGATGTTGACCTTGACCTACTGACCTAAAAAGGAATGGGGATCATCTTCTCATCATGGTAAACCTCCCTACCAAATATGAGAACTGTTGGATAAATGATGGACGAGATATTGATCAGAAACCATAACAATGATATCATAGCACTGGATGACCTTGACCTACTGATCTTAAAAGAATTAGGGGTCATCTACTTGACAAACCTCCCTACTAAATATATGAACTATTGCATGAATGATTGACGAGATATTGATTGGAAACTATGACTATGATTATCATTAGGGTAGGACACCGGTACTCGGTATCGAAACAGTATCGAGAATCGTTTAAATTTGTAATGGATCGTAACTGTTTAAAAAAAAATACCGGTGTTTTGTTGATACTTGAGGCGTTTGGAAAAGCTTCAAATTCTCACTGAATCCTCATAGTTTCCAGGTTTCACAATTCATGAATAAGAAAGATGACTTCTTCAGTCCTCTTTCTTAACTTTAACAGAATCTAAACATAAGTAATTGATTATAAATTAGACAAAACCTATGGTAATTCTGCTTAATCTTTAAGCCCAAACCTTACTTATCAGCCATGTTCCTGTGTCAGTTTTGAGTATCACATGGTATTGAAAAGTATCATTAAAATACCGGTATCATTTCCTTGGTATCGGTATCGTATCGTACCGTTTCGTTCTTTACAATTATTGCAAACTTTAACAATAAACTTAACCAAGAGAACCTATATTTTTATAAGTCCAACAAGAGCTGTCAGAAGAGCAGCAAAGCTCGCCTAAAGGGGACATCTTTGATTGCGAAACCTAAACATGAGTCCTTAGTTCAAGGTCAAGGTCACTGGGGTAAAAATTTCGGTGTGCATGGAAAGGTCTTGTCCATATACACATACACATGCATACCAAATATCAAAGCAATATCACCAAATATCAAAGCAATATCTTAAGTCATTAAGAAATAAATTACAAAATTGTTACAATTATTTCAAAACTTAAACGCAAATTTCGAAACTTAAACACAGACTTTAAGTTCAAGGTCAAGGGTGTGAAAATGTATATGTGTATGGAAAAGTCTTGTCCATACACACATGCATACCAAATATCAAAGCAACATCTCAAGGCATAAAGAACTTATGAATGTTTTTCGAAACTAAATCACAGATTTCAGATTTTGAAACTTAAACGCGGACACTAAGTTCCAGGTCAAGGTCACTAGGGTAAAAACAAATTGTGTGCATTGAAAGTTCTTGGCCATGTTCACATACATACCAAATATAAAAAGCAATACTTTACAATAGCAGGAAGTTATTAGAGTTTATCTGAAATTTGTGGAAGCTGCCACGGACAGATGCTGGGGTACAGCAAGAACTTGTCGTTTTCAACTTTGTAAAACGGCGAGCTAGAAAGTTCCAAATCTTATGCAAAATGCAGACTACTGACAAAGGTAATTTACTACATTTCTAACACCAAACTATATGTCGTGAACACATTTTTCATAATAAAATCTTAAGTGTTTCAAGATGAAGTGGACTTTATTCACTATAATGGCCGCCAACCATTGCTTGCACCAAATCTTAACACAGTTTTGAATAACTTGAGATATCACTGAAAATGATTAATACCCCCCCCCCCACCCAAGTAAAAGTTTTTGTCTCATGACATTCAGTCTTTGTAACATAATACAAATACATAAATGGGCCATAACTCATTCAACTGTGTCAACTTGCAACATGCATGTCTTCACTTGCTAATAAGACATAAGAAGTTTCATTTATTTCCATTAAATAGTAACTCAGAATTAAAGTAGCTCAGACAAAAAGCTACTTATTCAATTGAAAATTGACCAAAGGGCCATAACTCTGTGAAAAATCATTCAACCATGACAACCTTGCAATATGCATGTTTTCACTTGTTAATAAGACAGCATATGAAGTTTCATTAATTTCCATTGAATAGTTTTCAGAAATAGTGCGGACATACAGCTACAGACTGACAGATGGGGGTATAATCACAGTTGTTTTAAGACACAGCCAATGTGTAGTCAGAGTAACACATCATTGATTGTGTGTAATAAGGTTCTAAGTAACTATTAATTTAATTGGCACTTAAAACCTTATTGCTCTCAACCCCAGACATGTTGTTTGGACTCTTTAGTTATACAAAATGTACAAAAGAATATTTGCAATTCTAACAATGCAGCTTATAAAGCTATATAGTGGTTCAAAAAGGTGCTATGAACAAAAAACATTAGCCAAGAGGTGGGAATTATTAAAGTCCAAAAATGGCCATAATTTTAGCAAAATGCAGTCTAAAGTAAATACTCAACTAATAACCATAAATGAATATGACAAGTTTCAAAGCAAAAGCTTAAACGAATTATGAGACAAGTGGAGCAGGTGATGAAAGGTAAGCTATAATCTTAGGTCATATGAAAAGCTTAAAGTAGTCTTTTGAGTATAAGAAATCGTTTTGTGTGATGATTTGACCTAGTGACCTGACAAGACTCATATTTAAACTTGACCTAGATTTCTATAAGACAAATAGTCTGATAAAATTTCAGCAAGATTCAATAGCATTTGTAGCCTCTAGAGTGTTAACAAAATTATTCTATGATTTGACCTATTGACCTAGTTTATAACGACAGGTGACCCATATTCAACCTTGACCTAGACTACATGCAGGATAACACATAAACAAATTTCTTTATTAATTGAGTTCAAACTGTGGCCCCTAAAGTGTTGAAAAGGTTTTTCTACAATTTGACCTAGTAACCTAGTGTTTGACCCCACATAACCCACATTCAAATTTACCCTGGATTTCAATGAGGCAAACATTCTGACCAATTTTCATAAAAATCTGATGAGATATGTAGCCTCTAGAGTGTTAACAAGACCTAGACCTAGACCTAGATTTCACCCAGGGCAATACACAAACCAATTTACTTAAAGATAAAATTCAAAATGCGGTCTCTAGAGTGTTAAGTTTTTAATATGATTTGACCTGGTGACCTAGTTTCTGACCCGACATGATCCTCATTCGTAAAGACAAATATTGTGACCAAGTTTCATGAAGATTGAGTGAAATTTGTAGCCACTAGAGCGTTAAAAAACCAATTGTGGACGACAGACGACGGACATCCAGAGATACTAACAGCTCACCATGAGCACTTCATGCTCTGGTGAGCTAAAAATAAAACTAAGAGCTACAAATGTTGAGCTTGTTAAAAAACCAATATTCAGATGCCTTTTTCATTAACAGATAACCTGATGATTGATCAATTTATCATTTAACCAGTTAATCATTGCCATCAATAATTCATAATTTATTGGTTTTAACATCTAATCTTACCTAATTCAAGATCTATGTCATCAATGGACATCCCGTTGAACTGTCCTATTGTTCCCTTGTTGAAGGCTGTCAGAAGAC
Source organism: Azorinus chamasolen (assembly GCA_963576725.1). Lineage (NCBI taxonomy): Eukaryota > Metazoa > Mollusca > Bivalvia > Cardiida > Solecurtidae > Azorinus > Azorinus chamasolen. The sequence goes on from OY755241.1 coordinate 57,338,283, forward strand.
GTCCCATCCTAGCCACTTCAATTATCTCTTGAGGGAGACGATAGAAAGACCTGTGTATATTTATGTCATGTCCCATAAAACCTGCCAACACTTCCAAATCGTGTTTGCTGAGATTCAAAATCTGTACCACTGTGGCAACATGCTTTCTCAATTTAGTGCTTGTAACACTTTCTGGGCATTCCAGCCTTGCTTCTTGTGCATATTGTCTTAAAACATCCGCACTTCTAAGGGGAAACAGCGAACTACAATTTGCTCTTGCAAAAATATATGCATTTCCTTGATCTACACCTGCATCTACTCTGTATCTAAGTAAAAGATCAATGCTCTTTTCTATGTCCTGAGTAAGGAGAACTGCGACAGTACGATCCCTTTTCCCACGAATTTCCACTCTTGACAGTGTAGTCAGAAGGACTTTTTCTGTTTCACTTAGCGATTCTTCTACTTCTTTAGGTGCCTGCTCTGATTTATTTCTTCTGTTTTCATACTGCACTACTTTCATTCTTTCGGTTTCTCCGCCACGCCGTCTATTGAACATAACAAGTTTTGCAAGTGTCACTTTATTGAGAAGCTCCCAGTTACCTTTGGAAAATCCCTCTTCCAAATTTTCTGTCAATGATTCTGAGGTTCTCTGAAGGTATGTCTGGAGCTTTGAAATGTCTTCAGACAGAGGCAGCATCTTCTTCTTGTTTCTCTTGTTGTCAGTAAGTGTATGGAGGGCACTGAAAGAAATTTCATTCGTCCATTCCTCTTCACAAACATTTATGAAATCAATGGCTTTTTCCTTTTGTACAGAATCACTTGCTATCATTGATTCTGTTCTTAGTATTCTTGCTGCCTTCTTTAGGAGATGACCAAGCTTCAATGCTAGGGATGGATTTGTGTATTTGTTTGTTTTATCATCATACTGACATAGTGCTTTTGTAACTGTAATCACAAGAGGAAATCTTCTTGCATCAATAATGTCACTTAATCTTATTATCTTATTGTCAAACATCCTAGCTTTTACAAGGAATCTTCCCAGTTCTCTCATTTTTTGACTTATGTGGTTGTGAAGATGCATCTGACTGCCATGCTTCTTGTATAATTTCTCTCCTACCTTTAATATGATAGGGTCATTTTTCACTGCTATAGACACTTCATCTCCTGACATCCGACTAATTACATCCTCCTTCAGGCCTTGACTAACTTCAACCGAAGAAGGCAGTAACAATCTGGCTTCTGCCTGTACATTTCTTCCCTTCTTGTGGTTTTCATTGAAACGACAAGTTTGCTTGTGTCTCCATAAACTCCACTTTAAAAAAAAGCCCAAGCAAAACTCACATGGAAGATAATCATGGGCTGATGTTGGTTCAGAGCTTCTTATAATTGTAATAAGAACACCTTCACCTTTTCTTAACACGTTGGTGTTGTGTTTATAGTCGCCGGCATTTCTTAGTTTTTCCCACGCAAGATTTCTCTCTTTTGATCCTGACGGGTAACTTAATACCCTTTGAATTTCACTTTCTTTTGAATGTATAGAAGAAAGATAGTGTTTTCTAATATTAGTAGAACTATTATCATCACAAAAAAGACAAAAGTGGATTTTATCCCATTTCCTTTTTTCTCCATAATTCCTGCTCTGTTGCACTTCTAAAGCATTTGTTCTATCTGAAGATTTTGTAACATCCTCATCCAAGGATGTTACTTTATCAACCTGGATTTTTGGTCTTTTTCTATGGACAGGTTTTGTTGTGACTTTTCGTTTTACAGTAAGAGCTGGAAATATTTCTATAATCTCTGATGTATCCGAGTCTGAACTACAAGAATCTTTTAAAATGTAGTTTGGATCATGCAGGGAATCATCATAACCTTCAGTAATTGAAACATCAGAGTCATAACCATCTCTATACCAAGCAGTTTCTCGACGGATGAACTCTGAAAGTTTAAAAAAAATCACATCATTTTCATGGTACTTCACTTTTTTTTGGAAGTTATCTTTTTGTTCCTCCTTGGACCTTGGGTTGTTTGCTAGACAGGGTTACTGTTCTACACTTATCATTTTTTTAAAGAATACTATCTGAATTTGTGTCCAAAATCAGGCAAAAAGGGCTAACTGTGCTGAAATCAATCGAAACTGGACCAAAATATGGAAGTGCGCAAGTTAGTATGCTGATGCATGTATTTGTTAAGTTTCATCACTGCAGTAGTAATACTTTTTGAGTTTACGCGCGACACAATCCAAAATAAGGCAAAAAAGGGTGATAACTCTGCTGAAATCAATCGAAACTGGACCAAAATATGGAGGTGCGCAAGTTCATATGCTATTTTATGTATTTGTAAAGTTTCTTTACTCTAGCAGCAATAATTTTTGAGTTATGCACAACACAAGTCCAAATAAGGCAAATTATGGATGTGCGCAAGTTTGTATGCTGATGAATGTATTTGTAAAGTTTCATCACAGTAGTAGTAATACTTTTTGACTTACGCGCGTCACAAAAATATGACGGACGAGACGGATGTACAGACGGGAAGTAGGTTAATGTCCAAAGAATACTTATGGAATTGGCAACATAAACCAAAAATGTCTGTGCGGACGGACCGACAAGGGTAAATCTATACATCCCCCCCCCTTTTTAAAGGGGGGCATAAAAAGTTTAAATAAATCCCATAGCTGCACAAGATTTTTCTTTCTATATATGTTAAACAAGAGGGCCATGGATGATGGCCCTGGTACGCTCCCCTGAGTATATTGCGCCAAACAGTTTTACCTTTGGATTTCGCCCAAAACCAAAATCATCTGAGGACTTATAGTTTTATTTAAATATATAGTTTTAAATATATCAGTCCTTGCCTTAGTTTTTCTATGGGCAAATGTCTTACAAAAACTACTTGCCCGAATAGATTTCAACAAGCCAAAAATATGAACATGTAATAGGGAACTGTACTTCTTGAAAATTGACAATGATTAAATCGAACTACCAAAACAATCTTCAGTTGTTTTTTATTCCCTGAATGACAGAAGCTAGACCATACCTGCAATAAAGGTGCTTTACGAGATTTCACTTTGAAAATAATTCCTAAATCCCTTTTTCAAAGCACTTTTTGTATAAATTTGCTTTCTGACCTGCGGACATAGTAGGTCTAGATCTATAATACATGATCATCGGTCTAACACATGTCTAATAGCATATACACGTACATGTAGTTTCTAATATGCCTATTTGTGAAAAATAGTCTACCAGATTTTCAGCGCTAACCGATTAAGTTAAAATACTATGTAATATAAATACAACCAGACTACTAATTTGGCAGTGTTCTTGGGAGGTTTGATCATGTGACACTTTTTCTAGGGTTTAAACTAGTGACCTACTATTTAATCCCACATGAACTGCTTTTGAACTTTACCTAGATTTTGTCAAGAACAACATTTGGAACAAGTTTGATGAAGTTTGGCACAAAAAAATGTGGCCTCTAGTGCATTCAAAAGGTTTTTCTATGACTTGACCTAGTGACCTACTTTTTGGCCCTACATGACCCACTTTTGAACTTGAACAAGATTTTGTCAAGAACAACATTTGGAGCAAGTTTGGTGAAGATTGACCCAGCATGGTCACAATGGCTCACCATGAGCACTTCGCGCTCAGGTGAGCTAAAAATCCAAATTTCTGTTCTTTCTTCAGCTTTTATTCCAAATCACATGACTCCTTCAAATATAGATGGTTCATATCTTAAAGTTTTAAAAATATTCTTTAGATTGTGAAGGATGAGCTAGCTGCTTATCCCTATTTATTTCCATGCAAATTTGAAGAAAAAACAAGCACAGTCGTCATGGGTGACAAATGCCCCCAAAGTGTTTGACACTGTAAACCTTTTTTCTACAAATTAAGTCAAAGGTCAATTCCTAAGACCTGAAAGTAAACTGCGACACTCTGCCATCCAAAATTTAATCACACTCCAAATTTGCAATCCCTAGCTGATAAGCTATAGCAGTCTTCGAGATATGCTCCAGACAAACTTTTTCTGCAAAATTATGTCAAAGGTCAAGGTCACAGTGAGCTGAAAAAAGTATGTGGCACTCAGACATCCCAAGATGTACTCACACACCAAATTTTGTATCCCTAGCTGATAAGGTAAAGGAGACATGCACCAGACAAGCTTTTTCTACAATAGAGGTCAAAGGTCAATGTCACTGTGTCCTGAAAGTAGTATGCGACATTTCAACATACTTAGATGAACTCAAACACCAAATTTGCTATCCCTTGCTGATAAGATATAGGAGATATGCTCCGGACAAGTTTTTTGTACAATTGAGGTCAAAGGTCAAGGTCGCAGTAACCTGAAAGTAGTAAGTGAAACTATAATACTAAGATGAGCTGACACACCAAATTTGCTATTCCTAGCTGATATGATATAGAAGATATGCTGCAGACAAGCTTGTTGTACAATTGAGGTTAAAGGTCAAGGTGACCTGAAAGTAGTATGCAATACTCCAGCATACTAAGATGAGCTTACAAACTAAAATAGCTATCCCTAGCTGATAAGATATAGGAGATATGCTGCAGACAAGCTTTTTGTACAATTGAGGTCAAAGGTCAAGGTGACCTAAAAGTAGTATGTGACACACCGTCATCATAAGATGAAGTCACACACCAAATTTGGTATTCCTAGCTGATAAGATATATATGTTCCGGACAAGCTTTTCCTACAATTGAAGTCAAAGGTCATGGTCACAGTGACCTGAAAGTAGTATGCGACACTCTGCCATCCCAAGATATACTCCCACACCAAATTTGGTTTCCCTAACTGATGTGGTAAAGGAAATATGCTCCGAACAAGCTTTTTCTACATTTGAGGTCAAAGGTCAAGGTCAGTCTTAATTACTCGAAAATGGTATAGAAAAATAGAATAGCTTTTTCTAATAATTGAGGTCAAAGGTCAAGGTCATAGTGACCTGAACATGGTACGAGACACTCCGGTATCCCAAGATGATAATGGAGGAGTTGGGTTTTACGGCACTGCGACAGAAAAGGTCATAAAGCCGCGATCCCTAGATGATAAAATATAGGAGATATACTCCGGACAGGTTTTTTGTACAATAAGGGTGAAAGGTCCAGGTCACAATGACCTTAAAGTAGTTTGTTACACTCCATTATCCTAAGATGAACTCATAGACCAAATTTGGTATCCCTAGCTGATGTGGTAAAGGAAATATACTCCGGACAAGCTTTTTCTACAATTGAGGTCAAAGGTCAAGGTAACAATGACCTGAACATGGTACGCAACACTCCGGCATCCCATGTTGTATCCACACACTAAATTTGGTATCTCTAGCTGATAAGGTACAGGAGATATGCTCCAGACAAGCTTTTTCTACAATTGAGGTCAAAGGTCAAGGTCAAAGTGACCTGAACATAGTACATGACACCTCATTATCCCAAGATGTACTCACACACCAAATTTGGTATCCCTAGGTTTTAAGGTATAGGAGATATGCTCCGAACAAGCTTTTTGTACAATTAGGGTCGAGGTCACAGTGACCTGAAAGTAGTTTAAGACACTCAGTCATCCTAAGATGAACTCACACACCAAATTTGGTATCCCTAGCTGATGTGGTAAAGGATATATACTCCGGGCAAGCTTTTTCTACAATTAAGGTCAAAGGTCAAGGTCACAATGACCTGAACATGGTATGCGACACTCCGGCATCCCAAGATGTATCTACACACTAAATTTGGTATCCCAAGCTGATAAGGTATAGGAGATAAGCTCCGGACAAGCTTTTTCTACAATTGAGGTCAAAGGTCAAGATCAAGCTTTTTGTACAATGATGGTCAAAGGTTAAGGTCAAGGTCACAGTGACCTGAAAATAGTATGTGACACTCCGCCATCCCAAGATATACTCACACACCAAATTTGGTATCCCTAGCTGATGTGGTAAAGGAAATATACTCTGGACAAGCTTTTTCTATTATTGAGGTCAAAGGTCAAGGTCAAGGTCACAATGACCTGAAAATGGTATGCGACACTCCCGCATCCCAAGATGTATATACATACCAAGTTTTGCATTCCTACCTAAAGTAATATAGGAGAGATGTGCCAGACACGATTTACCGGACTGACAGACGGACTACTATATGCCAACCAAAGCAAGCTTTTGGGGCATAAAAACCCTATGTGTAATAAAGGTGGAGTAATCCAGACAAGAGTTTTAATTAAAATGAACAAAGGGGGATAACTCCAGAACACACAATAATATGAGTTATCTCACCTTCTTGCACAACTACATGTAATTATCATTTAGCAAGCACACACAGGAATCAGTGCACTCCTCCAGAGGAAGTTACCCACACTTAAAGATCCCAAGACATACTGAGGTATTGACCCTAAATGATGACAAACATATACCAAGGTTATTTAGACTGTAACAAAGAGAAATCTGAATGCTCATATAGATCTCACAGGCACTTAACACTTCCTTTTAAACCCACCTTACCCACTTTAAAACTAATTCAAAGCAGAACCTACCAGTCATGTGTTCAGAACGGTCTATTATCTGGGGCTCTGGACTTGCTCTTACACTATAACCATGGTGTTCAGCACTGGGTGGGGATATTGCCACAGCCTCCTCATGCATTGTGTCTTAAAAGGAAGAAAAAGATATCAATGTTATTTAGAATGTAATAAAGAGAAATCTGAATACCCATATAGATCTCACCTTAAAACTTATTTGAAGCAAGAAATCAGATGTTTTGCTATACAAGTTTGTTGTTTTGATTAACCAGAATCGGGTGTTCCTCGGAACACGTGTGTCACCTGCCGAAATCTGCCGTAAACAAGCTTTTACCATAAATGAAAAGGTGAATATCTCTCACAGTACTGATGCAAGAGTTATGAACCCTGTGCAAAACACTTCCACTGATCAAACTTTTTTCATAAATTAAGTACAACTGAAGTTATCTGACAAAACAGAAAATTTGGAAAAGGGGGATAACTCTCACAGTACTGAGCAAGAGTTATGAACCTTGCCCAAGACAATTTAACTCATCAAGGTCTTTACATAATTTAAATTTCATCTCAAAAGCTTCAGTATAACTGAAGTTATCTGCTGGAAAAGAAAATGTGGAAAAGGGGAATAACTCTAACAATATTGATGGAAGAGTTGTGAACCTTGTGCAAGACAATTCCATTCATCAAGCTATTTCCATAAATGAAATTTCATTTCGAAAGTTTCAGTATAGCTGAAGTTATCTGCAGGAGAAAAAAAAATGAAAAGGGGGATAACTCTCACAGTATTAATGTAAGAGTTATGAACCTTAATGAAGACACTTCAGCTCACCAACCTCTTTCAATAAATGATATTTCATCTCAATAGCTTTAGTATAACTTAAGTTATCTGCTGGAAAAGAAAATGTGGAAAAGGAAGATAACTCTCACAGTATTAGTGCAAGAGTTATGAACCTTGTGCAAAACACTTCCACTCATCAAGTTCATATCATGTGAAAAGCATTAGTAGAACAGGAGTTATAGCCAAAAATAAAAGTGTGACGGAAAAAGTGTGACGGACAGACAAACAGACAGACGGACGGACGCCGGAAAAGTGATCCCTAAGTGTCACCTCTGCAAAGCAGGTGACACAAAAACAATCAGAAGGATTTATATTTTGTAAATTTGGAACTTTACTCCTAGTAATTAAATTGAATTTTATTTAAATCAAAATTAAAATCTATAAAACCATTTTTTTTAATATAAGAGTGTATTTTGTAGCATTTATGCAAAGATAAAACTAATTTCATCCATAAAGTATCATTATTTACTAACAGGTTGGACTTATCAGTGATTTATATGTTAAGAGTAAAGTATTACCTGAGGGGACAGACATTACGGGGACGGACATTACACATAACTTTTGTTTTTTTGTGAATAACAACACAATTTGAAAAGGATATTTAAAATATGCGTATTTATTGATGATATGCTATCTCTGGGCCTAATATAAAGGAACTTACACATCAGTTTGATGGTTGGAAAAAAATTTAGGAGGGGGTACGGACATTAGTCACATTACACATTTTTTTACGCTAAGCCGCATCAGGAGACAAAATTTTGAATAAAACAAATATTGCATGTTTTTATCTGGAAATGTTCTCTATATCTTTGATATGGTTTGTTTCACATTGGAAAAAACATTTTAAGTGTCTGCTTTAATTCTTTTGGTAAAGATATTTTACAAAAATATAATATAGGGGTCATCAGTTTTTACAAGCATTACATCGGGTCCTTTTTAACTATCAGACGCCTTCCAATTTATTTATTTTTTGTGTGTGTGTAGATTTTTATGATAGGTTGTGTACCTAGTAAGTCACAATACAATTTGTTGAAAAAAAACTAGCTAACAACAGGCCTTTTTCCATGCATTGAACATTGAATTTAGACAAGTAAAATGTATCAGTACCAAAATTTCTTCCCAAAATATTTGATTTTTCATGCGAAAAAATTCCCAAATCAGACAAGGCAATTTTTCCCAAAATGGCCAGAATAAGGCCTGGTATTGTATACCAAATTAAATTCTCCATATGATGAAACTGTTCTTCAAGCTATCTTTATTCTGTTTAGAAAGGCAATAAATGAAAAAGTGTGAAAAAATTAGATGCTAATTCATTACAGGCAAAAAAGGCACTTTTTGGACCACATGAATTGAAATAATTTTATAATTCAATGTCTATTCTAGGGCGAAACAGACGAGCTAAAAATGACTAAGTTCAAATGGCTGTAATTTAGTGAAAAATTAAAGCAGATCTAAATCCTGATCACATGCACATCTATGGTTTATGTGGAAACACTGTACCAACTTATAAGATTGTAGCTTTAAAACTGTAGGACTAGTTAGTCAGACAAAGTATGTACTGTATATTGGACGGACGAACGGAATAACAGACTCACGGACAGACAGGGGTAAAACAGTATGCCCCCCCACCTGACTGATTGCCGTGGGGGCATAAAAATACAGAAATCAATTAGCAAGCACACACAGGAATCAGTGCACTCCTCCAGAGGAAGTTACCCACACTTAAAGATCCCAAGACATACTGAGGTATTGACCCTAAATGATGACAAACAGCTATTTAAGAACCTACCAAGGTGCATACATAGCAAGACAATTGCTTAAGTACTTAACAAATGAACCTACCTGTCATAGTCGCATTATTGGAGGTAGGATTTAACTAGAACTGTCACTGTTTATGACAAATCCCCCCCCCCACCCCACAATAGCAATTTAATAGTTAAAGTATGAGCATAAAAGGCCAGAGGTCAAGGTCAAAGAGACCTGAAAATTGCATCTTGCACATCTACTCCAAATTGACATTTATGCCCAGCATCAACTGACTGAGGTTGAAACTGAAGGTGATTATACCCCCCCCCCCCACTAGCACATTTAGAGATGGGGTTATAGAAATAAATCTGATGTTGACCTAATATGAGAATGGACTGCCACATATCTACATCACATCTCTGTCTATCTATGTCTGCTCTGGACAAAACTTCATTTATCAAAATTAAGAAAAGGGAGATAATTCATGAATGAAGAATCAAATTAAAACCTTAATTGCAGGAGCACAATTTCATATGGTGTTCAACAATACTACACAATTTAAAAGAAATTATGTTGAGGGCATGGCAGAATAAAGCCTCAGACAATATTTGATTTGTTAAAAAGTGCAAAAATGGAGATAATTCAAGAAGGAAGTTACCAATCAAAACTGCAATCATATGTGAACAAATTGAGTGGGTGCTAAAAAATACTGCAAAATATTAAAAAATTCTGTTGAGGCATTACAGAGTAAAGCTCAGGACTAAAGTTCATATATTAAAATTACGAAAAGGGAGATAATTCATAAAGAAATGACAAATCAAATCTGCAATCGCAGGTGCAAAACTTAAGATGGTGATCAACAATACTGCATAATTTTAAAATGTCCTGTTTAAGGATTGCAGAGTAAGCTCCGGACAACTAAATTTCATATATCAAAATTACAAAAAGGGAGATAATTCAAGAACCAAATGACGAATCAAAACTCCAATCGCAGGTGCACAACTTCAGATGGTGATCAACAATACTGCATAATTTTAAAATGTTCTGTTTAAGGATGGCAGAGTAAAGCTCCGGACAAAATTTATCTATTAAAATTACAAAAGGGGAGATAATTCAAGAACGAAATGATCAATCGGATCCATAATCGCAGACTTCGCAGATGCACAACTTCAGATGGTGAACAACAATACTGCATTAATTTAAAAAAAGTTTCGTTGAAGGACAACTGAGTGAAGTTCATGACAAAATTCATCTTTTAAAATTACAAAAGGGGAGATAATTCAAGAACGAAATGACAAATCAAATCCATAATTGCAGGTGCAAAACTTCAGATGGTGAACAACAATACTGCATAATTTAACACTTTACCTAATAGCCTGTTTCTAGTTATGAAGATAGGTGGCCACTTAAAGCAGGTTGAAAGTAAAGCAGAATGCGCCTTAAGGCACATTCTGCTTTACTTTCAGCCTGCTTTAAGCTACCACCTGCTAGGATATAGAAAAATTTCTTATGGTATATGTTCATGACTGTATAAATTTGAACTATTTTCTTCAGTTGAAGAAAAAATAAAACACGCTAAAAGCCGCTTCTATGAGGTAAAGGGTTAAAAAAGTTTCGTTGAAGGACGGCTGAGTAAAGCTCCGGACAAAATTCCGTCTACAGGCTGACGGACGGACATTCTTACGAGTTGGTATTTATATGGCTATTTCCTTTGATCTTCCTTTTAAGTCGCTAGCCACATAAAAGCATTTCAAATTTGCTGTATCTCAAAAACGGAATGAGCTAGAACTTAAAACTAACCCTTATCCTAACCCTACGAATGGCCAGGTTAATGTCACAAGAAATGGCCAGGTTAATGTTTTAGTTTGAGCCACATAACTTTTTAGCCACTTATTTACCCTCTCGTGTGAGCGGACAGACAGACGGACGGAGTGATTCCAGTATACCCCCCTACACTTCGTTGTGGGGGTATAATTATTTTATGGGCGGGGTTACAATTCGGAGTGGCGGAGATATGATAGAGATTGCCTAATTTAGAGTTGCTTTTACAAATTGTCAGTGATTTGAAAATCGCTTTGATCTTAAGAAATGGCGAAGTCAGCATTGCAGGGGGACTTCTACGCTCACTACGCCCACTAGGGTGATCTCTGAATTAATCAATGACCTACATATGTTTGGTAATCCTAGATAAAATAGTATAAGAGATATGCTGCAGACAAGGTTTTTCAATAAATCAATGTCAAAGGTCAAGGTCAAAGTTAGCTGAAAGTGGTATGGGACACTCGGCAATCCCAAGATGTATCTATAATACACAAGGTTTAGGAATCCTAGATGACTTAGAACAGGAGTTACAATAACCAAGGTCAGAGGTCAAGGTCAAAGTGTCTTGACTTCTACTACTCCTGATTAAGATTTATCCCAAGTATCAAGTGAATCAGGTTGAAACTGAAGGAGGAGTTCGCCACACATGAGTAGTAGAGAGACCAGCAATTTCAAGGACCAAGGTCAAGGTCACAGAGACATGAAATATGTGTCTTGCACATCTACTACTCCTGATTAAAATTTATCCCAAGCAATACGATATATGTATTACGATACAATAAAAACAATATGTGATACGTATTGCTGATACAATAGAATTAGAGTTTAACATTGGGATGCATCTTAAAAAAAAGTTTCATGAATACTTACTGCTATATGTAAGCACAAATTTTACACTTACATCTGATGGTTTCGTCTCTCACTGGAGACATCCTCAGAACTGCCTAACTGCGTGCTCCGACGTCATGATTGAAACGAAGAGGCCCACCACCTTACGACCAGGTTTTCACCACATCTACAGAAAGTGGCGGAAATCGTCGAGCATGACATCAGAGCGCCAGTTAGGATGTCTCCAGTGAGAGATGACACCGTCAAATGTAAGTGTAAAATTTGTGATGTAATTAGAAGAAATGATACTCAAAATTTGCTATTTTCTTGTTCCCTTGTGTAGAAAAAATGATAGAACTAACAAATGTATTTGTGGTGTAATGGGTAAAGTTAATGAGCTAGAAGAAGATGATACATGTATAGGCTTGATTATATTAATCTTTAACCCATTTTATACTGGACACAATTTAAGTTTACCAGTATGTATATTTTGAAATTAGTGCAAGTAACTGTATTGTACTGAACCTATGAAACTGATAAATGTATTGTATTGAAACCATAAAAACCGATACAAACCAATTAACCAGTATATTGATCCAGCCCTAATCCCAAGACTTAGTATCAAGAGAATCAGGTTGAAACTGAAGGAGGAGTTCTCCGCACAAGATTTTGCAGACAGACCAACTTCCGACAGGCTGATTCCAGTACCCCCCTCAAACTTTGTTTATGGTGCCGTGGTTTAATAAATTTGTGGACAGACAGGCTGGGGTATAAAAATTACTGTTGAAATGTCAAAAGTGGATGAATTCAAAACACTGTTACAGTTGCATTCATTGTTTTAGACTTACCAATGTCACTAGAGTCATTGTCAGAAGGTTCATAGTCTGGATCTTCTTCCCTATCCACATCTTCCCAATCAATATCATTATCACAACCAGCAAGAGAATTCTGAACACTCCCTCTACTGTCTTCATCCTCATCATTATCAAAATCAGATTCATAGTCTTGATTCTTCTCTTCAGTTTCTTTTACCAGACCTCGACTTTGAACACGGCTATCCATCTGAAAAACATTACTGGTTTCTTCCTCTTCATTTATCTGTTCTGGTATCATGTCATCTTTAACATTACACACAGTGAATTCTGTGTATGATGATGACTCACTACTTGCACTGAAAGTATGAGATCTGTTCTTACTGACATTAACATTCACTGGTAATTCAGTTTCCCCTTGAGACAGTTTTTCAAATTCTTCCTGTACCTCTTCAACATCAACTTTATCTTGTGAAATATTTTCAGTGAGAACAATATCTGGTTCTAAAACTTCACTTGTTACAGATTGTTGTGCACTATTTGTGAGAGTTACATCAGTATCTCTTTGTGAGTTAGTGTCTGAAACAACATTAGTTTTACCTGAAACCTCAACAGCCAAATCTCTAGATTTAATACCAGATGATGAAACCACACCCTGAGTCCATCCAGATTTGTCGGATGGTTGTAATGAGTCATAATTCATAGAACCAGTTAAGATATTTGGACCAGAAATAGTTGATGGTTTATGGTCATCCTTTGAACCACTTATTAACACAAATACTTCAGTCTCTATATGTCTACTGGAATCTCGCTGTTCTTTGATATCATTTTGCGTGTAATCGGTAATTATTGGCACATTCTCTTTCTCGGTGGACTGTTTTGGTTTGAGAGCCACAGGGGGTGGGGTCCAAGGGGAAATTGCATCTGCCTCAACTTTTCTTGGTGATACAACTGGGCTTGTTGCTGAGGCTGACCTGGGTGATCTTGAAGAAATTTGAATATCTTTTGGTCTTGTTGATATTGTAGGTTCTTGTTTCCTTGATGATGCAACAGGGCCAATAGACTTTGTTGACAACTTAGGCTCCAGTTGTACTGGAGATACTCTTGTCTCTGTCTGACGAGGGGATTGCAAAGGACTTGGGGATTTTGGTAACATTGGTGAAATTTGTTGTGATGTTTCAGTTTTGGTTGATTTCAAGGGGGCTTTTGAGAACACTGCATATGACTTTGGAGCTGTTGAGGTACTTATGGGTTGCTTCACTTGTGATGTAGAGTTATTCTCAATAACATCTGAAATAGAAACAGATAAACACCTTCAACACCGAGTATTTCTCTGTTTAAACCTTACAATGTTTGATTTTCAAATGAACGCTTCAGTTTTCTAATAAAGCCAAGTTTACATTGAGTCTTGAGGGATTTGTCCAAAAATATATACAGTAACACCTCTCTATTTAGAACAATAAATTACATTGATTATTTGGTGTTTCAGACAGGACGGGGCCATTTTTTACCTTAGGGGCATCGTTTGAACAAGCTTGACAGAGAACCTGTAGATGATGCTATGTGCTAAATATCTAAGCTCTGTGTACTAGGGTTTCAGACAAGAAGATTTTTGATGTTTTCATTGAAAAAATCTAATTTTAGCTCCTGTGTCATAGATATGGTATGGACCGAAACCATTTCAACACTTTTTATAAAGGATATAGATCTAGAAGTGTCACCATGCCAAACATAAAGGTCTGGCCATAATAGTTTCAGAGCAGAAGATGTTTGAAAATTTCACTATATAACTTTATGTAAAACTGTGACCCCCAGGGCAGGGCCAATTTTGACCCAAGGGGCATAATTTGAACATTCTCAGTAACTGTTCACTAGATGATACTATATACCAAATATCATAGGTCTAAGAACTTTCAGTTTTGGATAAGAAGATTTTTTAAGATTTTTCTATTTAATCCTATGTAAAACTTGTGAACCCAGGGTGGTGGCAATTTTGACCTCATGGGCAAAACTTGAACAATCTTTGTAGAGGTCCATTAGATGCTGCTACATACCAAATATCACAGCTCTTAGCCTTTCGATTTGGAAAAGAAGATTTTTTAAGTTTTCACTAAATGATCCTATGTAAAACTTGTGACCCCCGGGGCAAAATTTGAACAATCTATGTAGAGGTTCCCTAGATGATGCTTCATACCAAATATCACAGCTCTAAGCCTTTCGGTTTTGTCGGAGAAGATTTTTTAAGTTTCTGGTATATAATCCTATGCAAAACTGATGACCCTTGGGGCGGGGCCAATATTGACCCTAGGGGCATGATTGGAATAATCTTGATAAAGGACCTATAGAAGATGCTATGTGTCAAATATCTAAGCTGATCAGGCCCTTGTAGTTTTTGACAAGAAGATTTTTTAAGATTTACTTATTTTTTCACTTTGGTTGCCATAGCAACCACAGTTCTGCATTGTTTTCAATTCCTTGAACAAATTTGAAAGAGCTTGACCCAAGGAACATTCGTGTAAAGTTTGGTTGAAATCTGTCAAGCGGCTTAGGAGGAGATGTCATTTTAAGCAAAAGTTAAATGATGACGCACACCACACGACGGACACAGGGCCATCACAATAGCTCACCTTGAGCCTTTGGCTCAGGTGAGCTAAAAATGCGCTAAAAATCGCTTCTATATCGCTTCATTTTTTCGTATCGGAATACATATCGTATCATAAGTGTCTGGGCAATACCAAGCCCTTAAATTAATACTGCTAAATAAATGCTTTAGATACTTGATGGCGTCAAACGCGGCGGCTGGCCTTAATATACACTGTTTGCAATGCAATAAGGCAGGTTTTGTCATGGCACGGCTCAATTAAATTTTGTAGACAAAAGAGTGAAAACTTTGTTGCCTGTAGCATGTTCACATGGTTTTCCTATGATCTAACATATTGACATACATTTTGACCCCACATGACCCATGTTTGATACTGACCTAGATATTGTCAAGAACAACATTTGGAGCAAGTTTGATGAAGATTAACTAAAACTTGTGGCCTCCAGTGCATTCACCAGGTTTTACTAGGATTTGACCTAGTGACCTACTTTTTGACCCCATACGATCCGTGTTCAAACTTATCCTAGATTTTGTCAAAAACAACATTTGGCGCAAGTTTGACTAAAAATTACATGGCCTCTAGAGTACTCACAAGGTTTTTCTAGGATTTCACCTTGTATCCTACTTTTTTGACCCAAAATGACCCATGTACCAACATGACCTAGATTTTGCCAAAAACAACATTTGGAGCAAGTTTGATAAAGATTGACTCAAAAGCATGGCTCATGTGAGCTAAAAATTAAGGTACAAACAAGTAATAGAACAAGTCATGAATGATAACCCTAATATACCTGAGCCTAGGCCTTTTGGTATAAACTATAAACCCTTTTTACTTTTATTTAAGCTTTGTTTGATTTTGACTTTTATGGAAATTCAGGCCTGTGCTCAAGTAAACTTAACAAAAAGAACATCAACATAGGTACCTGCAGCCAATTTCCTTTTCTGAAAAAAAATTCATAAGACTATGTAAACTTGGTGGCAGACAATTGACAAGTACTGTTGCACTGGTGAAAGCTCCCCGAACTGGGCATAGTCACAGGATGAGTGGGGGGGGGGAGGGGGGGGGGGGGGGCTGGGTTCGCTTCCCTGAGTATATTTAACCAAATAATTTTACTAAACCAGTATTAACTATGTAGACACTAGAGTGTCAACAGTGGCTTCTAGTGCGTTCACAGGGTTTTTCTATTATCTGACCTAGTGACCTATTTTTTGACCCCAACATGACCCATTTTCACACCTGATATAGATTTTGTCAACTACAATATTTGGGAGCAAGTTTGACGAATTTTTAATTCAATCTGTGGCCTCTGATGCGTTCACAAGGTTTTTCTAGGATTTAACCTAGTGAACTACTTTTTATCCCCACATGATCCATGTTCAAACTTTACCTAGATTTTGCCAACAACAACATTACGAACAAGTTTGATGAAGATTGGCCTGAAATTGTGGCCTCTGGTGTTTTCAAAGGTTTTACTAGGATTTGACCTAGTGAAGACCTACTTTTTGACCAGACATGACCCATTTTCAAACTTGACCTAGATTTTGTCAAGAGCAACATTTGGAGCAAGTTTGATTAAATTGACCTAAAATTGTGGCCTCTAGTGTGTTCGCAAGGTTTTTCCATGATGGCTAGTGACCTATTTTTTGAACGGACATGACCGATTTTCAAACTTGTACTAGATTATGTCAAGAACAACATTTGAAGCAAGTTTGATAAAGATTGACCAAGATCTGTGGCCTCTAGTGAGGTCGCAAGGTTTTTCTATGATTTGACCTAGTGGCCTACTTTTTGACCTAACATGACATATTTTCGAACTTGACCTAGATTTTGTCAAGAAAAACATTTCGAGCAAAGTTTGATGAAGACTGATCCAAATCTGTGGCCTTTTGTGTATTGGCAAGGTTTTTCTAGGATTTGACCTAGTGACCTACTTTTTGACCAGATATGACCCATTTTCGAACTTGACCTAGATTTTGTCAAGAACAACAGTTGGAGCAAGTTTGATTAAATTGACCCAAAATTGTGGCCTCTAGTGTGTTCGCAAGCAAAAGTTTACGGGCGCCGCACGACGCTGCCAGACACAGTACGGTCACAATAGCTCACCATGAGCACTCCGTGCTCAGGTGAGCTAAAAATATGATATGCAGAGTAATGGTTCTTGCACACCGCACCACCGAGATATATGAAGTTTCAAGATGATAGCTGTAATAGTGTAAAAGTTATGCTCCAGGCAAATATAAAATTTAACAAAAGGCAATATCTTTTATAATTATGATGTTCAGAGTAATGGTTATTGTACACTGCACTTCTCTTCAGTGAGATATATTTAGTTATGAAGTTTCAAGCTGCAATAGTGTAAGAGTTATGTTCTGGACAAAATTGAAATATGAAATTTAACAAAGGGCAATAACTCTAAAATCATGACATGCAGAGTAATGGTTCTTGCACATTGCACTTCTCCTCAGTGAGATATATAGTTATGAAGTTTCATGATGATAGCTGCAATAGTGTAAGAGTTATGCTTTGCACAAAAATGAAGTATGAAATTTAACAAAGGGCAATAACTAAAAAATTATGAAGTGTAGAGTAATGGTTCTTGTACACTGCACTTCTCCTTAATGAGGTCTATTCACCTTTTATGTTTCAAGATGATAGCTGTAATAGTATAAGATTTATGCTCCAGAACAAAAAATACGACAGACGGACGGAAACAGCGGCAACTATATGCTCCCCCCCCCCACCTCCCTTTGGGGGGAGCATAAAAATACCCCACTCTAGGACTTAAAGATGGCAGTTAGTATGTGTAAGCTTTCAGGAGAGTATGCAGCAAATGATATTACCTTTTGTCTCCACACATACGGCCCTGGACCGTAATTGTACCTAATTTCATCCCCAGGCTCTATATCCTTTAGGGCGTAAAACCAAATAGCTGGTAACAGTGGTTGTTCCAAAATTAGTTTGGGCTTGCAGTTTGGGGAATAGTGACTATCGTTCATCAGCCTTCCCAGTGTCCCGTCTTCAACAGATGAGTCTATGCTGCAATATAAACATAAGGGAAGTTTCTATGCAGTTGAATAAGAAGAACAAGAGTGACCAACTGGACAAGACAATATGAAAACATAGGAGCTGCCTGATGTTTGCATAGAAGTTTTACCATGCACGACTATAACCATTTATTTCATCACCAGGTTCTATATCTTTCAGGGCAAAAAAACAGATAGATGGTAACAGTGGTTGGTTCTCCTCCAAAATGAGTTTCGGCTTACAATTTGGTGAAAGATGACTGTCATTCATCAATCTTCCCATCGATCCATCTTCAGCTGATGAGTCTATGCTGTAATATAAACACGACCAGATGGACAAATGCCCCATCAAAGTTTGACGATTTGTAGCCAAAATCAAACTTGATAAATATTTTAATAGTATATGCTTGCATGTCAAAATATAAATTCAATCGGCTTAACTCTTTAAGATTTATTGAATGATGGCCCCTTATTTTGGATGAACTAATGGACATATACACGAGAGCACCGCAAAGTGGCACCAACGCTCGTCTTCCAAGTCTAGAGGTCAAGGTCAAGGTCACCGAGACCTGAAATTTGTGTCTTGCACATCTACTACTTATGATTAACATTTATGCCAAGTATCAAGTGAATGAGATTGAAACTGAAGAAGGAGTTCACCGTACAAGATTTTGCCTGCCAAATTCAAGGCCTAAGGTCAAGGTCACAGAGACCTAAAATTTGTGTTTTGCACATCTACTACTCCTGAGTAACATTTATGCCAAGTATCAAGTGAATCAGGTTGAAAGTGAAGGAGGAGTTTGCCGTACAAGATTTTGCCTGCCAATTTCAAGACCAAAGGTCAAGGTCACAGAGACCTGAAATTTGTGTCTTGCACATCTACTACTCCAAAGTAACATTTACGCCAAGTATCAAATGAATCAGGTTGAAAGTGAAGGAGGAGTTCGCCGTACAAAAATCTTGTAGACAGACCAACCGACTGCCGATCAACCGAGGACAGACCGACCATCCAACAGACAGGCTGATTCCAGTATACTCCCTTCAAACTCCGTTTGTGGTTGTATAATAATACTGAAGTCAGAGTTACAGACCTTGTGCACTGCACTTCAAGTCAATGTGATCTATCTGTGTATGAAGTTTGAAGTCAATAGCTTTTATTCTTTTGAAGTTATTCTCTGGACAAGCCAAATTTGGACAAAAATGACAAAGGGCAATTACTCCAAAAATACTGAAGCCAGAGTTACGGACCTTGTGCACTGCACTTTGGGTCAATGTGATCTATCTTTGTATGAAGTTTGAAGTCAATAGCTTTTATTCTTTTGAAGTTATGCTCCAGACAAGCCAAATTGTGCCAAAAATGACTAAGGGCAATAACTCCAAAAATACTAAAGCCAGAGTTATGGACCTTGTGCACTGCACTTAAGTCAATGTGATCTATCTGTGTATGAAGTTTGAAGTCAATAGCTTTTATACTTTGGAAATTATGCTCCAGACAAGCCGAATTGTGACAAAAATGACAAGCAGGATGGACAGCGTTACAGATGGACAGACAGGGTAACTCCAGTATAACCCACCCTTCCTAAAACTTCATTTGTGGGGATATAAAAATCTGCCATGATATAACTTGCGCTCCTGAATAATAAACAAGTCGACCTTATGATCTCCATTCTGAAGAATTGTTTGGTCACATCAACCAAAAATGTTTGTGCGGACTGACGGACAGACAGACGACGGAAGGACGGACGAACAAGGGTGAATCTATATGCTCCCCCCTTTTTAAAATGGAGGCATAAAAATTTCTTACATGTAAACTCTCCTTTTGTGGAAGATCTCGAAGATGTATGTGTCATCCTCGATATTCTCTCCCGCACTCTCTTGTAGAATGCCATCGTACTTTAGCAAACTATCACCTTTCTTAAAGGCTTTGGTTGAAAAAACTCCTCTTCCTGTAAAATAAACTTTGTACATTTAATAACACATTTTTCTCCATTACGAGGGTCTTAATAACTATATCATTTCTTAAATTACTACAATTGAGGTCAAAGGTCAAGGTCACAGTGACCTGAAAGAAGTATGTGACACTCCACCATCCCAAGATATACTCACACACCAACTTTGGTATCCCAAGCTGATGTGGTAAAGGAAATTCACTTTGGACAAGTTTTCCTACATTTGAGGTCAACGATCAAGTTCAAGGTCATAATGACCTGAAAATGGTATGCGACACTCCGACACCCAAAGATGTATCCTCACACCAACTTTGGCATTCCTACCTGAAGTAAAATAGGGAGATATGAACGGACACAATTTACATGGACGGACGAGGCCCGTTCGATTACTATCCTTTTTGTTTACACCGCTATTTTGCTTTCCCAAAACATCTTTCGCCATTTTACCACTATCTATCGTTTTTATGTGTGCAGAGAAATTTGACAGTTTTGCATTGATAAGAGTTTGTTTAACTCTTTGCATGCTGGGTAAATTTGTTGTCTGCAACAACTGTGGTCTGCTACTGTTCTAAAATAAGAATTTTTGAAAATTTCTTTTCAAAATACTGTCAGAGTGACAAACAGTTTGAATCCTAATGAGACCCCGTGTTACGTTGCGTCTCATCAGGATCCAAATAGTTTGCAAAGGTAATCACGATTTCGTCGCTAGCGGGCAAAGAGTTAAAATGCAGAAGTGAGATTCTAATAAAACCTACCGTGAATCGTAGCCGATGGATGTTCACAACCGATATGACCAGAACTTGCAGAATAGGGGTGATTGGACTTGATCCTTATGAAGTGTGAACGTCTGAGTTTGATAGAGATAGAACTCAATGACAAGAATTGAAGTTCAGAACATTCTTGATGTGATACATTATTTAGTATTTCAACATGAATCAACAGTCTGCATGCGCAGAAGACCAGCTGCGAAACTCCAAGATCTGGACTAAACGTACCACCTATGGAATTATGTAGTGTATGGGCTGGTACACGAAATACTGATGTATTAATGACTATGTTATTATCAACTGTTGGTATATGTTTTTAACAGTTAACTTTTCTGCTGATGACATTTTAATAGTTATCAATACTTATAGGAGTGTCAACAAATACCAAAATCACTATTTGGATATTCGTACCATACTATGAGGTATCTGGATAATATTCGGATACTCGCATTGAGCTGAATCTCATCGAAACACCCACAACAATTTAAGAATGCAAAACTATTGATTATTCAAAAGCATCAGCTATTTTGTAAATACAGTAATAAAATTGCCTTTTGGAACCAGAATCGGGTGTTCTACAGAACACATGTGTCACCTGCCGAAACTTTTCATTAATAGCAGACATTAAATTTCTCGCTTTTACTACAGATACTTTCTGCAGCAATTAACTTAATACAAACACATACCAATGACATCATTCACCACCCTTGCTTCAAAATATTTCTTATTATCTTCTGGTTCTAATGTTCCGTCCAGTTTCTTTTTCCTGGAACTCCTCCTCCTCTCCATTTCTAAAAATAAACAAACAAGATGTTTATAAAACATGTTTGCCCCCGCCCCACTCAATGACCTTGACCTTTGCCCTACTGATCACAAAAGAAATAGGGGTTATTTTTATGGTAAACCTCCCTATCACAGGTAGGTATGTCTGACCAAACATATAACTTCTTGATAAGGAGAAATACACGTGCCCAGCATGTTGCTTTTGTTTTCTCAAAGTCCCATGGAAATTATGTAAGAACAGGTGCACACAAAGAGCTACTGTGTCACAGGCTTAGCCCCGCCTACCATGTCAACCTTGGAATGGCCATGACCGTTATAGCTCTAGACGTGATGCATGAACAAGAAAATAATACTGAGTTATGTTCATGTCAAAGTTCACACATTTTAATCCATAATTGGCAAACAAACCCGATTGCCTAATAACTATCACATCAACTAAGCCATATCTACCGCAGTTCGGCCACCAACCTGTACTGCGATTCGTACCAGATAACTAGGTACTTAGGTCCATGTCTCCAAAAAAGTTAAATAATTTCTCAAAGAAAAATAATAAACTTGTTAACTGTAAACAGATTACAATATTCTTTCAGTTACTACTAATCAACCAATAAAACACCGACTTTCGACATAGTCACATGTTTTGCACATGTGATTTAGTGGTGATTTTTTCCAAACAAACATGGCTAACATTATGTTTTAAGCAGGATGTCGGGCCATAAAACTGTGAGAAACATACAGAATCAAAGCAAATATGAGGGAAAATAATACTGTAGAAGCTAGAAAACGCCAAATACATGTATAATAGACATAGATCTATGAAGGAAATAAAATTACTGAATCATATTTTGAAACTGTTCAATTAGCAATGATTTGACCCCATCTTGTAAGCTGGTTAGAAAATCAAGATCACTTCTCAATTTATCGCGAAGCCATTTCACTGGGTTTTTTTTCATTGCTAGCGTAAATTTGTCATTATGGCTCATGTTTTGGATTCAAACAATATTTTCTTATTAAGAATTTAAAAGTTCCCAAAAGTGATCAGAAAAGCAAATTTGCAATTTGAAATTGCATTTTCATTTATAGATTCCCCTATAATTCTTCATCATCACTTTACTGACATTTTACATTAAAAGGAAGCATACATGTATATAGCTTATACTTAGAACACCTTATTAATGAAAGCAAGTTTTAGCATATATATATATATACATTCCAGTGTATTGCGATACGTTTTGTATCGTGACAGCTGTATTGCGATACATATCGTATTGTGAGGTGAGCGTATCATGGCACCCTTACGTGATATATTGGATCTCCACTGTATATAATTTCAATGCTTGAACAAGTGTGAAAAATTACACTTTTCCAGTGTTTTCTCCAGCCCGTGCCCTTGTACTTTTTAGCACACTAAAATCAAGAAGAACACACAAGTTTGCATGCTTACTCACGGTAATGAATGACCATTGTTGTTTTCATTGGGCAATCCAAATTTATAACGGTTACAAAAGGACCTATTTTGGAATTCCGCAAGATTCCTATATATAGCTGCATAAAGTTCTAATAATAAACACAAAAAGAAACTTGAGATTGTTCTTCATTGGTCGTCCACACGCTTGGTGCAATGAAATCTAAGGTTCTAGTATTAGCATAATGGGGTAATGTAGGTAAAATCCGGGACCAGTTATAAAATATCGGTATCACATAACAAGAGCCCAGGGGCTCTAAAGGCGCTCACCTGAATACAAAGTTCCAAGATCTAAATATGGCCATTGAAGTTTCTTAAAGCTTTTCTGTGCTTTGACCTACTGACCTCATTTATGACCAGATATGACCTATATTCATGCATGACCTAAATTTCACAAAGGACATGACACTGACAAAATTTTGAACAACTTTTGAAGCCCCAAGCTATATTATGTATCTGACCAAGTTTGGTTACAATTGGGCCAGTGGTTTAAGAGAAGAAGTCGTTTGAAATTGTTGACGGACAGACAGACGGACCACGGACACAGGGGTATCACAAAAGCTCACATTGAGCACAAAGTGCTCAGGTGAGCTAAAAATGAATACATATATATCAAATTCGACCATGTATTTTCCCCAAGATGTTTTAAAAAGGATTGGCTTTCATGGAATAAATGATAAGAAGCTACGTGCCTAAGGATCACACGATAAATATTTGTGTTAAAAAAACTGAAACTAGATGTGTGTCCAATTAACACAGGTGCCCCCCTTGGCAGTGTGTAACCTTGCTAGGTATTCACATAAGCTTGCTCAATTTGAATTACAAAGTTTGGTCAAAATCAGTCTAACGAAACTTTAAGTTATTGACCAAATTGTGTCCAATGGACACAGATGCCCCCCTAATGGCATCTTGACCTTAACCGGAGAACTCTGAAGTACAATTCCAAGCTAGGTCTGCACATAAGCTTACTAAATACAAAGTTTGATCAAAATCAAACTATCCAAATCTTTTACTCAACCAAAAACCTTTTTTTCATATTTTTGGAAAGTGACCTTGACCCGAAAACAAAGAAACAATTCAAAGCTAAGAATTCATGTAAGATTTCAAAATAAGATTTTGTATGATGATAAACATATATGTAAAGTTTTCAATACTGTAGTAGTACAACACAAGTCCAAAATAGGCCGAAAAAAGGGCAATAACTTCGCCAAAATCAGTCAAAACTGGATCAACATATGGAGGTGCACAAGTCTGTTTGATGATGAACATATATGTAAAGTTACATCACTGTAAGAGTAGAACTTTTCGAGTTACGAGCAACACAATACAAAATAGGCCAAAAAAAGGCAATAACTCCACCAAAATTAATCGGAACTGGACCAAAATATGGGGGTGTGCCAGTTTGTATGATGATAAACATATTTGTAAAATTTCATCACTGTAGTAGTACCATTTTTTGAGTTCTGCGCTACACAAGTCCAAAAATTGATGAAAAAGGGCAATAACTCCGCCAAAATCAATCGGAACTGGTCCAAAATATGACGGTGCACAAGTTCATAAGATGATAAACATATTTGTGAAGTTACATCACTGTGGTAGTACAACTTTTTGAGTTATGCATGACATAAGTCCAAAATAGGCCCAAAAAGGGAAATAACTCTGCCAAAATCAATTGGAACTGGCACAAAATATAGAGGTGCCCAAGTTCGTATGATGATTTACATGTCTGTAAAGTTTCATCACTCTAGTAGTAGATTTTTATTTGTTATGCGCGATACAAGTCCAAATAAGCGAGAAAAGAGGCAATAATATGCCGAAAAAGGGCAATAACTCTGCCAAAATCAATCGAAACTGGACCAAAATATGGAGGTGTGCAAGTCCACATGCTGATTATTGTATTTGTAAAGTTTCATCACTTTAGTAGTAGAATTTTTTGAGTTACGTGCGACACAAGTCCAAAACAGTGAGAAAAGGGGCAATAATAGGCCGAAAAAGGGCAATAACTCCACCAAAATCAATCGGAACTGGTCCAAAATATGGAGGTTCCCAAGTTCATATGATGAGTAACATATTTGTAAAATTTCATCACTCTAGTAGTAGAACTTTTTGAGTTATGCGCGACACAAGTCAAAAATAGTGATAAAAGGGGCAATAACTCCGTCAAAATCAATAGAAAATGAAACAAAATATGGAGGTGCGCATGTTCACATGCTGATTATTGTATTTGTAAAGTTTCATCACTCTAGTAGTTGAAATTTTTGAGTTACTCGCGACACAAGTCCAAAACAGTGAGAAAAGGGGCAATAATAGGCCGAAAAAGGGCAATAACTCCGCCAAAATAAATCGAAACTGGTCCAAAATATGGAGGTGCGCAAGTTCATATGATGAGTAACATATTTGTAAAGTCTCATCACTCTAGTAGTAGAACTTTTTGAGTTATGCGCGACACAAGTCCAAAATAGTGATAAAAGGGGCAATAACTCCGTCAAAATAAATCGAAACTTTACCAAAAATAGGAGGTGCACAAGTTCACATGCTGATTAATGTATTTGTAAAGTTTCATCTCTGTAGTAGTAATACTTTTGGAGTTACGCCCGACACAAAAATCCGACGGACGGAAGGACGGACGGACAAGGGTAAATCTATATGCCCCCCCTTTTTAAAAGGGGGGCATAAAAACTACCGAAATTCTGCATTTGGAGCCTTATATTGGCCCGGCAATTGATTGCCCGGGAAAAAATTACAATTGATACCCCTCTAGGCAGCAACTGAAATATACATGTATAGCAGACAGTGCAGTGATCAAGTTGAAAATATTGACTTTCAGGGCTTTTTTCAGCCAATTTTACAGCTGTTACATGTACAAGGCTATATTCCCAATGGCAAAAAGTATGTGTTTTTTTCAATTTGAAGGGAAAAATTCCCAATCAAAAGACCAACATGCAATAAAGAAGTGCAAAGAGTTCATATGTCATCTAATTGACCATTTTTGAGCTCCACAAGGTAACTGTGTATTCTTTGAGTGAAATAGAACACCATATGACGGTGTCAAATTCAAAAAAAGTGTTTCGAAACTTCTAAAAAAAAATCCCAATTTTGTGAAAATTCCCAATTCTATGGTACAGGTCATGTTCCCAAAATACTGAGAAAAAGCCCTGAATTTTATAAACATGCAGGGTTTTCCCCCAGAAAAAATGGAAGGCACTGGGGCAGGGGGACGACACGGTGCAGAAGGGGGTGTTACGCCCTGCCGCGTGTCAATATTTTTAAAGTTTTAATGAATAAATGGTGTTCCCTGAGTGACTTTAAAGCATTATTTCAATGATGTACAGTCGAACTTCGTTATCTCGAAGTCCAGGGGACTGTAATAAATATCAGTGTTTTATTTACCCCTGCATCCTGCGTCCTGGACGCAGAGTCGTCCCCGTGGACGCAAAAAATCGAAAGATGTCCATCCCATGGACGCAGCAATTTTCATGTTGCTGCGTTTTGAAAATCAAGATTTTGTTTAAGATCGCAAATAATAGTTTGGGATCAAAACCCGATTGGATTGCCTGTGGGTTACTCGCAACGTATAAACAGTCTTAATCGGTAATTGGGTCAGGTTACCGGTGCGCGTAATTATTGATTATCGTAAATGTTACATAACGGATACACTTCAACTGTGACGCAACCGGTGCATAACGGATACTCTTCAACTACCGGTGCAATGGTAAATATTACGCTATCATGTTGCCGCAGAATGCGAAAAAGTTATTAAGAAGATAAAAAGACTGCCAGCGGTCTGCCCGTTTGTCAAACAAGATTGATGTTTTGTTTTAACAGATATTATTAACTGGACAAGAATCAATTTTATATTTATAATAGATAAAAGTCGGCTGTGGCAGTTACGGCGGAAGCGATATCAAGGCAACGTACTGCCGACTCTTATGAATTTGAGGGTTCTGACATAAATCGGCTGCAGTTTCAATGCCAGAAAATTCACTAGATGAATGTCGATTAATTTCTAACAGATATTTCAACTTAAATCGTGATACTGTTAGAAAAAAATGATCCCTATTGGACCCAAAATATGTTTGGTCTAACTCAATGAGTTTTCAAACGTTTAAGTCTAAGTAAATTATCAACTGTAGATCTACTGTAATTTACACATCATTTTATACAACCCACCAAATGTGCTGAGTGGGAGGTCAAACTGGACCAAATTTTCATTAAATAAAGATTTGGTCTAATTTTGGAACAGCAGTCATTTACTCTAGCAAAATTTTCATCAAAACTTCTCTTATTGTTCATGATGTTGGGCTTGATTTCTAGATAACGAAACTGGATATTTTATCTGTAAATAGTTAATGATATTTTACAATTCAAAAATGAACAGCGAGTTAGATATAAACTTTCATTTTAATTGATGTTTTTCATTTACATGATGGTACAGTACTGAGTAGCAAATGAAAATTCCCCCAATAGCCAGTTTACACGTAATTTCCCCTCCAATGGGCACTGACCCCCTTCCCACAAAAGTGAAAAAAAAACCACTCAGTTGAAGTGATCAGAAAACAGTTTACAAAGGGAGACTTTATGAGTTAATATGATAAGTAACTAATGAATTGAAATATTGAGACTACATCTTACATGCAGTCTCAATAAATCATTCCACTCACTATTACTAACATTTATGATAGCAGGTGCTACCAGCTATTCTCATTGTTTACATAGTGGCTTTGTTCAACTTAGGGTAGCATTATAAAGAAATAACAGTTTGAAGTTTTGTCGTTATTAATATTTCATTTCAATTTCAAAGTAAATACTAAAAAATATACTGGGATGCACAAAAATTGGTTGGGATGCAAGGTTTCATCTCTTGGTGAGTCCAGGGAAGCACAGTTCTAAAATTGTAGATAAAACACTGAAATATATCGAGATAAGCGAGTTTCGAGATTCGAGAGGTAGAGTGAGATCGACAAATTTACCGGTTACCGATGATGCCCAAGCAGCCATTTGCAATCTACATGTACATGTATAACGGTAACCGTAAGAAACGCTTATACATGAAAAGTATATGAAATCGGTAGGCATTGAAGAGTTAAAGAAAGTTTAAAATGACTACCAACTGTTTGGATCCAGATCAGACGCTGCGTTACGCGGCGTCTGATCTTGATCCAAACTGTTCGCAAATGTTAGTCAATAGCCGATCCCCCGAGTTTTATACCGGGCCTATCTCCATATTGGTGTAGACTGTTTGCGTTTATGGATTATTCGAACTACTATGGGATATTTTAATTTTATGCACTGTAAGGTTAGTTATGCAAAAGTGTCGCCGTGTTTAAAGAAAACAAACAGTGTTTGATGATACTGATTCTTTAATTGCCTGTAATTAAGAGTGAGACACGGTCACGGTCAAGTTAATACCGATGTTGTTTCATCTCCCGACCCTGTGGTTGCAAGGTGTGAATATTGACAGTTTTTACTTGCAAACCGATAATTTCTCTCTAGATTTTAATTTTTTTTCTCAGTGATATCGAGACATGAGGTGTAAAAATAGAGAACTTGGGACCAAAAATTTGACTTCGACATAAGAAAAAATCGAGATAAAATATCGAGACAAACGTGATATTTCTATATAGATAAAGAAGGGAATACTTCGGGACCAGAAAATTATATCGACATATCCGAGATTTCGACATAAGCGAGTTCGAGATAACGAAGTTCGACTGTACTAAAGATAATCAGCCTGCTAAAACTTTGTTTTTTAATTTATCAATTTAAATTTCTTTCTGACAAGAGATTACTATTTTTATGAGTCAACATAATCTTGATTTGTGTTGACTCAAACAAACACTAAAAAGTCTATCATTCAATACAGGTGTTTAGAATAGATCTTCAATCAACCAAGTAATTTCTATAGGGGAAGGTTATTCATAACAAACTGTGTTTAAAACATAAAACATTGAAATTCTGTATTATGAGGATCCATACAACGTATACAATATAAACTCGGAAAACCGGAGTCCCAGAAATCCGGAATCCTCGGAATACCAAACTTTCTCTCTGGTCCCGAATTTGTTCCTTCTTATTTTAACCAAAATAAAGTCTCAGAAAACCGGAACCTCAGAATTCAGAAAACCGACCCATTTTCACGGCAAAAAATGTTCAGATACATGTAAAATTACCTCGGAAAACTGAACGCCTACTGTATTTATCACTAACTTAAGCTCGCGTGTTGACACGCGACTCTGTGATGGTGGTTGGGGGTGTGTCGGCATAACTTCATTTGATTGGTCAATCTTTAAGATTACAAGTTCGATAAAACAAAGGTCTTCATTTCACGGAAGATATGTTCTTTCTTTGGCGAATTCTATTAGATTACACTGAAAACATTAGTCTGTGCATCTTTTAAAATCATGTTTGAACAGTTTATTAGTGACTGGATTGTTTAATCTTTCTAAAACAGACATCGTAGACAACAGACAACAAGCAAACTAATTACTAAATCTGTTAGTAGAAAAGAGACATTCTTAAAACAAAATGCTGAGCTATAAAAGTAGTAGTGAGTAAATACCGGTAAAATTGTCGTTAAAAACAGTCAAATTCGCGTTTTGTCAATCATAATTTGGATGGACTTTGATTCTTCGTCGCGCTGAAGTTGGCGCCTCGTTTTTGTATTTCAACCACATGCACTTAGGGGTTTCCTAATCTATTTTTAGATTGACGCATAATGACTGCATTAATGCAAATGGCGACCTGTCGGCAAAATTTGCTCTGATTAAACAATGGATTTATTATGAGATGACCCCGCCTTATCCGTCATGTTGAAGGTACACGAACATGTAAATTACTGAAATACACAGACATATATCGAGCCCCAGTCCATTATATAACTCCAGCAGTGGTCAGCACACCATAATACACACCGGTCATTCATGACAGGACATTCAATCCAAATTGTCGGATGCCAACGGATATTGTTTTTATAAGGGCATGTCTGCCCAGCAGGATTTCATTGAGGCATAGGGGAAACACTAATCAGTAGCAGTAACAAAATGCAGTGTCTAACTGGTGACTGTGTGATATTTAAGGCGCTGCGGTCTCGGATTCTATTAGCGCAAACGAGAATTGAAGGCGCTGGGGAAATGGATCGCGAGGTTCCGAAATTAAGGCGCTGCGGTACCCCAGCGCCTAAATGGCCTGGGGAAAACCCTAACATGAAACAAAACAGAAACACATGGTCAGTAGATGTAGTTTAATCTCAAAATAAAAGTACCCAAAGTTTTATTGAAAAGCCTGAACAAAATGTCGCAGTGACATTTTCCGACACAGACTCGTGCAAAAAGTCTCACTGAAGCGAAAGTAGCTTTACCATGTTAGCACGCTAATCTTTACCATGTTAGCACACTTGATACAGACGAACAATTCAAACACTCATTGAATTACAACTATGACACAAAAATTATGTTTTTTTTCAATGTGTAAAGTATTAAATCCAGTCTGGTGTCAGTAGTATGCAACTTCAGAATAAGCACACGAATCTACATTTGGCTAAAATG
The DNA here is from genome assembly GCA_963576725.1 of Azorinus chamasolen. NCBI lineage: Eukaryota > Metazoa > Mollusca > Bivalvia > Cardiida > Solecurtidae > Azorinus > Azorinus chamasolen. Next base: position 57,368,948 of record OY755241.1, read on the forward strand.
TAACAGTGGTGAGCGTTTAAGCATCACCGCAATGCTCTGACAATTCAAACATAGTGTTTTAGCTAGTGCGTTTTAGCAGGGTGCTCCACCCTTTTTGCTCCTCCCTGCTGCCCTTCCAGTTCCAAAAACTAACTTACAAAATTGCTTATTTTGACAGTTAAACCGTTTAGAGCACAGTATAAAATGTTTTGCATAGTTTCTTTTTAAACAAAAAGGCATTATTGCATTTTAAAGACAGTTATAGGGGTATAAATTGACTTTTTAAAACTTTTATGTTAAAAATGCTCTTTTCCAGAGAGTTTGCACCCTGCCCTTTTTCTATTCCAGTGAGTGACCAGGAAAGATTTTTTTCCTATGAGACCATGGCACATCATATATAAATTTTTATGTGACATTTCAAAAATCTATGTGACATTTTGAAAATTTTATTTCAAAACGCTTGGATTTCAATAAAAATTGACTTTTTTTACATACCTTTATTCATAAGTAAGATTTAGAACTTAAATAGGTATATTATGCCTGAATAACTATTTTGAAGCTGTCAGGCATATCTAATTGAATAGTAGATATAATATTTTATAACAAAGTATGCACCCATCAGTGTTCCCATTCACGTACATATGTGCATGAATCACGTATTGAACTTCAGTTACCCGTTTGGCTACACGCATCGGCCTCGACTGAAACCACTTATTAAGTGCTGTCTTTATCCATCTGCTGTCATGTATTAGCGATTTCTGTTTCTTCGGTGGCATTAAAAATACATTTTTTTCTTATAAAGTTTCTTTTTAAAGCGTAGGAACCGACGATAATCTCAGTGTCTCGAAAGCGCTTTACAAATGGCTTTTTCGGCAATGTGCGTCTAGCAACTGCGACCGTTGTTGTGTTATAAACGTCCAAGCTGTTGTGTTTGAGGATAAAATCGGAATACTTTGTTATTTTCGCACAAAAAAATGTCAGTATCGGCAAGAAGTTACGATATATTTAGGGTAAATTTCAAGGTAGAATTCCGTAACGTACAGCTAATTTCTTTTGAAAAAAGACCTTTAGATCCAACAGAAATACATAATAGTTGACTTGTTTAAAGATAGACTATACAGCCATCTAGCATACTGAACATTTTTTGCATTTGAAAAATCGACGAGACGCTGGGCGCATCAGTTGGAAATTCTATGTGACATTTTTTATTTTTATGGACTATGGCGCAGGGCGCATGGGTTTCCCTTTTTAGAACTCTAACTAAAACACTACAAACATGAAACACACTATATGGTTAAACAAGTCAAAACACTGTATGGCGATTGAAAACCATGGAGACCGGTCCAGTCAACTTCAAAACAGTATAGATCTTACCTAAGTAAAGAATTATTATTTCCAAGTTATGAAATTGAACTAAGTTTTATAAAGGCCCTCTAGGAGAAGGGCTCCCTAAACTACATTTGTTTACCATTGGGCCCCTCTAGGGCCCCCTGTGTGCAAAAGCTGGAGAAAACACTGCTTTTCAAACTTTTTTTTTTTAACAATTCCATTTTAACAAAACAACAGTAGACTCTAGAATCTATTTGTCAAGTACTTTAGTTGGAACGCCTTAAGGCTTTACTTTGCGGTCCCCATCAAAAGTTGTCAATTATATGTTACCATTTCGGGGGCTAGAGCCCCGGAGCCCCTATTAATCTGCCTATTTTGTAACTAGAAAATTCAAACAAGCACACGTTGATCAAACATTTATAGTGGATACATTGCAACCAAACTAAAACAAATAATATCAATACTCTAGGGACCTGCAAATTTAATTCTACCCCTTTAGTAATTTAGTATTAAATTTATTTATAACATAACACGTGGCTTCAGCGTGACGTAACACTATCATTTATTTTTTGATAATCATGGGCATATAATCACTAGTGAATAACATTCGAACGACCGAATAACATTCGAACGATTCATGCGCGCTGTCAAAACAAACAAACTGGCGGGCGGTGGTCGACCTACCTGTCCACGATTGAGTCACGATAGATGGCAAAGGATTGTTGGCACTTGCGCCTTAATTTCGATAAAATGATACAAATTGTAATCGCTGTCAGGAATCATATACAAAATGTATGCCAAAAAAGACCTACCAGCTACTCTGACCCATACAATCAATTCTACATTTAAATTAAAATGCCTCCTCAACTTTGCATTTTCTTCACCGCATGTCCTTTTGTTTATGCAGATTTCTACTCATACAAATATCTCATCAATCAAAAACAATAGTCATCTGAATCCAGCACAGCACAAACATATTTCAAATATGCTATACTCACTAACTCAGCTGATCGCAAAAATCTTCCTCCTGTTCCAACACATTTTATGCAGCAGTTCGTACTGAATCTTTTGTCCATTTCAAACATTTTCACTGAACTTGAATCGAGATTTTTTTTTCTCGGTGGAAATGTCCATGTCCATGTGTATACATACAACACTAATGAAGGGCTTAATATACCAAAACGAAGGCGCATTTCGAATCCCATTGACAGTGAGTGTCGGACGTGTTGGCGACTGTACATGTAGGTCTTCATGTAAATGGCGCGCTTTACATAGACACATGTTGGTTGTGTACAATGACGTCAAAATGTGACGTGTTTGTAACTATGTATGTCAAAACTGTAACTCTAAAATTATTTTGACGTGTTTCTGTATGTTTTTGTATCATAAACTATCACAGTTAAATTGAATACCAGAGAGGCCTGAATTAGATCCTGGTTGATATGACAGTAAGTAAAAAATAAAGTTGGAAAATTTGGACCTACTTTGTCCCAGTTACCTAGCGAACCTAATAACACCTTTCATTAATCATTTCTATATGTAAGGAGAATTTATAACAATCCACGTTACTGCTGAAATATTGGTTGCAAATAACATTTGTGTGTGTTATGTTATAAATAGGATCTTGCATTCGTGTTCATGATTATTGGATTTATTAAATTCGTCTTTTTAAAACGATAAAAAAACTCGCTAAAGCTCGTTTTTTATCGTTTTAAAAAGACTCATTTAATAAATCCAATAATCAAGAACACTCATGTAAGATCCTCTATATACGTCTGTAAGTAAATGAAGTCACGTCAGCTATATATGGAGTTTTTTTTCTGAATACACCGATAGTAGGTATAAATCATAGCTCCGTATTTATTTTGACTAGCAGACGAGTCAAGTTGAAGCACACAACAATAAACTTCACCATAATGTGTCAAATTATATTTAATAAAGCTTATCTACTGTAAAGCCTGCAGTGGAACTGTTTTTACGACAGCGGCATCAATTTGCCTATTTTGACGAAATATTCGCTAGTTTCAAAAACCCGGAATGCATGTCGACATCGATATAGTTCATTAAAGCTCCCAACTCGTGTACGTCTGCATATGCTATACACTGTTCTCAATATGGAAATGATTTTACCTTCATTAAACCCACTGCAGAAACTGGTCCTGCCATTTCTAAACGCAATATTACCTCTAGGTCGGCTCAAAATCCGCGTGTGTGAGAACTTGGACGGCGGCCATCTTTCAGCGTCTATGTGTCACTTCCTGAGTGTCTGCGCATGCGCCCATTTCCGCGCGACATATAAATCGAAAAGTTCAGATATCTTGATGACGAGTGTGGAGTCACACACCCACACTCCCGACAGTAGAACAGCATTATATTGAGGTAGTCGTCAACTTTCGGCTACGGGCTTGTTACAGAATATACGCGTAGTTGGCGAGGTAACCATACCGAGGTAACGGGAAAAAGTACCTCGGGTAATTTTGGTTCCTCGGCTCGTGGGTGTGTTTTTCTATCAATTCCCTCGATATGTAAGGAACACCAACACACACGCACACACACACACACACACGAAATGAACACAGAAAACACCAAAAGACACACAAGAACCAGGGACAAACGTTCCACAACATGAACAAACCACAAGCACAAAGACGCAATGCAAACAAAAGGAAGGGTGACAAAGAGAGTACCGCCTTGGCACGGTCAGCAGCAAAAACACAACTGGGGGTTTAAACCGGTTTACGGACGTCCTAACCTCACACTTCTCTCAAAGTCACCCTAGCTTTACAAATATTGTAAATAAAGGTATCCCCGCTGGACTTACCCACAACATAGACGACGGTGAACACAGGACAACATGTAAAACATAGCATAATAACTGTGACAATCCGTCAAATATGTACTCAATGACTTTGCTGAAGTCAGAGCACCTGCAGGTAAGCCGTTAAGGGCACGACAGGGAAAAAATAATACATAAGTCTGGTAAGCTCCTCCTGTATCCAAGTTTAAGAGTATACCATCATAGAGTACTACCCTCGGCCTGTCATCGCGCAAGCAAAGAGGGAAGCGTAGCTACCGACTGTAAAAGGGTCGATAACCAAACATGCAGTGTGTTGCAATATAATAGGATCATAACCTTTCTTTTTAAATTTTTTAATGCGTTTTATAAACAAATCATGAAAATGGATATGACCCCGAATTTTCCTAAGTTTGTAGATAACATCCCCATAAAATTCTGGTTGAGAAATGCCTTGTCGCAGTAACGTCCGTAGATTGCAATTATATTTACTAATGAGAGGTAAATTTCGATAATAAAATTTAGAAAAGGTTTTCCGAAGTTTGTGATATCTGTAACCTTGCTTAAGAAGTTTATCAGTTATAACTAAATTACGTCTGTTAAAATCTTCAAGCAAAGAACAGGCTCGGGCAAACCTAATAAGTTGAGAAATATAAACACCATAAGATGTAGAACGTGGCACATCCCCATCTAGAAAAGGATAATTAACAATTTTAAAATTAAGTTTAGTTTTATAGCTCTCAGTTGCGGTAGACATTTGAAGGTATCCTTGCTCACTGTTGAAATGAGGTTGTTTTTTAAATGCACATGTGCCAAATTAGGAATCAATGACGTTTCGCCTGAGCAGAATGATGGGATCTGAATTAGTTGATTTTGATTCACATTAAGTAATCTAAGATAGTTCATGGTTGGAAAAGTAATGTTCTGAAGGCGATTTTTATCAAGGATTAAACGTTTGACATCGTGTAATTTTTTCAAGGACGCCGTTGAAATTTCTTTGATATCGTTGCTCTTTAAGACCAAATATGAGGTGAGTGCACATGTAAGTGACGAAAACACATCATCTGTAATGGCACCTCTGCCAACGGCTGTAAGTGTTAACTTCCTTAATTTCAGATTGTTTGCCAACTCTTTTAATAGAAACTTCAAGTCGACAGTTCCTATCTCGTTGTATGATAGATCTATAACCGCTAAATTCATAAATGAATCAAAGGCGTCAGAAGAAATGTTAGTTATTTCGTTTGAAGCTAGCAACATTACTGTCATCATATCCGGCCTTGTTATGTTTGTGAACGTTTCCCGCGAGACAGCTGGAAGTTCATTGCCCCTGAAAATTAACTTTCGGATGTTTGCAGGTATGGACGGTATGTAGGACAATGTCAAGTTGTCGCATATCGCTGTGTCAGTTTCAAAGCGACATACACTGTCCTTAGTAAGCATACAAGTACCATGGTGTAAGCTGCTGAAAGTAAATATAATCCAAAGCAGTAACATTTTCCTTTTAATTTGCCCGTACTTTACGGAGTCAAACACGAATAATAATTTCTTTCAGTACGAATCAAATACTGGAATATGTGTATACGGTTTATTATGTCCGATATCAGTGCACGTTTATTTCATTGCGCGGTGACTAACAGCATCGGCCAGTATTTGCATGACTTCCCGAGATTACCTCCAGTTTCTATCACAATATTTGCAAGGAATTTCTTACAAGTGCTTTCAATTGCTACTATCCACCAAGCTGAAGTGGAATATCCCATCAGCATTTTAACTTCTGTACTGTGAGTAATTGTCGTCTGTAACTATTGTCGTCTGCTTCAGTTCTAAAAGTACCATTTTCGTCCACTTCTTTTCAAAACACAATAGTGTCAGAGTGACAACCAGTTGAATCCTGATGAGGAATTTAATAGTAACCCTTTCCCTGTTCTATATTTAATTAATGTGTCAATACCTACTGAATATTCATTGACAAAATAGTTATAATGAAATATGGAAGGTGGAACATTATAGACATTTCCAGAAAGCAAAGAAACAGATCTATCAAATTCTATTAGCAAACAGAGTAGACCCTGATGAGACGGCTCCTCTAGCAAATGCGTGAAAACACGCATATATGAGGGAAAGGGTTAAACAGTGTAGATTCTGATCCGATGATTCCTCTTGGAACCCTCTGTATCCATGCTTATAAAACGTTTTAGTTGAGTCCGAGGTCGTTCTCAAGTTTTTGATTGGTCAGATTTTAGCCTTTGGCCAATCAAACGCTTGAGAATAAGCATGGGCCCTGATCTTCTTGCAAATGACAATGCATGCGTGTCCCGGTAACATTTTGCCGATGAATATTCATGTAAGAAATAATTAATTATAAATTGGCAATATTGTTTGGCGATGAATATTCATGTAAGAAATAATTAATTATAAATTGGCCATATTGTTCAGCAAAATTAATAACACAGGGGTTGTTTACCATAGCAGCAGTTTAACAGTTTATTGGCAGATCGGCAGTAAATATTGCCTTTGACTATTTAAAAATATATATATGGAATATGGCAGACAAACAGAATTAATAAAATAAAAATTAATATTTTAATTACAAAGCAGCAATTGTTTCAAGGATATATGTACGGAAATGCATACATTATTTATAGAATTGTCAGCATTCACCAAGACGACATAAAAACAGAATTTGTGTATAGTTGACCAATGAATATGCACGACATAGTTTTACGAAACTCTGAGTATTATGTACAGCATAGTAAGGAATTATATTCATTTTCGACCAAATTTTGATTACGCATTTGACATTCTACTGACTCTATTAATTCCTCTATATCGTCCTCTTTCTACTTCAAGGATATGAGAACTGAGCCTAAAATGAGTAAATGTTTGTCCTAAGTCAGCAGTTGATATTTTCTACATTTGATGTTATCTACAAACGTAGGTAAATTCGAGGTCATATCCATTTTCATGATTTGTTTATTAAACGCATTAAAACTTTACGGAAGAAAGGTTTTGATCCCATTATATTGCAACGCACTGCATGTTTGGTTATTGATCCCTTTGAAGTCGCTAGCTACGCTTCTCTATTTGATTGCACGATGACAGGCCGAATGTACTTTATGATGGTATACTCTTAAACCCAGAAATAGGATGAGCTTACCCTTAACGGCGTCACTGCAGTTGCTCCGACTTCAGCCATTTTGTCCTGTAGTCTTCTATGTTGTGAGGAAGTGCGGCGGGGATACTTTTATTTACACTATTTGTTAAGCTAGGGTAACTTTTAGATAAGGGTGAGCATAGACATCCGTGAGCCGGTTTTACCCCCCCCCCCGTGGTACTTTGGCAGCTGACCGTTCCAAGGTGGTACTCTCTTGGTCACCCTTTCTTTTGTGTTTGTTTGGTGTCTTTGTGTTTGTGCGTTTGTTCGTGTTTGTAATTTTCGTCTCGTGTGTATGTGTGGTTGGGTGTGTTCTGTCTTTGTATTGGTGGTGGTTTCGTTCTGTGTGTGTCTTTTCCTGCTTGACTTTACTGCTTCTTCATTTGTTCAACTATTTGTCGAAGCAAAGTTTTGTTTTAAATTTAAAATAAGTATCTAAATCTAATTTTGGCAAATTTGTGATTGATACAGTAAAATACAGTATATGCTGGTCTCTTAACCTTTCTCTTGCTGAATTTTAAAATGGATGTCTCCTTCTTTACCCATGCTCTGTTGTATAATCACTGTGTACAAGTACTTCGCTGTGCAATCACTGCTGTGGAGTGCACTGGTTGCACAATCAATTTGTAAATAGTGCAGATCCTGATGAGACAGCTCCTGCAGGAGCTGTCTAATCTGGGTCTTCACCATTTACAGGAAGATATATTGACGTGAACAGCAAGTAAAGGGTTAACCGTCTTTTCAGTACATGTAGTCAGTTATAATTAGGATCAAAGTTGAACCGCAGATGTGTATATTCAAGATGATCAATAATGGCAGTAATTCTTTTGGTTCAGCAGGAACCGTTTAAAGTAAGATACTAGTCGAGATAGGCTTCATACAAAGGCGAACCAATATTACTCCTGATCTTTCACCAGAAATTAACTGATCTTTCCTTACATAGAAGGGATAATGGGAACCGACCCAGCTCACCATATACAGCTGAATTCAAATAGAAATAAAAGACTTGAATACGCCCTAAGAGCCTGATCTTGCAAACTTTTAACAGCATTGGTGAATGTTCCAAGACGATTGAAATTAATGCCAATATATATAAACTATTCTACTATCTCATTCGTTTTTCAAATATACATACTTTTGTCCTTTTAACATTTATTGTTAGACCCCATTTAACTGAGTATTAATACATGGTACAATTTGAGACAATGTCATTGACGAAAAAAGAAATTAAATCGGTGATAACGGATCATCTCGCCAATACTGACATTAAAAATCAGATATTGTTGTACACGACAGTTTGACACATGGTTGCACTTTCCTGTACATCATTTTTACAAATTTACAACTAATATCCGACTGAAATAGCTTGTACCACAAAGCATCTCGATCGACTGTATCACAAGCTCGCTAGTAGTCAATATATATACACCACAATATAGACAGCTTAGACAACACCTTCTATATAACTGAATGAAGAAAAATATTGCATCTGCTGTCGAATGAGCGTCTCGAAATCCAGAATGACAATCAGTAATTTCTTCACTCCACTTATTCAAATTGTTACTTAGTAACAAAGAAACTATTTTGAAGTAACATTAGCCAAAATTATACCTCAAAAATTGGATGGATCATTTATGCCTCCTTTCTTATGTATTGGATCACTGGCCCCTTTAGTCCATGCCTCTGGGCATATACAAGAATCATATATGTGATTAAAACAGTACAAAGAATAGGGGCGATGAAACCTTACGCATCGATGAAGATCTACCTCAGCAATAGTTTTGTTTGTTTTGTTTGTGTTGATTAACGTCCTTTTCTGCTCACTGTGGGCTAATTGGACGCCCCAGAGAGAGTCCAACAGTAATAGTACAAGACTAATAGAAATCGTCAATGTGTAAGTCATTATCAACAGCACAATTAAAAGTACCAGATGCACCATCGTTTAAATCAGAAGATGATAAAATGGAAAATTATTCTTTAAAGTCGTCTATTCTAATATTATTTTCAATTACCCGTCTCTCTTAAATTTCTGAAAGTATTTCCAACATTTTCTCGGTGAAGACTTCCGTACATTACATGATTTGTGCTTTTCCTTGTTATAAAATCTAGATTTAGCGCGACGTTTTCATTTGTTGAACGAAGCTCTGCTGGACAAAAATTACGTCTTGCCATCTGTTGGATTATAATACTTTTTTCTGTTTACTAATTTGCATTCATTTTCAAACCATTTTGATTTTTTAGGTTTATTAGTGCTACATTTACCTCTAATAAGCGTTTTCCAAAGTGTTTAAACGACATATCATACAAAATGTATCATTATGCAAATTGTTTATAAATTCATGAGATTTAGCCGAATCACATATAAAAGTACAAAAATGAGTAATGCAGGAAACACCACATACAGAACAAACACTCGCCCGAACAGCAACACAAGGAAACAGCAAATGTACATAAGTAGAAAAACAACAAGAGACGCACAAAGACAAAACAAACATACAATAGGAGGAAGATGGAAGTACCGCCTTGGAACGGTCAGTGACAAAAGTCACCGGGGGGTTAAACCGGTTTATGGGCGCCCAACCTCACACTTATTCCATCCCCATCCTAAAAGACAAACAGTGTAAATAAACGTATCCCCTCTCCGACTAATCTACAACAACCGCGACACCCATATATAAGTTAATCACAATATTCCGACCGTTCTGTTACAGTTTCCTTATTATATACAAAGTTGAAAGAAAGAGAACAATGGTATGGGAATTTAGAATGATCCGATACATGAAACTTTATTAAGCCCTTGGTGATCACATATTCAATTGTCAAACTGGTTATATACTGGTCTTTTTTATTGTCTACTTTTGGTATGTACAGCTACCATTATCGAGACGCCCGTTACAAATAAGAATACCATTCCGTCCGATTCCGTCACGATTTTTACGATCTTCATATGTAACCTACTCGTATAGATATATAACGATTGAAATCAATGTCTGAAATGTAATAAGGTAAGTCCCCCTTGCGCGAATTCATGTCACCAGTCCAATACACAATACCTATATCACTGTACTGTCTTACATCAAGCAGATAGATGAGAATCAATATTATTATATAAATTTGAATCTGCAGGGGAATATATGTCAGACAGAAATATATCTTTTTCATAATTATCAAAACAATTTGCAAGTTTAAACCAAGCTATACTGTTCTTTTGCAAACGCAAAAACTCAAGGTACGGGGTTAAACACCAAAAGTATTTTTTTGTGTTTTTAATCAAAATTTAAATAATTATTTAGTCTGAACACGCCATATATACTTTCGATTGATACCGGTTGTTTCCCCTACGTTTTACGGTTTCCTACTTAGCTTATTCGAGTACATGTATATTTATTGTGAATCTCGTGAAAAACGTTTGAAACACAGGTTATACTGAAGCTAATTATATTCTTTCAGAGACATAGGAATATTCAAATTCTGTCAGGTAAAACATATCCAAACAATACACTTTAACAGTCCACTGTGTGCCTCGCTTTCCTGTTAAATTTTGGATGGGGACAACAAATGCATTCGAATCCATCATTTGTAATGTTACTAAGTCTGGAATGCCAAGTTTCGGAAAAAGTAGAATATAAAAATTGTGTTACGTTATCTATAAGATGCATGTCATCTAATTTAAAAGTATAAAAAAATGAGTCATGCAGGAAACACAACATACAGAACAAATAGTCGCCCGAACAGCAACACAAGGAAACAGAAAATGTACGTTACTACAAAAACATCAAGAGACTCACAGACAAAACAAACATACAATAGGGGGAAGATGGAAGTACCGCCTTGGAACGGTCAGTGACAAAAGTTACTGGGTAGGGGGTTAAACCGGTTTATTGGCGCCCAACCTCACATTTATTCCATTCCCATTCTAAAAAACAAACTGTAAAGAAACATATCCCTTCTCCGGTTAATCTACAACAACCGCAATGGCAAATACAGTGGTAAAGTGCATGTAAAACGAAAACATTTAAGTGAGCAAACTGTATCCACCTATCGCTAGTGTACACAATGATTGAGCTGCAAATAGAGTAACTGTAGAAAAGCAATAAAGGGTACGACAAAAACGAAATAGTACAGATATCCGACGTCCTCCTTCCGTTTCTGGATTTAAGAGGTCGCATTCACAGAGTACAAAACCTTTCTTGTCGGTGTTAATGCAAAGAGGCCAGTGTGATTGCCAACTGTAAAAGGATTCACAAACAAACATGCAGTATGTTGTAGTACTATAGGATCATATGCCTTTTTAATGATTTTTTTAACATATTTGATGAACAAAGTGAGAAAATGGGTATGTCCAATAATTTTACGAAGTTTGTAAATCACATCACCATAAAATTCAGGATGTGTAACACCGTGTCGCATAAGTGCCTTGAGATAACATTGGAACTTGCCAATAAGAGAGATTTCGATAGTAAATTTTAGAGAAAGTTTTTGTTAGTTTATGGTATCTTTATCCTTGCTTAAGCAGCTTTTCAGTTAAATTGAGATTTCGACAGTTTAAATCGTCAAAAGATGAACAAGCTCTAGCAAAACGAATAAGTTGAGATATATAAACCCCGTAAGGTGGGGCACGGGAAACATCTCCGTAAAGATGAAGGGAATTTACAATATTAAAATAGAAATCATCTCTTTTGTCATATATTTTAGAAGAAATAATTCCATTATCAATTTCAAGGTCTAGATCAAGAAAAGCTGCATAATTGTCGGACAGGTTAGCTCTATTGAATTTGAGTTCTTTAGGATAAATTGTAAGAATCAGAGAATCAAAGAAAGGGTTATCTAACTTAAAAATATCATCCAAATATCGTGAAATTTCATTGAAGGATTTTAAAACATTTTCTTGTGATTGTGGATTCAAACCTAACATAACATCTCTCATAGCAGTACAAAAACAAATCTGCGACAAGTGGTGCACAATTCGTACTCATAGGAATACCAATTACCTGACGGTTTATAGCATTCCCATAACGTACCTAATAAATGTTTTTATCATGGTGTGTTAAAAATAGTATTTCAGATGCACAGTGCGGCTTTAGATCGGGTTGGTCAACTGTAGATGCGGTGTTTATTCTTCACGCCATTGTTCAAAGATCGATAAAGTCTACTCTAATAAACGTTTATACTGCGCTTTCGTCGATTAAAAAGGACATCCGACAGTATAAATAGTAATTCATTGTGGTTCAAATTATATAAGATGGGTCTTGACGGTAAAGGATTGCTGATGATATGGTCGTCTTTGGTAGCTCTTCACGTGACTTCTTGATCTAGACCTTACAATTTACAATGGAATGATTTCTTCTAAAATATATTATTTGATTTTAATATTGTAAATTTCCCTCATCTTGATAGAGATGTTCCCCGTGCCCCATCGTACGGGGTTTATTGTTCATCTGTTCATGATTTTAACAGTCGTCGAAATCTCATTTTAACTGAACATCTGCTTAAGCAATGATATAGATATATTCTGAAAATGTTTGATCCTCCGAAAGCAAAAGTAGAAATGCGAAAAGAGAAAATTACAGACTCGGTTTTATTGAGTCTGTTCATGAGTAGTAATTAAAAGTGCAACGCTACTCACGCCCCCTAACACCGTTTTAAGCAGAATCAATTTTCAAAACTAATAACATCAAAACAACTATTGATTCCGAAGGACGAGACAATATAACAACACTGAGAATGAAATATGGGTCGACGTTTTACTGCTGCCACACAAACACTTAACACCTGCTGTTGGGAAGTACATTTATTCTGAAAATGGATCCTTCAAAATCAAAAGATCCTATAGTACTACAACATACTGCATGTCTGGTTTTCAACCGTTTTACAGATGGTAATCACGCTGGCTTCTTTGCTTGTACGCCGATAAGAAAGGTTTAGTACTTTAGAAGGCGACCTCTTAAATCCGGAAACGAAAGGAGATCGTCGGATATATCGTATTTGTCGTACCCTTTATTACTTTTGTACAGTAACTCTGATTGCAGCTCAATCATTGAGTACAATAGCGATAGGTGGATACAGTTTGTTTCACTTAAACGCTTTCGTTATACATGATTGTATTTGCCATCGTGGTTGTTGTATTTAAGTCGGATAGGGGAAACCTTTTTATTTACACTCTTTGTCTTTTAGGATGGGGATAGAATAAGTGTGAGATTGGGCGCCCTTAAACCGGTTTAACCCCCAAGTGACATTTGTCACTGACCGTTCCAAGGCAGTACATTCATCTTCTCCCTATTGTTTGTTTGTTAGGTCCGTGTGTCTCTTTGTTTTTATTATACAGATGTACATTTACTGTGTACCGTTGTGGTGCTGTTTGGGCGGTTGTGTGTTTTGTATGCGGTGTTTCCTGCATGACTCATACATGTACTTGTGTTGCCTTGTTGAATGGTTCTTTTCTCTCTTCACTAGTGGTTAAATCTTCATTTCAAACTCATGCCACCTATTATTTTGTATGCGGTGTTTCCTGCATGACTCATACATGTACTTTTACAATGTAAATTAGATAAATTAAAGGAATACTGCGAAACTTGGGAAGTAGAAGTAAACTGTTTGAAAAGAAGAGTAACGCTTTTCAGGGGATGGAATAAGTATGATATTGGGACCCCCTAAACCGGTTTAAACCCCCAATGACTATTGTAAGTGACTATTCCAAGGCGGTACTTCCATCTTCCCCCTATTGTTTGTGTGTTTGTATTTGTGCGTCTCTTTATGTTTTGATAGTTATGAACGTTTGCTGTGTGTTTTGTTGTGCTGATCGAGTCATGAAGTTTGGTCATACGGGGTGAGATTTTAGAGACACTATATAGTGTTAACTACCTTGAAACAGTTTAAATTTAACCATACTGGAAGCTTAGTTTTAAATCAAGTGTTTACACATGAATATGTAAAGGGCTGAAAACATTCAATGCACTCATAGCAAATATCAAAGTATGAATCTGAAATGCACTATTACCTGTCAGTTATCTGATGTTTTGGTTATTTCTAGTTTGAAATATAGAGCGAGCACACCTAAAAGTTTGCAATTGGTTATTGCACGTGAAAAGGTGTCCATCGACATAAAGTATATATGGGTAGATATCCCTTGTACATAAATTGATATTCTGGAATTATTAAATATTGACTGAAACTAGTTACATTATAGAATGTATTACCATCTTCTGTGTACAATACCTTGTTAGCCGATTGTAGAAATGGCGAGTTAATCTGTTAAAACGTTACTAATGGTTTTGCTAATGTACGGATTGATTGTTAATTCAAACTCCTTCCACGAGATATTTAAACAAATATTACTGGACTGTTGTATCCAGGGCTGGAATGAGAATATAAATGATAATGGTGTCTTAGCAATTTACAAACATTTTAAGAGCTGCTTTGGATTTGAATCATATTTAGATACGTTGTCATATAAACTAAGATTTTACCTTGCTAGGCTGCGTCTGTCTTCATGCCAGAAGGTATGGTAGATATAATATACCCAAAAAATGAAATATATTCTAGTTATTGTGTAACTTTTGACATTGAATACGAGATTTATTTTGTTTTTATATGTTGTTCATGCGTCTTTGCGAAAAAAGTATTGTTATGCAAGACCAAGCTTTTGTTTGCCTTGCGTCTTTGTGCTTGTGGTTTGTTCATGTTGTGGAACGTTTGTCCCTGTTCTTGTGTGTCTTTTTATGTTTTCTGTGTTCCTTTCGTGTGTGTGTGTGTGTGCGTTTGGGTGTGTGGCTGTGTGTGTGTGTGTAATGCTGTCTATCGGTATGTTGGTGGTGGTTGCGTCTTGCATGTGGCTTTGCCTGCTTGACTTTACTACTTTTCCATTTATAAAAGTTTGTCAGCTACTGCAAAGTCAAAATCGGCAGGAATTAGTTAAACTTGCTTTATATATAAAACATTAATTTGCGGAAGAAATTCGCTTGCGCTTGCTTCACGTAATGAATTTGCTCATAAATTGATTGTGACTGACGTTACTGGTATTCAGTCTTAATGTGTTATGTATATGTATTTATTACAAAAATGTATATTGTATATATATATGTTGTAACTGTTGAATATATGTTCTGTTCTGATCAGGGAACATCTTCACACACGTAATTGGATTACAAAATGCAATTGTCACGAAGAGAGGTCATTGATGGTGTGTTTCCACTTCGCCAACCTCTATTGTTTACAACAACCTCTATTGTGTACAACGGAAAAAGTAATTGGATTGGTGGAAATACATTGTTAAGCTATAACAATAGATTCCGGATGTAATATTTGCTCTGGTTGACTATACATGTGCAATACGGATTCAGCGTCTCCTGGGATCCTTTATATTGTTTACACTGATTAGTTTATCGAAGTTTATATTGGAAAAACGCAAACAAATGAGACGAAATAAAACAACCCTTTCCTATCTTTTGAATATATACATTCATCATTTATTGATATACTTGTGTCACATAAGAGCCATACCTCAAGAAATAAGGGTGACCAGAAGAAAGTCCATTCGACCTTTTGCCATTAAAAGTACACAGCGGAACTTTGCCCCTTTCTTTCTTTGCAAACGATGACTTTTGCCCCTTCCTGGTTTGCACATGCGGGCTTTTGCCCCTTCTATAGCGGGAGTTTGCTGTTTAGATTTGATGTTTATTATATTTAAGACTCAATTCATTGACAGTTTACAAAGAACCGCATCATGAGGTACCAACAATGCGTCTTACCAAAATGGAGGTCATAACGCAGAAAGCACGAAGAATTCTAAGTTTTCCGAAACTTTATATGTACACCCTGACGCTTATTCGTGTCACTTAATGTGCGTGATGTGTCGAAACGTGTGAAACGGTAAGCGTCCGGCTTGATAAATAGTTTATTATTAGAATGCTGAATGATGTTAAATTCTGATAAAAATTGTCGTTTGCTTTTTAATATTTTGAACATGTTCTTTTCAGGCAAATGATAGTATGGGTGACAATCGCCGAGTGACTCAGCGGCTGGTCTGATCCAAGCTGCTGTCCAGCACGTAAAGGGTAAATAATGACGAAACATTTTGTGTTTTCATGTAAGAAAAACATACATCATGAATATTTAGAAAACACCCTCTCTCTGTTTTCAAAGGCGTTGAAAGGCTTATTTATGGAGTATTAGGCTGATGAACGAAATCTTGCATAATATCATGTCTCGGACTAATTGCAAAAAACTCTTTTATATTCGTAAACTACAATGCATCTAGTAATACAGAATATGCATGACCAATATTAACACGCTAGTATCATGTACACATGCTTTAATGTATTTTGCTGTCTTTCTGTGCATTTAAATGTATGAAAAATCAATTATTTTCCTTTTGTGATGGGGAAATTATCTCATATACTACAGTAAAGCCTATACATGTATCAGATCTAAATGCCTCACATCAGAAATATGGTGGTCACTAGCGTAAGATGGTCACTAAATGTAGGTTACAAGTAATTCAAAACCAATGTAAGAGTTTTTTGTAGTACTTTCAACCTGCATTCAGACTCCACATGTCTCTAAGCCAGTGTAAGACCACTTATATACATCTTTTATATGGTCGCATTTTATAGCGTTGGCTTATGAATTTATAAAAAAAATGAAATAAAAGAGACACATCTTTATTTTGATAATCATATTTGGTTTGCATTAATATCAAATAAAAACCCCTCAAAATGATGTTTTAACCCTTCGCTTACTGTTCACGTCAATAAACCTACATGTTAATAGTGAAGACCCAGATGCGACAGCTCCTGCAGGAGCTGTCTCATTAGGGTCTGCACTATTTATAAATTGATTGTGAAACCAGTGCACTCCACAGCAGTGATTGCACAACGAAATACTTGTACACAGTGAAGATATATGTAATTATACAACAGGGCATGGGTAATGTAGGAGAAATGTATTTTAAAATTCAGAAAGAGAAGGGTTAATACAATCATAGTTCAGTAAACATGTGTTTAACTCTTTGCCTGCTGAGCACGTCCAAAGTGTCATGCAAACTGCGGGCTTGGATCCAGAGTAAATCAACGTCTCATCCAGATCGAACCTGTTTGACACTCACTCAACAGTTCTACCAAAAAAAGCAAGTGAAATACATGCACAAGAAATGCAAAATGCTAATCAAACCAAACTTTCTGGCCAATTATCAACATCTTGTTATTAAACGCCGGTCCTCTTTTTCTCAATGCAAATACTACAACAATGAAAATGTAACAATAATTCTAAAGGTCAATGCCAAGGTAATTTTAAGCTATATCCGTCGAATTTTTGAAATAATTATGTATATATGATTGATCACTAGGTACAATTAGAATTCCAGTAATACATACACGTATTTGCCTCCTAAGCGCGACCAAAGTGTAATATGCAAAAGAGTTTGGATCCAAATCAGAGGCCCGGTATCTCAGCGTCTCACCCGGATCCAAGATGTATGACACTGAACCAACACATTTTTGTTTTCAAATTTAACCCTTCTCTTGCTGAATTTTAAACAAAAACATTTCTTCTTCTTTACTCATTCCCTGTTGTATATATATTCACTATCTACATGTATTTCTCTGTGCAATCACTGTTGTGGAGTGCACTGTTTGCACAATCAATTTTTAAATAGTGCAGACCCAGATGAGACAGCTCTTGGAGGAGCTGTCTCATCTTGGTATTCGCTATTTACAGGTAGGTATATTGACGTGAACAGCAAGTGAAGGGTTAAGTGTCTTTGTGAAGTTTTAAAGCGGATGAGAGTTTGTATATACAAACACATTCATACCTAGCAAAGGATTTAAAGTCGTGTAGTAAATACCCCACAATATTCCACACGGCGGAATATGTGACGGATAACGGGGCATTGTATATAAAACTCAGTACATTCGGTGCATTCTGACATGTTAGAGTTGATGCAACTAATTCCACGACAGACCCCAATTCCAGATGATGTTTTTGACATGATCATCGTTTACTATCGTAATTAGCATTGCAAATACAACTAACGTTCAGCAATATTACTGGAGCTACAGGCAAACTAGTTTTTATAAGGCTGTACACCCCATTCTTAAATTGCTAACCCAACTGTTCCGGTTTCAGGTTTGTATTGCCAAACTGAATATACACACGGAGGCTATGGAAAACTGTTACAGCAGATGTCGATGTTAGAGTATGAACGCATGTAGTTCTCGTAATAACATTTGCAGTGAACCTTTGGAACTTTATTACATCAAGAGATTGATCCGTACTTCTTCCAGGAGCAAAATCAGGATCATTCTTCCGTTGCGCACGGCTTCTTGTTTCGATTCACTTCTCATAAAGAGTGTCCCAACCACATGTAATCATGGACCATGTCAAGAATATTCAATGCAGAGGTTTTGCCGATTCTAGTTTCGCAAGGTAGTGTAGCACTCTGTGAGTGCGTGTAGAAATGGGACAGACCTTGTTATAACTGACTGTGACTTTTTGTATGTCCCTTACCCTGTTTGGTTTTGATTATGTTTTCTTCGTGTTAAACCTAAGGAAAATCTTCATTGAATCCTTCGCATGATAACACTGAAGAACAGCAGACTAGTGTCTTCTCCGGTAGCAAATGTAGTGGCGGTTTCAGTATGGTCCACGGTTGTTTCGACTATAAGTACATCTGCATCGCTCTCTGCATACCCAATGTTTATTTTCATTCAAGATAAGACCTCAGCAAGTAAATAACGTTTGTAAATCTCACTGGTGTGCCTACTATTCTCATAATTCGGCGAACGTGGGTGATACCCTTGGTGGGTGGTCCATTGAAGGAGCTATCAAACACTACTTTTGCGTTTGAATAGTTCTGGGCCAAGTATTGATAATAGTGTTTACAAATTGCTGTAAATGTGCCATCTTTCTCCATCAATCACATATGGTTGGTACTCAACTAAAACTTGAATTTGGTCAAACTATCTTTATCATACCTATCTTCAACTGCAATTAAACGTTGAAAAAGTAGTTTGTGGATCAATGCCGTTTCATCATTTATCTTTATAGAGGTACTGTTTGATCTTTCCTTTTGTGTAAGTATGCATCAACGGGCTGTCCGCCCATGTTATGAATAATGCTATTCCCTATGTAAAAAGCCAAATTAAAATTGACTCGTGCATCTGCTGTAACACCAGTTTCGACCTTTCGTAAAGCTGTATCTGCTCCTTCAAATGAAGATCGGATTTGCAAGATTGCATTACCTGTTTCACATCATTGCTATCCTCATTACGGCATGATAAGGCAGTATCTTGGTGTTGATCGCTTGTAGTATAAATCGTGTCACTGAAATTCTGCATGGCGTGATTCATTTCGGCACATGTTGGCACAGAGAACTGCCACAAAGTTAGACATGCCCTCCCTCTGTTAAGTACCCCAGTGGTCTTCCGAGATCACATCAATATACGATGTTCAATGATACGATCGGTAGAAAGTCCTCTCTAGTACCTATCGGTTCTTCTCACAGTGTGATTTCCTTGGATTAACTGTCCACATCCGGATGCACAAGCCCCAATCGCATATTCTGAATATAAACGTATGCATATTTCAGATACAGTGCTCACTCCCTACAACGGCCATCTCAATAACGATTCCCTCCATACAACAACGCATGTCACTGTTTCCGAAACAACGAGGCTCCAGAAACAACATTTTTCCATCGTATTTTCTTTATGCCTCCATCAAACCCTATGTTGTGACCACTCTTTAGAATCGTCACTTTGTGACGATTCTAAAGAGTGGTCACAACATAGAATTTGATTGAGGCATAACGGTTTTAGTTCTCGAAATACACCTCATCTGGGGAAATGCAAACAAGCTAATTATGTTTGATTTTCCCTCCCTATAACAACTCCTTCTGAACAACACATACAATCTTCATATCCCAAATGGTGTCTTTGTAGAGAGGGGACACTGTATTGATAATGACATGATGCACCAAAATACGATAAAATATTTCTAAAAGCATGGTCCAGTCCAATTACGAGTTCTCTCTGCACGTATTAATTGTTGCTGTATTGTAATCATGTCCATGTACTGAAACCATATTGCTACTGTTCAGTGCTTATGTAGCTTTTCTTGAAGTTCGTCGATATTTTGAGATACGACTGTCAAATTTGAATGAAAATTCTTGAATAAATCTCTTCTGGTCTATTAAGACCTGTTCAGAAGTTTAAACAAACTAAAGAACAAAAGGTTTCTTGCATCCACTGTGAGAACATACGGATTTTCTACTTTGTACACAACCCTTCCTCATGATTTAACTAAAGAAAACCTTATTAACTTATTCAAGAAAGTATTTGCCCGAGAAAAAACATAATTTCTGGCATGTAATGCTGATAAAGCTTTCTTTACTGACGAGCAAATGAAATATTACACCAATTTGACTTGCTCAGAAGTTTGCGAATCACTTACCTTCTTCATATGTGTACCTTATGGGAATGCTATATACCGTCAAGTGATTGGTATTCCTATGGCTACGAAGTGTGCACCAATGGTCGCCGATTTGATTTTGGACTGCTACGAGAGAGATTTCATGTTTCATTTGAACCAACAATCATAGGAAGATGTTATAAAAGCCTTCAATAAAACTTCTCGATATTTGGATATTTTTAACTTAGATAACCCTTTCTTTGACGCTTTGATTCTTACAATTGACCAAAAAGAACTCAAATTGAGTAAAGCTAACCCTTCCGACACTTATGCAGCTTTTCGTGATCTAGACCATCATATTGACAATTGAATGGTGTCTTCTAAAATATATGACAAAAGAGATGATGTTGATTTCAATATTTTAAATGTCCCTCATCTTGATGGCGATGTTCCCCGTGCCCGATTTTACGGGATTTACATATCTCAACTCATTCGTTTTGCTAGAGCTTGTTCATCTGTTGACGATTTTAACAATCGAAATCTAATTTTAACTGAAAAAAACTGCTTAAACAAGGATAAAGATAACATAAACTAAAAACTTTCTATTAATTTTATTATCGAAATACCTCATTATTGGCAAGTACAACTGTAATCTCAAGGCGCTACTGCGAAACGGTATTTCACATCCTTCATTTTGTGGTGATGTGATTTACAAACTTCGTGAGATTATTGGACAATACCATTTTCTCACTTTGTTCATCAAACATGTTAAAAGTCATTGAAAAGGGATATGATCCTAGAGTGCTACAACATACTGCATGTCTAGTTGTCAACCCTTTTACAGCTGGCAATCACGCTGGCCTCTTTGTACGTACGCCGACAAGAAAGGCTTAATACTCTATGAAGGTGACCTCTTTAATCCGGAAACGAAAGGAGTACGTCGGATATTTATGCCTTATATATATTAAACCCTTTATATAATTTATATTTATATCTCGTTTTTGTCGTGCCGTTTATTACTTTTCTACAGTTACTCAATCAATGAGTACACTAGTATACAGTTTGTTTCACTAAAATGTTTTCGTTTTACATGCACTGTATTTGTCATCGTGTTTGTTGTAGACTAGTCGGAGAGGGGATACGTTTATTTACACTGTTTGTCTTTTAGGGTGGGGATGGAATAAGCGTGAGGTTGAGCGCCCTTAAGCAGGTTTAACCCACAGTGACACTTGTCACTGACCGTTCCAAGGCGGCACTTCTCCCTATTGGTGTTGGATATGTTTCTGCGTCTCTTTGTGTCTTTTATATTCATTTACATTGTTTTGTTTGTCGTCGTCGTGCTGTTTGGGTGGTTGTGTGTTCTGTATGCGGTGTTTCCTGCATGACTCATACATGAACTTTGATTTTGACATACTTCATGTCTTGAAAATAATGTTCTTTTCAAGTTCGTCATACATCTCTGATAAATTGGTCATTACCTCTAAATGAGATACAGAGTTGCTAGAGAAATCCGATGGAGCTTCTGTTGAAAGAGTACCTTCAATGCAACTCTTACCTTTGTGTT
Source organism: Azorinus chamasolen (assembly GCA_963576725.1). NCBI lineage: Eukaryota > Metazoa > Mollusca > Bivalvia > Cardiida > Solecurtidae > Azorinus > Azorinus chamasolen. Next base: position 57,391,172 of record OY755241.1, read on the forward strand.
CAGGATTATGTTTCATCAACTTATTTGATACTGAGTACATGGTCATGTACAGCTGTGTCATCTCCCTGGAATTAATAACAAGTGGATATTCCATCATGGGTTATGTATTCTTCGTGGACACTGCTTTTGTCACTAGCTTGACTATTGGACCGCATCACAGTTGGATATATCTTGTACTGCAAATTCATTTCCCATAATTACCCAAGTTTTAAAAATGATTTACCACTATAGTTTAATATAACTTATTATCATTTTTCTATTACGTATTGCTATTCAATTGTGCTGCAACTGAGCTACAATGATCATAGTAAAATAACTTGTGGGAGTAAGCGTGTCTTACAGCATAATATGTCATTATCAACAGTCCCAAACTGTAAGTATGAAAAATTAGTAAACTCTAGCAGGAAAAGCCACACACAAAACGTAACCATCACCAAAACACCAACAGAAAGCAATTTATATAGCAATTTATACACACACATACTGGAAAATGTCACATACCAGACGCAATCAAAACCAACACTTTGATAGACATCATGTCACACACACACGCACACAACCAAACACACGAGAAGAACACAGAAAACACCAAAAATACACAAGCACCAGAGTGAAAATGAACAAAACACAAGCACAAAGACACAAGACAAACAAAAGTAAGGGTGACAAATCGCCTTGGCACGGTCAGTAGCAAAATCACCACTGGGGGTTTAAACCGGTTTACGGACGTCCTAACCTCACACTTATCTCAAAGTCACCCTAATATTGTAAATAAAGGTATCCCCGCCGGACTTCCCCACAACATAGAAGACAGTAATCGCAGTACAAAATGTAAAACATAGCATAACAACTGTGAAAGTCCGTCAAATATGTACTCAATGACGACAGAGCAACTGAAGGGACGCCGTTAAGGGCACGACAGAGAAAAGGTAATACATGAGTCTGGTAAGCTCATCTCATTTCTAGGTTTAAGAGTATACCATCATAGAGTACTACCCTATATCATCTATTTCGTTAATGAACTCATCAGGGCAATTATTGAATATATATAATGACTACGTAAGTATGGTATCAACACTTTTATTATTATAATAGCATCTACCACCTTGACTTGCTCATGTCTATTGAATAAATTAGCGAAATCATGGCACATGCTGTATGATGATTATGCGCTGATGTTGGTGATCAGGAGATATACGATTGGTGGCATGAGGTACACCTGTGCAATGATCATATTTATTATCAACACTCTCGTCGATGCTTTAATATCTAAAAGTATGCATGTTTATGCAATAGTCAACCTTACCTCAAAGTTCGCTATGCAACAACATTCATCAACAAGTGTGCAAACTTACAACACGCAAACACAAACTTCACGGCAATCATATAAAATTAACGTAATTGTAACTTACCATGCATATTTGATAGATTATGGCACTTTCAAACCGTTGTGCTGTCAACGTGTTAGGACTGGGGGCCGCCATTACATTTTGTGAGTAAAATATTACGAAATAATGATATCATTATTCCTCCCGTCAAATGTCAATAATCTTGTTTTGCGAAGTAACACAGACTGCAACTTTGATTTAGAAGATACTAATTCAATGTACTTTCGTCCAGTATAAATACTGGTTTTGTTGCAATAAAGGGTTATAGCTGTTAGCCACGTCATTTATTGAGTCTGGATTTGCGCCGCCTTGTGTAATGCGGTACGTGTAAACAAGCCAACAAAGTGGCAAGCACATGGCCAAATAAAGTGTAAGTGAATCGAGCAGACAACTTTCCTTCCCCAAACATTACCGTTGAAAGAAATTAAATGAGATTAGTATCTGTTTGGTGATACGTAATTAAATAGTTAGGTGTCAGGTTATGATAAATTGACCTCAATGTCCTTTCAATAAACTAATGTTATAATAATACACAACAAGCGGGCCATGATGGCCCTGGTATCGCTCACCAGACAATCAGAGGAGAATAGATTCATAGTTTCCACTATTTTTTCTATAGAAAACTGACCACCACTGGGACGGGCCATCATATGACCCCAGGGACATTATTCATATAACTTGTAGAGGACTTAAAGATGATGCTATGTACTAAATATGAAAGCTGCGAACCTCCCAATTGTATAGGAGATTTCACAATATGTTTCTATATAAAACAAGGTACCCCTGGGACATGGTCAGTGTTGACCCTAAAGGCATGATTGTATCTTTTATGTAGAAGACCTGGTTGATAATACCAAATATGAAAGCTGAGAACTATCCAGTTCCAGAGGAGAATATTTGCAAAGTTTTCACTATATGTTTCTATAAAAAAGGCATCCCTGGGACGTTGACATATTTGACCCCAGAGGCATAATTTATATAGATGTTGTAGAAGACCTCATGATATGTTTCAAATATGGAAAATGAGAACCTCCCAGTTTTAGAGGAGAAAATTGTCCAAGTTGATGTTTCTATAGCAAACTGCCCCACCCCCCACCAGGACGGGGCCAATATTTAACACATGAGCATATTTATATAACTTTTGTTGAGGAACTACAGATGATGCTATGTGCCTAATATTAAAGCTGAGAACATTCCAATGCCAGAGAAGATTAAGTTTTCACTATATATGTGTATATCAACAATGCCAACCTTGGGGAATGGTCAATTTTGACCCCAGGGACATACTTTGTAAAACTTTTGTAGAAAACCTAAAGTTGATGTTATGTGCCAAATATGAAAGCTAAGAACCTTCCAGTTTAAGAGGATTTTCAATATATGTTTCCATATAAAACGGGCACCCCTTGGGCGGGCTACATTTGACCCCAGGGCATAATTTATATAACTTTTTTAGAGGACCTGAACACAATGCTATGTGCCAAATATGAAAGTTGAGAACCTTCCAGTTTCAGAGAAGATTTTCCAAGTTTTCGTTACATGTTTCTAAAGGAAACTGGCCACCTCTAGGGCAGGGCAAATTTTAACCCCAGGGCATATTTTTATTTTTTTGTAGACGACCGACAGACGATGCTATGTGCCTAATATCGAAGCTGTGAATTTTCCAGTTTAAGAGGAGAATGTTTTCAAAATTTTCACTATATGTTTCTATAGAAAACAAGGCACCCCTGGGCCAATTATGACCTAAGGAACTAAAAACAGCAATAAGTAATTTTCTGTTGTGCACTTTTTATGGAAGGGGCAATAGGTCGAAGGGGCAAAAGTCTGGGAATGGAAATAAGCCTTACGACATTCCAAATAATGAAGACTCCGATCAGAGTCTGCACAATTTGCAACAGTGGTGGAACTCTATGTATTATTCTGACAAGTGATAGTGTTGACTTTGATCAAACACCCCCTTGGAAACTCGGTGGCAGATTATGGTCTACTGTACTCTCCAAATGTCTGAATGTTCTCGAATAAAAACAAGAAAATAAGATGCTGTATTATACATTTTCTTTTGATATACAACATTCGATATACTTATTATAATATATTACAACCAATTTGCATATTGTTCATTACAGAGCGTTACCATGACAAAACAAATAACACGAAGGGGACATTGCATAACACACTAATAAACTTGATGCATGCTCTTTTACTTTAGAATATAGATAATCTTACATAGATGTTCATTACAAATTGTATTTATGAAACGAGTTTACTATAATAACATGACACGAGCTTTAGCGAGTGTAATATTCATCATCACATAATTTCTGAAAATGGGTGATCCTTCGATCACCGGCTTCAGCTGTATTCAATGCTTAAGTAGTATTCAATTTTCAAAACCACTAACATATAACCAATGATCCCGAATAACTAGAAAATATAACACCACTGAAAGTACAAAAATGAGTCATGCAGGAAACACCACATACAGAACAAACACTCGCCCGAACAGCAACACAAGAAAACAGCAAATGTACATAACTAGAAAAAACAACAAGAGACACACAAAGACAAAACAAACATACAATAGGAGGAAGATGGAAGTACCGCTTTGGAACGGTCAGTGACAAACGTCACTGGGGGGTTAAACCGGTTTAAGGGCGCCCAACCTCACTCTTATTCCATCCCCACCCTAAAAGACAAACAGTGTAAATAAACGTATCCCCTCTCCGACTAATCTACAACAACTGCGACGGCAAATACAATGGCAAAGTGCATGTATAACGAAAAAACATTTAATTGAACATACTGTATCCACCTATCGCTAGTGTACTCAATGATTGAGCTGCAAACATAGTAACTGTAGAAAAGTAATAAAGGGTACGACAAAAATGAAATAGTACAGATATCCGACGTTCTCCTTCCATTTCTGGATTTAAGAGGTCGCCTTCATAGAGTACTAAACCTTTCTTGTCGGCGTACATGCAAAGAGGCCAGCGTGATTGCCAACTGCAAAAGGGTTCAAAACCAAACATGCAGTATGTTGTAGTACTACAGGATCATATCCCTTTTTAATGACGTACGGGGCGACTTTTTACGGCCGCCACACAAGCACTTAACACCCGTACTTCATTCTCAGTGTTGTTATATTTTTGGTCCTTCGGGATCATAAGTTTTCATGTTATTAGTTTTGAAAATTGAATACTGCTTAAGCCGGTGCTAAGGGGCGTGAGTAGTGTTGCACTTTTAATTACTACTCATGAACAGACTCAATAAAACGGAGTCTGCAATTTTCTCTTTTGCATTTCTACTTTTGCTTTCGAAGGATCACCCTTTTTCAGAATATATGTACTTCACAACAGCAGGTGTTAAGTGCTTGTGTGGCGGCCGTAAAAAGTCGCCCCGTACTTCATTCTCAGTGTTGTTATATTTTCTGGTCCTTCGGGATCATTAGTTTTCATGTTATTAGTTTTGAAAATTGAATACTGCCTGAGCCGGTGCTAGGGTGCGTGAGTAGTGTTGCACTTTTAACTACTTCTCATGAACAGACTCAATAAAACCGAGTCTGCAATTTTCTCTTTTTGCATTTCTACTTTTGCTTTCGAAGGATCACCCTTTTTCAGAATTTAGGTACTTCATAAGCTAAAATCATTCATAATTCCCATTCTTTTTTCAAATTAAGGTCTACTTTGCCTGAAAATTTTTCGTTCAATATTTGGTGAATCTTTTGCTTTCTTTGCTCTCAGCAGTATAGAAAATACAGGTTGCTTGAATGTGTGAACTAGAAAGTCGGGATGTTGGGGGTAATTTGCAGAGGTGTTAAAGCAAAAGTTTGGCAAAGTGGGAACAAACCTCATTGATTAAGTGATAATAGCAACTCCCAGACTGGAAAGTTGTGTACTATATATTTCATATTATTCAATTTTTATTATAGTCACCACAACCTGTAAACATATGAAATATAATTCAAATGAAAACCATGCCAGTCAATATTGAATTATAAGAGACTTTCAAAGGCAGGTTTTCATCCAGTTAACCTTTAATGGAAAAGTAGTAAGGTCAAGCAGGCAAAGCCACATGCAAGACGCAACCACCACCAAAACACCGATAGACAGCATGACACACACAGCATAATTTCAGTTTTCCATATTTTAGACTGGCAAAAAGAGAAGCATTTACCAATTATTATAAATGAAAATAACTGCTACAAGTGGTTTAAACCCCCGGTGACTTTTGTCACTGACCGTTCCAAGGCGGTACTTCCATCTTCCTCCTATTGTATGTTTGTTTTGTCTTTGTGCGTCTCTTGTTGTTTTTTCTACCTATGTACATTTGCTGTTTCCTTGTGTTGCTGTTCGGGCGAGTGTTTGTTCTGTATGTGGTGTTTCCTGCATGACTCATTTTTGTACTTTTATTCTAATTGATTATCTCACATTGTATAATGCTGTACAGCAACTTTTCATAATATTATAAATGCATTTATAATATCATGTCTTGGTACTTAGTATTACCGCACGCTGTTTAATTTTGTAGATTTGCCTGTTTGCCTTATTCTAGGGGCCAACGTTGTTGCTTAATCGGTATATAATGCATTTATGATTTAAAATAAACTGTCTAGGAAAATTCTTCTCCTAGACATAAACAAGTGCACACATGATTTGCAGTTACATTGTATTGTCTAGCATTAAGCCACAACTGAACTTCAGGAACCACTGTCGCAAGGTAATTTTTACCATAGAAATATCTCTAATTGGAAAGTTTAAGTGGCGCTTCTGTGACATGGTATCGCACATCCAGAAACATGGATATTCTCCTATAGTACTACAACATACTGCATGCCTGGTTGTCAACCCATTTACAGTTGGCAATCACGCTGCCTTCTTTTCATGTCAGGAAAGGCTTAGAACTCTATGGAGACGCCCTCTGAAATCTCGAAACGCAAGGAGGACGTCCGATCTTTGTACTTTCTCATTTTTGTCGTACCCTTTATTACTTTATTACTTTTCTAATACTCTGGTTGCAGCTTAATCATTGAATACACTAGCGATAGGTGGATCCAGTTTATTTCACTCAAACATGTTTTCGTTCTTTATGCAATTTACCACTGTCTTTGCCATCGCGGTTGTTGTGGAGTAGTCGGAGAGGGGATATGTTTATTTACACTGTCTTTTAGGATGGTGGTGGAATAAGAGTGATGTTGAACGCCCTGAAACCTGTTAACATCCTTAGTGACTATTGCCACTCACTGTTCCAAGGCGATTCTTCCATCCCCTATTGTTTGGTTGATTTGTCTCTGTGTGTATCTTTGTGTTTTGATATATACTTACACTTGCTGTGTTATTGTGGTGCTGTTCGGGTGGCTGTATGTGTTTTTTCTGCATGCTTCATATGTGTACGTTTTTATACATGGGTTAATAGTAAGTAGGTAAAAGTTTTATGCTTTTTCGACTGGGAAGCCTTTTTTACAACTAAATACCCATGTTCTAATTGATTACATAACTCTTCATAAAATAATGAATTGGTGTTTTTGAACTAATTATAAAGTTTTGTCCAAAATATACGATAAAAGGAATACAGTGTATTTTGATTTCGAATTTTGTTAATTATGCTTCTTCTAGACTGAGATGTGCCCCGTTCTACATCTTATGGGGTTCACATTTCTCAACTTATTCGCTTTTTCCGAGCCTGTTCGTTGCTATAAGATTGTAATAGTCGTAATTAAGTTATAATTTTTAAATTTCTGAAGCAAGGTTACAGATTCGGAACGTTTTTCTAAATTTTATCATCGAAATTTACCTCTTATTAGTAACTATAACAGCAATCTACAGACGTTACTGCAGCAATGTATTTCTAACCCAGACTTCTACGGTGATGTTATCTACAAACTTAGGAAAGATCGGGGTCCATGTCCTTGATTTGTTTATTTAACGCATTTAAATTTTAGGAAGACAGGTTATGACCCAACTATATTGCAACACATTGTATGTTCGGTTATTGACCCCTTTACAGTCGGTTGTTTCTTTGTCTGCGAGTACTCTTTGATGGTATACTCTTAAACCCAGAAATGGGATGAGCTTACTTGACGCATGTATTGTCCTTTCTCTGTCGTGCCCTTAACGGCTTCCCAGCATTTGCTCTGACTTCAGAAAAAACATTGAGTACATATTTGACTGACTTTCGCAGTTGTTATGCTATATTTTACATTTTGTCCTATGTTTGCCGTCTTCTGTGTTGTGGGGAAGTCCGGTGGGGATACCGTAATTTACATTGTTTGTTTAGTTAGGGTGACTTTGAGATAAGTGTTCGGTTAGAACGTCCGTAAACCGGTTTAAACCCCGGTGGTTGTTTTGCCACTGACTGTTCCAAGGCAGTACTCTCTTTGTCACCCCTGTATTTATGCTTGTTTGGTGTTTTTGTGTATTTGTGCTTGTGCGTTTGTTCCTGTGTAGAATATCCATCTTGTGGGTTTTCGTGTGTGTGTATGTATGTGTGTTTGTCCTTACATTTTTGTTTGTCTGGTGTCTTTGAACTTGTGCATTTGTTCATTTTTAAGATCAATTTCGTGTGAGTGGCTGTGTATGTGTGTGTTTGTGTATTACTTTCTCTATCGATGTTTTGGTGATGGTTACGTCTTGTGTGTGTCTTTTACTACTTTTTCATTGAAAATCAAGCTGAAAGCTCCTCTAGGAGTTTTCTGCATGACTTTCACCCTGCATTAAGTTGTCACCTGTCTCCCTGACCGATGTTTTTATACTTAATTTAAGGTCTGGTTTAGAAATCGTTTCACTGTAACTTTGTGACTGGTTTTGGGATGATAAAAATGCTATATATTACAATTGATTTTATAAATACGCATTTGCAAATAGAGTAGGCTGGACACAGATCAGACGGTTTCTGCTCTGTTTGGTTATTATATAATTTACATGTAGATATGATTATTTTGTTTCTGGCTGCCCTGGACAAACAAACATATTGTCATATACTAATATAGCACTTAATTCAATTATTATTCATGATATCATTATTTTTACACAGATATTTATGGAGGAAAGGGTTGAAAAAAAGCTGTTTTTCGTGGTATTGTATCGTCTGTTTTCTCATGTCAAGTAGCCTACATAGTAGCCCTGTCCTATTAGTCAAGTAGTAACGAATAAAGTTCCTTATATGCTTCTTAACTTCGCTGTGTGTACTTTCACCCCTTAACGGTTGAATGACACTACATGTCTATAACTGTAAGCAAAGGCGTGCAAATAACGAGTGTATGCTAGCAAGGGTTAAAGAAACAACACAAAGTAGTTGCGGGGCTATGATCTGATAAAATGACTGATATTCCCTAGTCATTAAGTACCCGCTTTACTCAGTCCTCTTTTTCGGATCTATGAGACAGGTAGCTTAAAGCAGGTCAAATGTCATGCAGAAAACTCCTATAGGAGTTGTATGACTTTTTGTCCTGCATTAAGCAATCATTTGGTGTTTGAGACTTCTATGCTCAATAAATGAACGGCCGATGGTTCTACTGTAATGTATTTCATCATTCACAAACTAGAATTATCGACAAAAAGGTAAAATCCTTAGCCTGCTAAGCGCGACCTAACTGACATTTTGCGAACAGCCTGGATCCAGATGAGACACCGAGTAACTTAGTGTCTCATTCAAGATCGAAGCTGTTTGACACTGTGTCAATAGTATCTACAGCGCTTGAACGAATCAGAAGTAAGTGACAACGGCAACAGATCGGAACTTAAGCAGACCTCATTTTCATAGCAGGCTATGGGTTAAGTGATAGTAACAGGGTTGCCGAGACAATGTGGAAGATTGGCACAGAAAGAGTTCAATCATTACCGGATATATGAAAACAATGCTTTTACACACATTGTCATGGCAACAGTACATATAAAATCTAGTTCATATTTACATGCATTTTTAGAATTTCGATCCCATATAGCGTCGAACGAAATGACAAGTGGAATCAAACTGGGCCGTTAATTTACCCTGAATTTAAGTCAAACTCAGTGTCGCTCTCGGCACAAATCGGTCTTACTTTTCACTGGTTTCGACTTTGTCGTAAATCCTTTTTTATAAGCTACAAAACGAATTCTCCAAACACAGGTGACTGTTTCATTTATATAGAGAGCCACACAGAGGTACATACCAAAATGCTAAAAACGCCATTTCTCCTTCAAGCCCTATACTGTTATCACTTTTTAGAATCGTCTCTAAAGAAGTTATTCTTGAAATATTTCAATTTACGCACCTTTTCTGCACCTCTGTCCTTATTGATCTACTACATAATAAATCTTTAAACACAAGCAATAGTTTCATTTATATAGAAATGCGTATATAAAACTCTTGAATTAGGCTATCACTGGTCTCATAGATCTATTTTAATTGATCACTTTAGAAGTTCGTTTGTTTTTCGTTTATCAATTTAGACTCCCATCACATCCTTCAGTCTTGTTATAAACAGCTCGTGTCCAGCGGCGTTCTGGTCCCTCCATTCCAGGTATGTTGTGCTTTCTAAGAGAAGCTTCAGAGATTTATCCATGTTCCTAACCAGTATCTCTTCTAGAACCACCACCACGACGTCCAGATCATCTTCAATATGGAGCGAGTTCGCAACCTTCAGCTCGAACATACACCAGGCACTAGTAGCAAACGCATTGGAAAGTACAATTATTGTCCTCTTGCTTTTATTCATGAAATTGACAATGTTATCATTTATGAACGTTCCAGGGCGAAAATCCCTGTCATGAACGCAGATCTTTCGATTGAATTCTCCTTCCAACAATGGCAAAAGGAAATATACTACCCACTCGTAGTTCTCCTGACTGTATGCTACGAATGCATCATACTCGTAATCATTGCCATGTATTTGGACGTAGTTTCGCCTCTTCCTAATCAGATACATGTAGTGTTTGATATTCCAGCGTTTCAGATACATCACGAAAAATAGTATTATGGTCAGAATTAGAGATGGACCACTGACTATGCCAAGCCATTCTGCGATAGTAAAGGGATGACAATCCAAATAAGAGAAATGAACATCGGTTAAAAGTTTTCCCGCCAATGCGCTTGGCTCGGAACACTTGTACCCATAAGGAAAATGCAGTAATTTGGATTGATTTGTCCTCTTGAGCCAATCAACAAACCAATTTATGTCACAATCACAAACAAAAGGATTCATAGAGATGTCAAACTGCTGAAGTCTGTCCAACACCTCTATGGGAATTTTTTCTTGGTGCACATGCGCGATTTTATTGTTCGCCACTAACAACTGCGTTAGGTTATCCATCTTCACGTCCAGTGTTAGGTGTTCTATGGAGTTACTGTTGAGATTTATTTGTTGTAAATATCGCTTACCTTGTAGTAAATTGTATGGGTTACTTGCAATAGAACAATGGTAGCATTCGAGCTTGGTCACATTCGACAACGGTGAAAACAACTCTACCTGCTGTTCTATTGTTAGTGCTCGCATATTTATGTGCTGTAGAACTAACCTTTTTAAACATGGCAATCCTTGAAAGGTATCTGGCAGAGACTCAAATATGGTGTTTGCGGAATCGCCGAATCCGATTTCTATAGTGTCTAATGTATCAGATTGAAGTGCGTGTTTTTGTATTTTTTTACTACCCCCGTGAGAGCCAAGCAGTGAGATGTACTCAAGTTTATGTGCGTAAAAGAATAAATTATCTTCTAATATAGTAATACGATTAAAATCAAGCCTTATACATTTCAGTTTCGGTATACATTTGAAGGTATCTTTGCTTACTGATGAAATGAGGTTCTGTATCAAATACACTCTTTTCAATTTAGGACACAATGATGTTTTTCCTGAGCAGAATGATGGGATCTGAATTAGTCGATTTTGATTCACCCTAAGTTCCACAAGATTTTTCATAGTGGGAAAAGTTATGTTCATAAGGCGATTTTTATCCAGGATTAAAGCGGTGACATTGTACAGTCGTTTCAAGGACACCGCTGAAAGTTGTTCGATGTTATTGCTGTTTAAGATCAAAAGTGAACTGAGCGTACAGTTCAGTGACGAAAACACATCATCTGTAATGCCAGTGCTGCCAACGGCTATAAGTTTTAACTTCTTTAATTTCAGGTTGTTTGCTAAGTCTGTTACTAGAAACTTCAAGTCGATAGTTCCCATCTCGTTGTATGATAGATTTATAACCCTTAATTTCACAAATGAATCAAAGCTGTCAAAAGAAATGTTAGTTATTTTGTTTGAAGCCAGCTCCAGCTCTGTCATCAAATCCGGCCTTGTAATGTTTGTAAACGTTACCTGCGAGACAGTCCGAAGTTCATTGCCCCTGAAAAGTAATCTTCGGATGTTTGCAGGTATTGTTGGTATGTAGGACAAGGCCAAGTTGTCGCATATCGCTGTGTCAGTTTCAAAGCGACAGGCACGGTCCTTAGTCAGCATACAAGCAGTGTGGCTAAAACTGCTAAAAAATAATATAATCCACAGCAGCAACATTTTCCTTGATGTTTTTAATTTCCCCGCAACTTAATTTAAACACGAGTGCTATTTTCCCCGAACTACTGGAATATGTGGGTACGACTTATTATGTCTGATATCAGCACACGTTTATTTCATTGTCTTGCGACTAACAGCACCTGTCAATATTTACATGACTTTGCTAGACTGATTACCTCCAGTTTCTATCACGAACGTTTTTTCAAGGAAAGGTTTACAAGTACTTTCAATTGCTTGAATTATCTGAGCGGATTGTCCCATCAGTTTTTAACCCTTTCCCTGTTCCATGTTTATTTCAATTTTCAGTACCTACTAAATAGACAAAATATATATAAATGAAATTCGAAAGGTGGAACATTTTGTAGCCATTTTAGAAAGTAAAGAAAGAGATCTATGAAATTCCATTGGCAAACAGAGCAGACTCATCAGACGACTCCTATAGAAGCCGGCTGATCTGGGTCTACTCTGTTTGCAGATGCATGAAAACACGTTTATATGAGGGAAAGGGCTAACCTCCTGCACTCTGAGTAATTGTCGTCTGCAAATATTGTCGTCTGCTTCAGTTCTAAAAATATATTTTTCTTCTTCTTTTCAAAACAATACAGTGTCAGAGTGACAAACAGTTTGAACCCTGATGCGACGCCGAGTTACTCGGCGTCTCATCTGGATCCAAAGTGTTTGCAAAGGTTTTATTTAAGTCGCCTGTAGAGTGCTAAAAGTTCAACTATATAGTCAACTCGGCAATAATCTTTAGCCTGCTGCGGACGGATGAGTGATTACATTTGCAAACAGTTTGGATCCAGATTAGATCCTTGATGCAAACTGTTTTTAAAGAGTTTTATAGAGTGCTAAAGGTTAACCTATATAGATTCAACTCAGTATTAAAGGTCTAAAATTGCTAGAGGATTTTGAATGGCAGACAGTGCAGACTCTGATCCGGGGGTGAGGGCTCCTCTTTGAACCCTCTTATCTGGGTACACAGTGCTTGCAAACGAATGGTCATTACCCCTTTCCTTCATATAAAGGCATTTTAACCCATTTTCAAACAGAGTAGACCCAGATCAGACGGCTCCTATTGGAGCCGTCTGATCAGAGTCTGCTCTGTTTGCAAATGTAATTTGATAGGTTAGTTTCTTTTGTTTCTAAAATGGCTACAAATTGTTCCACCTTCCGAATTTCATTATAACTATTTTTCTGTTTGCTAATGTAATTTGATAGGTTAGTTTCTTTAGTTTCTAAAATGACAACAATGTTTCACCTTTCATATTTTAATGTAACTATTTTCTATATGAATATTCAATATGTACATGTATTAAAATTTGTAAGTAACGGCCACTGAAATTACATTAAGTATTTTATGTTAAATGCAAGTGGCTGCTTAAAGCAAGGTGAAAGTAAAACAGAACGTTCCTATATCTATTTTACTTTCACCTTGCTTTAAACAGCCACCTGCCCTTAACACCAAATAAATAACACAATTTAGTGGCCGTTATAGAGAGGTTTTACCGTAGGACAGGGAAAGGGTCAATGTCCTATATAAACAGTTTGGATCCAGATGAGACATGGTGTAATTTGGCGTCGCATCACGACCTAATGTGTTCAAGACACTCTTTGCTGTTCGGACGTGAGAAGAAACGTAATATTATATGTACGTGAGAAGAAGCGTAATACTATATGTACGTGAGAAGAAACGAACTACTATATGTACGTGACGTGAGAACAAACGTAATACTATATGTACGTGAGAAGAAACGTAATAAAAATATTTTAAACCATTCCCTCATGTTAACGCCTCTGTAAAAATCACTTTTTGAAACAATTGTGATAAATAGAGCTTTGCTCTATAGGAGAAATAATCGATTTATCACAATAGTTTGGTTTCAAAACTACACAATTCTAAAATTGTCCTTTTCTCTAGTAAATGTCCCCTTTTTGGTAGATTAATTCAAAGAGGTGTGATCTAAAAGTAGCCTATGAGGTAATGGTTTAACTATGATAGAAGGCAGCACGCTTTTGCAAACGTGTGCTAGTTAGTTTTGTAATCCTTCCCGCGGTTGCGAGACGCTGTTTCGACACTCATACACCGTAAGTCATACTATAAATGAAGTTTTGGCCAAGGTAGAAACTATAGAATCATATGTATTATTTCATAAGCTAACAGAGGAGACCCAGATCAGGCGGTCCCTACATGAGCCGTCTGATCTGAGTCTACTCTGTTCGCAAAAGCGTTAAAATGGGTATCTATGGCGTAAAGGGGTAAGTAGACTCTTAACCCTTTCCCTGTTCTGTGTTTATTTCATATTTCAATACCTATTGAATATTCATGAATAAAGTAGTTATAATGAACTATGGAAGGTGGAACTTTTTAGCCATTTTAGAAAGTAAATAAACAGATCTTTCAAATGCCATCAGCAAACAGAGAAGACCCTGATCAGACGGCTCCTCTAGGAGCCGTCTGATCTGGGTGTACTCCGTTTGCAAATGCGTGAAAACACGTTTATATTAGGGAAAGGATTAAGAGAATGTCCAATGTAAAATAGCATAACACTTGACGGGCCCATATTCCTATTATCTTCCTTGTGTGCATGTACTTTCGAAGGGGGGGGGGATGTTGAAGTATCACTCAAACCTTTTCCCTGTTCTGTTTTATATTCAAAATTTTATTACCTACTGAATATTCATGGGGGAAAAGGGTGTTACAATGAAATATGGAAGATTGTGGCCGTTTTAGAAAGTAAGGAAACAGATGTGTCCAATTCAATTAGCAAACAGAGCAGACTCTGATCAGATGGCTCCGATAGTTCTGCGTGAAAATGCGTCTATATGAAGAAAAGGGTTAACCCTTATCCAGCCAAACACGACTTGGGGTCACATTTACAAACAGTTTGGATTCAGATGAGACGCCGAGTAACTCGGCGTCTCATCAGGATCCAAAGCTGATTGTAACTTAGATATCGGGTTCTTAAATGTTTAACTCTTTCGGCGCCAAATTTCTAATTGTCGTCTGCAACTCAATTTAAGTGTGTAAAATCATTCGATGAAATAAGGAAATGGAATACATAAATACAGAATTCAAAGGAATAAAACACAGATCGAGAATTAGAGATTGAGACAAAAAGTGAAATCCCTGATCAGACACCGCCTTGAAAAAGGTGCATTTTGGCGACATTGGCGGTGAAAGGGTTAAACGAATCGGGAGATTTGTGTCAAAATTCAACATATCTGGGTTTGAGTAGATAACATTGAATTCTCTAAAACTCAGTTACTGTCATCGCTAAGTAGAATAATTCAGAGCCACAGATAAAGGTGCATACTCAAAATGCTAAAATCGTCATTTCTCCACCAAACCCTATGTTGTGACCACTCTTTAGAATCGTCTCTTCGAGACGATTCTAAAGAGTGGTCATAACAATGGGTTTGGTGGAGAAATAGAAACGTTATTCTAAAACTTGAAAATGTTTTGATTTTGGCGGCCTATCTGGACCTCTGTTAACTATAAATATATCTATTTCACAGGTCATTTAGCTTTAGCATTCTACTTTAACCATTTCCTTGCTGAATATTCATGCGAAAAATAATGACATCATATTTATTAGATGATGTTTATAACGGCACATGTACACAAGTTTTGGTTTGCATTGTTAGAAAACTGTACAGTCAGATTAACTATACTTTCATAAGCAA
Organism: Azorinus chamasolen; assembly: GCA_963576725.1. NCBI lineage: Eukaryota > Metazoa > Mollusca > Bivalvia > Cardiida > Solecurtidae > Azorinus > Azorinus chamasolen. The sequence continues at coordinate 57,406,721 of OY755241.1, forward strand.
ACAGAATAGACGCAATCCTACAGAAACCGTCTGATCTAGGTCTACTCTATTTGCAAAGGCGTTTGTATGAAGGAATGGTTAACTATTTCAACTGCAAGTAACTTTCACCTGTAAATTTGTCTTACATACTACTATGTTGAGCGACTTCACCTAGGTCTATAGTTCCGACCATAGATGCCGCTAAATGCCAAAAATAGAAGCTGCAGACATGCGCAATGATTGTGGCAAGTGAACATGTGTAGCGAAACTATTGTCTTAATAATGTAAAAAACAAAAATAAACCAAACACTATTCTTGATCTTTTTAACGACGAAAATAACATGTAATACATTACCGTACATTACGGAATAGTACATGTGACCGATCTTAAATTTTGTCAAGATCAAAATAACGCATAATTTTGAATAATCTCTTAAGTCTAATCAAAACTTAAGGTACCAACTTTCAGTTTATCATTTGTCGCCATCTTGGAACTACTGCGACCAAGCCCTATGGCGTGGTTCGACTATAGTTCGGGTGAAAGGTCATATGACGTAACTTTAGTCGCGACTATCGCCGTTCATATCAAACTGTGGTAACTATTGTTCGAGCTACAGATCCAAGTGAAGTCGCTCGTTATTTCGCTTCTTCAGTTCTTTCGTCGTCATAGGCAAATACTCGATAACCTTTGCATATACAGTGCTCCCTCCCTACAACGGCCCTCTGAATAACGATTCCCTCCTTACAACAACGCATGTCACTGTTTCCGAAACAACAAGGCCCCAGAAATAACTTTTTTCCATCGTATTTTCTTTATGCCTCCATCAAACCCTATGTTGTGACCACTCTTTAGAATCGTCACTTTGTGACGATTCTAAAGAGTGGTCACAACATAGGGCTTGATTGAGGCATAACGGTTTAGTTCTCGAAATACACCTTATCTGAGGATCTGCAAGAAAGCTAATTATGTTTGATTTTCCCTCCCTATAACAACTCCCTCTGAACAACACATACAGTCTTTGTATCCCAAAGGGTGTCGTTGTAGAGAGGGGGCATTATACGTAGTTTGGTTTCATAGGAGACGGTTGATAATGATTATATTTAAAATTGAAAAAATATTTTACTCATGATAAAAACGCATTTTCATACAATTGCAAACAGATTAGACCCAGACCCAAACCAGACGGCTCCTATAGGAGCCGTCTTACCAGGGTCTGTTCTGTTTTCTTTTGACCTGATATAGACCTGATGCTACATTTTTGTCCGGGCAAAAAAAATTCCTTGAAAACTTTACAATATTAAACTTCAGCTAATAAATTATTATTCTTACATGAATATTGAACAGGGAAAGGGTTGAGTATAATTGTTCTCAGAAGCACATCTGAAAAGGGGATATACTAGGAAGGATATGTACCTACTCCGGCAATTAAATTTGAAGTTAAAAGATGTTACATGTATAAAGACAATACTCTTCAACCAGTCTAAACCGGAAGTTCATTTTATCTAAACCCGGAAGTTTAATTTCTCTAAACCCCATCTACACGCAGTATCAATACCGGTCTTTAACCTTTAGCCTGCTGCGGGCGGATGAGAGTGTACACATGCAAAACAGTTTGGATCCAGATGAGATGCCGAGTAACTCGGCGTCCCATTAGGATCCAAATTGTTTCATACTCGAACCGTGTTGTTGAAAAGAAATGGAAGATAAATCAGCTGTAACAACTGAAGCCGATGGCAATCTCTACAGACACGAGTTTGTTCAGCTAAAGGTTAAAAACCATTTATGTTAGAATTGATCACTTCATGAATATTCATTTGCTTTCACCTACTTTGTATCATGTAAAGTTTTCTATAGAAGATTTTGCTTTGAAAAGAGGGCAGACCGTAATCAGACGGCGCCTACAGAAGTCGTCTGATTTGGGTCCACTCAGGGTCCATGCTTATAAAATGTTTAGTTGAGTCCGAGTTTTCAAGTTTTTGATTGGTCAGATTTGAGCCTCTGGCTCAAATCTGACCAATCAAAAGCTTGAGAACTCAAATCTGACCAATCAAAAGCTTGAGAACGAAACTGCTTGCAACGGCGTGAAAGGGCGTTTGTGTGAAGTAAAACTTGAACACTTGAGGTTTTCCTTCATATAAACGCATTTTCACGCATCTTCAAACAGAGTACACCCTGATGAGACGGCCCTTATAGGAGCCGTCTGATTAGGATCTGCTCTGTTTTCCAATGGAATTTGATAGATATGTTTCTTTACTTTCTAATACGGCTACAATGTCCAACCTTCCATATTTCGTTATAACTGTGTTGTCCATGAAAATTCAGTATGTATTGAAATTTTTAATAAACATAGAACAGGGGAAGGGTTAAGGTATAACGCTAAATTTGTAGTCAAAATAACCATTCGCAAACCCCTAGAATTGGACCCATATTTGTAGGCCAGTGTAGATAGGCCTTACTGTAGCTTGAAAATGTTCATGAAAGCTGAAGTACAAGGGTTCTCAGAAGCGCTGTTGTGAAGTGAGATTGGGTACGAAGAGGGAATTTACCTACTTCGGCGTTTAGACATTAGGCGCTAGTTTATGAGCCAGTCTATTCTCATTTCCTCAGTAGCAGATATAGCAGAATATACATGTCCGTGTCAGTGTGGCGTTAATACAGTGCTCCCTCCCTACAACGGCCTTCTCAATAACGATTCCCTCATTACAACAACGCATGTCACTGTTTCCGAAACAACAAGGCTCCAGAAACAATATTTTTCCATCGTATTTTCTTTATTCCTCCATCAAACCCTATTTTGTGATCACTCTTTAGAATCGTCACTTTGTGACGATTCTAAAGAGTGGTCACAACTTAGGGTTTCCTTGAGGCATAACGGTTTTAGCTCTCGAAATACACTTTATCTGGGGATCTGCAAACAAGCTAATTATGTTTGATTTCCCCTCCCTATAACAACTCCCTCTGAACAACACATACAATATTCGTATCCCAAAGGGTGTCGTTGTAGAGAGGGAGCACTGTATCAGCCGATAACAAATTGTCTCCTCCCCACACATCCAGGAGGGAGATATTTGTTTTTTAAGTCTGCCCGTTTCTGACCGACTATCTATCCGTCCGTCGATTTGTATGTACGTCTGTCTGTCACAGCGGTTGTCTTCCATTCTTCTAAAAAATAGGCCGGGAAATTTTCAAAAACACTTTACAGCAGTGAACACAGTGAAGTGTAGTATGTGCACTGGAAAACACGGTTTTGCATAGCATCCAGTTCGCTTGCCAACAGGTGCAGACTGATCTGGGTTTACTCTTTTTGCAAAGGCGTAGAAAGGCGTACAATGCACTTATGAGATTAAGGGTTAACTATTTTGGCGCCAGATTTAAAAGTGTCGTCTGCAATAATAATTTCATATTAAATATAATTCTAAACTAAATAATAAAGGTATATTAGTAAAACTTTTGTTTTCAAAAAACCTGTATGCTTGGGCTAAAATAAACAGTGAAGTCCAAGGTCAGATGCCGACTTGCATCTGACCTGGGACTGCACTGTTTTCAATGGTGCCAACGGGCGACATTGGCGCCGAAAGAGTAAGTAATTCCCGACGATTAGAAACATACTGCATCTTTAAACATAAATTTGAGTTTGAAAAATATCTTAGATTTTTATAAAAGGTGAAATACTTGGAATTGCCTGAACCCTTTACTCCATACATACGTCTTTCTACACCTTTCGCAAAAAGAGTAGACTTAGATCAGACGACGCCTGTAGGAGTCGTCCGATCAGGGTCTGCTCTGTTGCTTATGAAATAATTAAATATATATATGATTATCTAGTTTCTGGCATGTCAAAAGATTCATGTGCCATGATAAATGTTAAATTTCCTGTTAATATTCATGCCATTTTTTTCTTACACGACCATCAATGGAGCAGCGGTTAACCCTTTTACCGCCGAAGTCGCATAAATGCACCACGACAAATAGTGCAGTCCCAGATCAGACGCCGCCTTTTCAAGGCGTCGTCTGATCAGGGACTTCAGTTTTTGTCTCATTCTCTATTTCTATATATGTGCTTCATTCTTTTGGAATTTGTAATTATTTATCTCATTTCCTTATTGTACCGAATGCTTTAACAAAATTTGGATTGCAAGGGACAGTTAGAAATTAAGAATATTTCGACTGTCGTCTCACGACTTAGATATTACACAGTGGCTCATGTAGGAATATAGCTAGACATGTCAGAACTTAAAACCTGCCTTACCCTTTGTTCCATGAATATTCATATAAGATTAAATGACATTATGAATATCATTTAGAATAGTTGTAATACTAGTGTATGGATATAAGATTTGACCAAGGCAATAAACTTTAGTATTATATATACATGTACAATATATCACAAGCAAACAGCTGATCCTGATCTTGGTCTACTCTGTTTGTTAGGTAGTTAAAGAGTTGAAAGGCGTATTTATGGAATAAAGGATTAAGGCAAATAGAAAATCAATAACATTTATTGCTTACTTGTCAGGCGCGGATTCCAAAACTTTTTTTAGTAATACTTAAGATCTATATACATTAAAACCTCTTAACTGTGCTCTTTTTCAACATGTATTACAAACACACTATTCATTTATGTCATCGAACATAAAAATATACGCTCCCCCACTCTAAAAAAAAAATATACGCCCCCTTTCTAATCTGAAATCCCGGATCCGCACCTGCTTATTATTGTTCTGTTCTGTTCTTATTCGAAGTATAATAATATAATTGTCAGATTTCAAATCAGTCGTTCTTGCAGAGCTACAGATAAAGGTGCGTACCGGAATACTACAATCGTCATTTCTCCACCAAACCCTATACTGTGACCACTGCTTAGAATTGTCTCGAAGAGTGGTCACAGTATAGGGTTTGGTGGAGAAATAAGTTACAGTAAAACCTCTCTATAACGACCACTAAATTATATTAATTAGTTCGTATTTTGGGCAGGTGGTTGCTTAAAGCAAAGTGAAAGTAAAACAGAACGCTCCTACGGGATCGTTCTGTTTTACTTTCACCTTGCTTTAAGCATCCACCTGCCTTTAACGGAAAATACTTGGTGAAATTTAGTGGTCGTTATAGAGAGGTTTTACTGTATTCTTGTAACGGTTTTAACTTACGCATCTTATCTGGATCACTGCTCGTGTTTGTAGAAATATTTTTACTTTGCAGACTTGCACAGAGAGGGGGAAAATGAAAACAAAAACAGTTCAGATCAATTCCGTTGTATCTACGAATACAGTCTAACAGAAAATAGAATTGTGTTATTTGTAGATCTATTCAAGCAGTCAAAATGCACGCCTACTGCCTATATATTTGTTTGCTATAAGCATATATGTGATTAATGTGACTGTCGCATCAATGATTACTGTTGCATCTGTGATTAGTGCCGGTCTGCTATTAATATTGCACGTGATTAGTGTCGTATCTGTGATTAATGTTGCATCTGCGAGTAATGTCGTATCTGTGATAAATGTTGCATCTGTGATTAATATCGTATCTGTGATAAATATTGCATCTGTGATTAATGTTGTATCTGTGATAATTATTGCATCTGTGATTAATGTCGTATCTGTGATAAATGTTATATCAGCGATTAATGTTGCTGGTGATTAATATTGCATTACCTATACAAACAGATTGGATCCAGATGAGACGTCGAATAATCATCTGGAGTAAGAGTGTTTGTTACTTGTGTGTGTGTGTGTGTGTGTGTGTGAATGTATGTATGTGTGTGTGAGGGGTTGTACATGTGCATTGTGTGTGCGATTGTGTGTGTGTGTGTGGGGGGGGGGGGGGGGGGTTGCGCGCGCACGTGTGTGTTGTGTGTGTGTTTCGGGGGGGGGGGGGGGGGCTTAAACAAGCAAACATTGTAGCAGACGTTTACAGACAACAATATTTGACAGCGATTTACCGCATTTACAATAAATTATTTGTTCTCTCTATTAACTCTTATCTGGCTGAATCAAACTATGTATGCCAATAACCTGGCCTATTGCATTTTGTTTACTTACTTCTGATTCGTAGAAGCCTTCGAGAAACTGTTGACCTAGTGTCAAACAGCTTGGATCCTGATGAGACGCCGAGTTACTCGGCGTCTCATCTGGATCCAAGCTGTTTGTAAGTGCGTGTAAGATCATGCTTAGCATAATATAGATAAAAATTATTTGCAATGGCCGTGTGTGTGAAAAACGTAGTAGCTGACGAGTTGTTTTTCTTCTCATTTATCATATTTGCTACGTGTAGATCAGAAAATGGTAAGAAGTGGGTCCAGCGCATACATGTCTTGTACAATAGGTTGTATTGCTCCAGTTTGTGTCGCTGTCGGAACCTGTTCATTTCGAGTTGTGTCGGAAGAGGTTCAGGCATGCTGCCATTCAAGCGCTAGCAGATGACCAACACATGCTCATAAGAAGAATCTTTAAAGTTTCTCCGACTCTATTTCAAAGCCCCTGTTATCATGCGTCACTGAAAAAATAAAAATAAAACAACATATGAATAAATACACATATATAGCAAGCCCTCTGATCAGGGTCTGCACTGTTTGGTGTACTACTAGTTGTCAACCCCTTCTCGAGCATGTATACTTGACTCGGTGGGAATCCCTCACATGAACTAATGGATGGGTTCCAATTTTGAATTTGAGATACAGTGCTCCCTCCCTACAACGACCCTCTCAATAACGATTCCCTCCTTACAACAACGTATGTCACTGTTTCCGAAACAACAAGGCTCCAGAAACAACTTTTTTACATCGTATTTTCTTTATGCCTCAATCAAACCCTATGTTGTGACCACTCTTTAGAATCGTCACAAAGTGACGATTCTAAAGAGTGGTCACAACATAGGGTTTGATTGAGGCATGACGGTTTTAGTTCTCTAAATACAACTTATCAGGGGATCTGCAACCAAGCTAATTATGTTTGATTTTCCCTCCCTATAACAACTCCCTCTGAACAACACATACAATATTCGTATCCCAAAGGGTGTCGTTGTAGAGAGGGAGCACTGTAGTTTATCGTATATACTAGGGGAGTTTACCTTTTCTTCCATAGAAACACATATCACACATTTGCAAACAGAGTAGACCCTGATCAGACATCAGCTATCTGATCACGGTCTGCCTTGTTTGCTTATATGTAGAATCCTACAGGTTTTGTATTCACTAAAATTTTGTAAAGTTTACATTATAAATCTTAGGTTAAAGAATATTCGTGAAGTGATCAATATACAGTGAAACCCCGCTAATGCGACCACTTAATAAACAGCCACTGATGTTGTTTAAAGCAGGTGGTTGCTTAATGCAGGATGAAAGTTATGCAGAAAGCTCCTATAGGAGCTTTCTGCATAACTTTCGCCCTGCATTAAGCTAACACCTGCCTCTGCCACCCTGAAGTATGCCCCTTTTGGTATTAGCGGGGCTTTACTATATGTACAAATGTTCATAAGGGAAAAAGTTAAAGACATATATTTTTGCATCACTTTTCCTTGTGAAAAATTGAAGAAAAACAATAGTTTCTTGTCAAATAGTGTTTTTGAACACTGGCAAACAAGTCGCGAAGCTCGAATAAATTTTCACTACGAAGGAAATAACGGGGTATACTATGGGAATCCTCATTTAACCAGATCGTCCACTAAATTAAAATGAGCTACTGTAACGTCATCGTCACGTGGCACTTTCAAAGAAGGAAACAAAAATGGTAGTTAACGGAGGAGTCGATATCAGAGAGCATATAAAACTAGAACTGTAAGCCAAATGCTAACGAATACCCCCCCACACACACACACACCTGTCTGCTTGTAAGAACACCTATCATCCATCTGAACATATGTACATACAGAACCATGAAGAGATTTAAAAAAACAATACATGCCCCAACCCAATTCATGTAATAAAAATGACAAGATGTTCATCAATAAAGACAATTGAAGAATAATTCAGAATTCAGAGAAATAAGACCCTTTCATGAGGTTTTTTCCACACAACATATTTTTTCTTATATTCTAAGTCTATGTGTAATAAGCATTTAACGAAAAGCACGTATGTGCTACATATTCATACAAGAACCTGTATAGCATATTTATTGATTCAAAAAGATCACTTCTAACATGTAATATTCAAGCCAAGATAAATCACAAACATAAATAAAGCAACTTTTACCAAACATTGTCAAGTCCAAAAGGGCAGAAAAATCTGTTAAAATCCATAGAAGTGTTATGGCTGCTGCCAGACAATGTCATCCAATAAGTTCAAGCATCTTCGTTTATTTTGGTGAAGTGTCAACTCCAAAGTTCTAAACCTAGGTACCTTTTAAGAAAAACATTAAGTTCAAGGACCATACATTATTCAACCAGACCGATATTCGATATTAAGCTGCAACTTATCTAGATTTAGCTTTATGTTAATATCTCCAACCACTTTCAAAGAAAGACCGGAAAATTGAAAATTTGACAAAAAATTAAAGTTGAAGGGCCTAACTCTGGCGAAAATTATTTAACCAAACTGAGCTTGGAAATTAAGCTGTAAGTCATCTAGATTTAGCTTTATGCCAAATATAAATTTAATACCTCCAAACTCTTCAAAAAAAGTCTGGAAAATTCAAAATTTGAGGGACAAAATCATTAAAGTTCAAGGGCCATAACTCTAAAAATAGTTATTCAACCGGACTGAGATAGGAAGATAAGCTATAACTAATCTAGATTTAGCTTTGTACTAAATATAGGGTTGATATCACCCGTCATTTCCATAAAAGGTCCAGAAAACCGGAACACATTGTTAGGGGAGGAAACGGGGGAGATAACTCCCGAAGTAGTGGTCCGATCATGTAATGAAAACATGGTCATATGGCTATACATAAACTTAACAAAATTAAACCAAAACTGTAGAAGATGACCGGACAACATTGTGTCCTCGGACGGACAGACGGACGGACAGACGGACGACCTGATTCCAGTATACCGCCAAAACAAACTTCGTTGTGGGGAGGGGGTGTTATAATAACTTCAGAGGCAGTGCTCCCAGTAGAGACCTATCCTCCGCGTAAACCAAGGGAACAAAAGTTGCTTGCATTGTTTTCGATTATAGTCGTCTTTTTATTGTGTAGTCGCGCTTATTGGTAGATTTAAAAATAAAACTGAATTTCTATATAAATTATAATCCAAGATCACGTAATTCACTGACATTATACGCGCTAAATGTAGTTTTCTGTTTGTTCTGTGACGTTTTACTATGTCGCTTTTGGGCAGAAAAAAGTAAAATGATGTTTTGTTCTATACAAAGCCTCATGTGTAGCCATTTTTGAGCTAATTTGCGCGCAGAAACATACTTTAACCCTTCGCTTGCTGAATTTTAAAATACATACCTCCTTCTTTACCCATGCCCTGTTATATAATTACATATATCTTCACTGTCTACAAGTATTTTGCTGTGCAATCACTGCTGTGGAGTGCACTGGTTGCACAATCGACTTGTAAATAGTGCAGACCCTGATGAGACTGCTCCTGCAGGAGCTGTCTCATCTGGGTCTTCACTATTTACAGGTAGGTATATTGACGCGATTAGCAAATGAAGGGTTAAAGGTTAAGTGATACAGATTATTTCTAGGGTCGAAGAGTTATATAATGTGTGGGTGACAAATACAGAGCTTGATGAAGAGTTTACCAATGTATGGATGACAAGTACGGAGCATATCTTCTATAGGAGCCGTCGTATCTGGGTCTACACTGTTTTCAAAGGCATAGAAAGGCGTATTTATAGAATAAAGCGTGAAAGTTGTTTGTTTGTTTTTCTTTGTATCAGGGTTTTACGTCGCGAAACAAGCTAATAACAGATGGAGGAATACATCTTTCCTTCGTTTAACCCTTTCGGTGCCAAATTTCTAATTGTCGTCTGCAAACCATTTTTGTTAATTCATTCGGTAAAATAATGAAATGCAAATTTCAAAGGAATAAAGCACAGCTATAAAAACAAAGTTTGCCACAAAAAATGAAGTCCCTGATCAGGCGCCGCCTTGAAATGGCGGCGTCTGATCTGGGACTACACTATTTGTTGTGGTGCATTTATGTGACATTGGCGATGAAAGGGTTAAACTCATTTTCACTCCGTTTGTAAACAGAGTAGACTTGGATCAGGCAGCTCCTGGAGGAGTTGTCTGATTATGGTCTGTTCCATTTGCTTACGGATGTTTAACCAATTCACGTCCACGATCCCATATATGGGATATAGTCAAACAGTGTAGACTCTGAGCATTATGCGGCGTCTGATCAGAGCCTACACCGTTTGCTGATAGGAACTTCAATATAAAACAAAACAAAAATGATTTTATATCAGGTATCCCTTATATCAAAAATGGACTAATCCAATATATAAGCATGGAAGAATCCACTGGGAGCAAATTGTGATTAAGATCTGGTTTTACAGTTTCCAACATAGTGAAAAATACCTATTCACTGTTTCATTTTAAATGATTATGTCCATAGATATGAATGAGGTTATAAAATATTGAATAAATGTTAAACATGGAAAGCGTAAAGCAAATCGCTTTTGTTTTTAACCCCCGCTCTATTTTTTATTCAGTCCCTTTAGAGACTTCTATAGTAATAGCAACAGATAGATGTACGTAATCATCATTTCGCCACCAAATCCTATGTTGTGACCACTGTGTAGAATAGTCTCTAGAGGTGGAGAAATAAAATATTTATTCCTGAAAATGTTTTAATCTACGCATCTTTGCTCGTTTATCAGACGAGATAACATGTGTTACTAAATTTAGAAGTACAAGAAATCCTTATCTAGGAACACCACTTGTCTGGTGTATTCATACGCGCGATTATGTGAAATCATTACAAGGGAAGTAACTCTTACATAATTATTTCAACATTTCTAGATGAGTATCGCCTGAGAACGTAGAGTACAAAAGCCCCCTTCTTTCACAAAATCCATACTTGCTTCTATTAATCTAGACCTCTGGTCCTAGAGTACATTTATGCCGCATACTGCCATACCTGGGAATCCTTGGTAAGAGTTATTTCGCCTGTTTTGCTCGGCCGTTGCCTGGTGTAAGTGTGTATAGGGATCAGGCTGGCGAGTTCCGCTCTGCAAGTCTGCGTACGGTCCAGGGTTTGAGGATCTCGCCAAAGGCTCTAGGTAGCCGTATTTATCTGGGTTGCCCAAATACACGTATTCACCGGGTACTTTGGGTAACGGATCATTGCTGTCTCGTTTCTTCAGTGTGGTTTCTTTGACACTATCTTTTCTGTTAAAATGAAATAGTTACTGGCATTTTGATAATTCAAATACAGTTAAACCTGTTAAAGCGGCCACATATGCTGTATAACCTGTCTTAGGAGTCTTAGAAAAGCAGGTGTTTGCTTAATCCATTACCTCATAGGCCATTTTTAGATCCAACCTCTTTGAATAAATCTACCGAAAAGGACTATTAACTAGAGAAAGGGAAACTTTTAGAAATGTTTCGCTTGAAACCATTGTGATAAATAGAGCATTTGCTCCTATGGGAGCAAATGCTCTATTTATCACAATGGTTTCACAAAGTGACTTTTACAGAGTCGTCAAAAGTCATCAATATGAAGGAATGGGTTAATGTAGGGCAAACGTACTGCAGAAAGCTTCTATAGGAGCTTTCTACATTACTTTTGACCTGTAATAAGCTACACTCTGCCATACTGACCCATACTTAGACCTATATTTGATGACTGCTTGTATATATTTGATGACTGCTATATTTGATGACTGGGAATGTATGTACATTTCTGCAATATGCTTATGAGAATTTACCTTCTGAATGCGAGAAATGAGTGTACTTGCACAAGCAACAACGTCGACCTAGATTAGAGTCTTAGACTTTTTTGTCATTCATTGTTACTCAAACAAATTCAAACTGGCATAAAACGTGTGTAATTTCTACTATTCAGATAGTAATGGTTCCAAATGTTCGAATGGTTAGAAATGTTCAATAAGTAATGGTTAAAAACGTTCATATAGTAATGTTCAAATGTTTGAAAATTTTCAAGTAATAGTAGTAACAAATGTTCAAATAGTCATGTTTTCGAAACGTTCAAATAGTAATGGTTTAAAAAGTTAAAAAAGTAATTGTCGAAATGTTTGAAATGGTTCAAAAAATTCAAATAGTAATTGTTCGAAATGTTCAAATGGTAAAATTAAAAAGCTAAACTCAGATCCGAGTCTGCTCTTGCTTTTAGATTATCTTAATCCTTTCATTTATATTAACCCATTCCCTAATACTGACGACTTTTGACGACTCTGTAAAAGTCACTTTGTGAAACCATTGTGATAAATAGAGCATTTGCTCCTATAGGAGCAAATGCTCTATTTATCGCAATGGTTTCAAACTACAAATTCTAAAATTTTCCTTTTCTCTAGTTAATGCTCCTTTTCGGTAGATTTATTCAAAGAGCTTGTATCTAAAAATAGCATATGAGGTAATGGGTTAACATGTTTTCGTGCATTAGCAAACAGGGTAGACCCAGCCCAGGTCAGACGGCTCCTATAGGAGCCTTCTGATCAGGATCTGCTAAGTTTGCTACTGGAATTTAAAAAGATATTTTAGTTTCTAAAATGGCAACACTGGACCACAAAAAAATGAATAAAGACAAGAGCCACATGCGGCGCCAACGCTCGTTTGATTTGGTGCTTATCCAGCTAAATTACAACTTTTTGTAAGAAATAAAGGGCCAAAACTTCAACGTGTTGAAATCAAGAGTTATAGTTCTTATGTAGCGGCATTCTCCTCAACGAGATCTATCCACCTATGAAGTTTCATGTTGATACATTTTATACTTTTCGAGTAATGAGCTACATTAAAGTTTTTGCACGCCGAGGACAACTACAAAACTACAATTACAGCTACGACTACGACTACGACCCAGTGACCACAATAGCTCGACTTTTTCTTCGAAAACAGACGAGCTAATAAAAATGAAAATTTTGGTAGATAACACTTTCCCTCTTCCGTATTTAGGCCAATTTTCAAAACTCTGAATATTCATCAAAAATAGTTATAAAGATATATGGAGGCTGTAACATTACAGACACTTTAGAAAGCAAAGAAACAGATATATCAAATTATATTAGCAAACAGAGCAGACCCTAATCAGACGGCTCCACTAGGAGCCGTCTGATATGGGTCTACTCTGTTTGCAAATGCGTGAAAACACATTTATATGAAGAAAAGGGTTGAAAGGTATTATTAAATACAGTTCTTGGTGCCCCACAACCAATACGTACCCGACATCATTCGGATGTATATACGCATATTCGGCGCTGTCTTGTCGCTTTAGTTTCGTATTTTTATCATCTTCTATATCTGGTCTAGGTGGAGCCACTGGTGCCCGTTTACTAAGTTTGTATTCTTTGTACATCTGAAATTCAACATATTGATTTGGTATTGGCAATATGAATTCTCTCCTTAATCCCATGAAAGCTTTTGGAAAGGCCGTAAATAGTTCGTGTATCTTCTACAAATATTTCCTCAGTACAAATGTATAGTTCTTAATCCTTTCCCTGCTCTGTGGTTATTCCAAAGTTTGATACCTACTGAATAGTCATGGACAAAGTAATTATAACTAAATACGAAAGGCGGAAAATCGTAGCCACTCAAAAAAGTAAAGATACATATAATTCAAATTCCATTAGCAAATAGAGCAGACCCTGATCAGACGGCTCCTACAGGAGCCGTCTGATCTGGGTCTACTCTGTTTGCAAATGGTTTATGAAGCAAATGGTAAACTATCTGCAAGCCAAGAGCTGTTTAGTTTCCTAAACGAACAGTAGGATATGCCGACACAATTTTCCAGAATTTTACAGTGATAATGCCACTGTGTTTGACGCTCGGTGAATAGTTTTTTAAAATCATTTGGTCAATAGTTTTTCAAAAGCATTTGGTCAATAGTTTTCCAAAAACAGTTGGGGCAATAGTTTTTCGAAAGTATTTGGTCAATAGTTTTTTAAAAGCATTTAGGCAAGATGTTTTTCAAAAGCATTTAGGCAACAGTTTGTCGAAAGCATTTGGGCAAACGTTTTGCATAAAAGCATTTGGTCAATAGTTTTTCAAAAAGCATTTTGGTCAATAGTTTTTCAAAACCATTTGTTTGATCAACAGTTTTTCAAAAGCATTTGGTCAATAGTTTTTCGAAAGCATTTGGTCAAAAGGTTTTTCAAAAGCATTTGGGCAAAGGGTTTTCAAAACAACTTTGTCAATAGTTTTTTCGAAACCATTTGGGCAATAGGTTTTCAAAAGCATTTGTCAATATTTATTCAAAAGCATTTGATCAAATAGGTTTTTGGTTTTTTCGAAAGCAGTTGGGCAAAAGCTTTTTCAAAAGCATTTGGTCAATAGTTTTTCAAAAAATCATTTGGTCAATAGTTTTCAAAAGCATTTGGTCAATAGTTTTCAAAAGCATTTGGTCAATAGTTTTTCAAAAGCATTTGGTCAATAGTTTCTTAAAAGCGTACGTCGTGACAGGTGGTCGGTAGTTTTCTCTAAAACGTGTAAAATGACACTTTAAGGCTTGGTCTAAAATGTTCTCAAAAAACTTGTGTCATGACACTTTGTCAATATTGTTTCAAAAACGTATGTTATTACACTTGGTCAGATGTTTTCAAAAGCATGTGTTATGTCAATACTTCACAAAAACGTGTCATTGCATTTAGTCAATAGTTAGTCACACGTGTATAAGACTCAAATTAGGGCAGAAATTATTTTTCCCATCTGGGTAAGGAACAGTGCAGTTACAGTCTACCGTCATTAAATGGTCGAATCGAACTAAAACAAAGACGACCGCCGCCATGGCACTTACGATTTTGTTTGGAGTTTACGAATACACTATCGTAGAGTTACGAAAGAATTTGAGGAATGAATTCGTACAAAAATCCATACGAAGTCGAGTTTAGTGAAACGCAATTTAAGGTCTGCGAACTTTGTACGAATTTCTTACGATAAATGCGATCGTACAAAGTTCAGTTAAACGTAGTAATAGTAGTAGTACAACAGAAACGAAGTATGTGTAGATTTGAAACCATTGTGATTAATAGAGCATCGCAAAGGCTCTATTTATCACAATGGCTTCAAAGTGTGACTTTCACAGAGGCGTCAAAAGGTGTCAATATGAGGTAATGGGTTAACCATTTTCAGAGTGGAATAGCCCATCTTTGTTTATCCTTTAGGAGCAAAGTTCCAGATAAGATGCGAAAAATAAAATATTTTCAAGAATAACTCCTTTATTTCTCAACCGACCCCTATGCTGTGACCACTCTTTAGACTCGTCTCGGAGACACGATATTAAAGAGTGGTTACAACATATGGTTGGGTGGAGAATTGACAATATTACTAGTATTTCAGTACACACATTTATCTTTTGCTATATTTAAGAGTCTTCTGATCTGGGTCTACAATGTTTGCTAATGACATCGCACTCATTTTCAGCATTCAAAGGATTAACCCTATACTTCGTATAAAAGTACATGCATGTCTTTTCATGACTATGCAAACAGAGTAGACCCAGATCAGACAACTCCTGTCTGATCAGTTTCTGCTCTGTTTGCCTATGAAATAGTGACATAAATACATTTGTAATGTACTTATATAGATATGAGTCTACAGTTTATGCCATGATAAAATATTCCGTCGGTCATAATGTCATTATAAAAATCAGCTGATTAATGTCCATGATATATACAGTAAAACCTCTCTAAACAGAAATTCTAGTAGAGAAAAAATTAGATACGTTTAGGCAGTTGCTTGCTTAATGCAGGGTAAAATCATACAGAAAGCTGCCACTTGTCTTTAAGATAGGTCTTTATACTAAAATTAACACCCGTTTCAGAGAGGTTTTACTGTATATATAGTTTTATACATATACATGACCATGAGGTGTTGAGTACAAAATATACAATTTAGAATATTCAGGTTGAATTTTTACCTCGTCACTGATTGCCTCGGGTTTACTTTTCCGCCGTCGAATACAGAATATAACAACCAATATGATTATAGCAAGGACGACAACTCCTCCGACTCCAGCAGCCACCGGTACCACCCAGCCTGTAAAGATAAAATAGTGTAACTCTTCCGCAGAGATAGCTAAAATGTCTACATGTAATTCTGGATTTTTAACCCTTTCCTCCATAGGCTATTTTAGACCCACCGTCTTTGAATAAAT
Source organism: Azorinus chamasolen (assembly GCA_963576725.1). Classification (NCBI taxonomy): domain Eukaryota; kingdom Metazoa; phylum Mollusca; class Bivalvia; order Cardiida; family Solecurtidae; genus Azorinus; species Azorinus chamasolen. Next base: position 57,422,919 of record OY755241.1, read on the forward strand.
CTACCCAAAAGGAGCATTTACTAGAGAAAAGTAAAATTTTAGAAATATGTTGTTTGAAACCATTGTGATAAATAGAGCATTTGCTCCAATAGGAGTAAATGCTCTATTTATTATAATGGTTTCAAGAAGTGGTTATTACAGAGGCGTTGAAAGGCGTGTTTATGGAGGAAAGAGTTAAGCAGGTGGTAGCTTAATGCAGAGCAAAATTTATACAGAAAGCTCTGCGTTACTTTCATTCTGCTCTCAACGGTCAACTACTTTAGCATATTAACTAATAATCATTCATGTAATGACATCATTGAAATTCATTTTATATCAGCGCATACATGTAGGGATAAAAACACTTATCACTGGGAAAATGATCACTGGAGTTTATTGGTTAAAACAGAATGAGTGTTTAACCCTTTCTTTCATTTAATCGTATTTTCATGCATTTTCATGCATTTGCAAACAAAGTAGACACAGATCAGACGGCTGATTAGGGTCTGCTCTGTTTCCTAATATAATTTGATAGAGATCTGTTTCTATAGTTTCTAAAATAACTACGAGTACAACGTTCCACCGTCCTTATTTCATTATAACTATTTTTCCCATGAATATTCAGTAGGTATTTAAATTTGTAATAAGCATAGAACATGGAAAGGGTTAACCCATATCCCGCTAAGCACGGCATTATTAACATTAAGATTGTTACATGTAACAGCGTGGATCTAGATGAGACGCCGAGTAACTCGGCGTCTCATCCGATCGTAGCTGTTTGAAACTCGGTCAATAGTTTCCCTAAAATCTGAAATAAATCGGAAGTATGACAGAATTGGAATCGCTCGAGAGTTTCATTAGATATCACATTTATAGCGAGCTAAAGATAATATTTATAGTATACATGGCAGATGGGTATAGGGCTTTACTCTTCATGGTAAAATGCATATCAAACGTACCAAATTTTATAACCTAGTCAAGATAACCCATCCTTGAAATCGTTGCAAGTCATCCGTAAAAAACCCGCTGCCGCCCATACAGCTCAACCATAACCCTGATATTGCCGCCAAACCAGACCAAGCTGGCACTTCAAATAGTTTGGTTACGTATGAAACGCCAAGCAGCTCGGCAAATGGGGCTTTAGCATATATACTGTGCAGAAACAAATACAATAGAACCCCTCTTACGCGACCACTTAATGAATAAACATGTGAGTCTTTATAAGCAGGTGGTTGCTTAATGAAGGACAAAAGTAATGCAGAAAGCTCCTCTATGAGTTTCTGCATTACTTTTGTCCTGCATTAAGCTACCACCTGCATCTAGCATCCAGAATTATACCCCTTTTAGATGGCCGTATGAGCGGGGGTTACTGTATTTCCATCATATAAACGCCGTTTCATGCCTTTGCAAACAGAGTAGACCGAGATCAGACGGTTCCTGTAGGAGCCATCTGCTCAGAGTCTACTCTGTTTGCGTATGGAATTACAGTTGAACTTCGATAACTCGAACTTCAATGGGCCAAACGAATAAGTTCGAGTCATCCGAATACTAATCTGAACAATTTCTCAAGGCGACAGCTTAATACAGATCTAAAGTAATACTGAAAGCTCCTGTAGGAGCTTTCAGCACTACTGTATACCTGTATTAAGCTGTAAATGTGTTTCTAGATACGTGTAGATATATAATGTTAGAGCAACTATTGTAAGTTTTTGAAGTACTGAACTGTATTTTAAGTTGTGGAAGGACTTAACATTGTGTTCGAGTTATCCCGAAGTTCGAGTTATGTCTGGGTCTACGTCGTTAAAAGGCGTATATATAAATATTAAGCAGATTACATCTGTTTAGTCGTTATTCCATTCTCTGTTGAATATTCATATCAGAATTAATGACGTCATAAATAGTCATTAGCTGAATCTTTATGACGTCATATGTACCCAGGATGTGTTGGTATTGGCAGACAATGTACAGTGCTCTCTCCCTACAACGGCCCTCCCAATAACGATTCTCTCCTTACAACAACGCATGTCACTGTTTTCGAAACAACAAGGCTCCAGAAACAACCTTTTTCAATGTATTTTCTTTATGCCTCCATCAAACCCTATGTTGTGACCACTCTTTAGAATCGTCACTTTGTGACGATTCTAAAAAGTGGTCACAACATTGGTTTTGATATAGGCATAACGGTTTTAGTTCTCGAAATACACCTTATCTGGGGGTCTGCAAACAAGCTTATTATGTTTGATTTTCCCTCCCTATAACAACTCCCTCTGAACAACACATACAATATTCGTATCCCAAAGGGTGTCGTTGTAGAGAGGGAGCACTGTAGTCAGAAAGATCTTTTATAATTTCATAAGCAAACAGAGCAGACCCAGATCAGACGGCTCCTATAGGAGCCGTCTGATCTGGGTCTACTCTGTTTGCAAAGGCGTGAAAAGGCTTCTACACGAGGGAGAGAGTTAACAAGCCGAAATGTATGATATAATACAAGGTATTTGATAAGCCAAGCGAAACGGTACACATCATCAATCATAAGTATATAGAGGCCAGGGAGTGTAAAACCTTATAATTTGGGCGGAAATGTGAGAAAAACTATACAATAAAAACCCCTCTAGAAAGGAGACGTTTTGGAAAGTAGAAATTAGATCTTTTTAGACATGCAGTTGGCTGTTTAATGCACAATGAAAAAAATATAGATAGCTTATTCGGGAGTTTTCTGTGTGACATTCATCCAGCATTAACCCTTCTCTTGCTGAATTTTAAAATACATTTCTCCTACTTTACCCATGCCCTGCTGTATAATTACATATATCTTCACTGTGTACAAGTATTTCGCTGTGCAATCACTACTGTGGAGTACACTGGTTGCACAATCAACTTGTAAATAGTGCAGGTCCCGATGATACAGCTCCTGCAGGGGCTGTCTCATCTGGGTCTTCACTATTTACAGGTAGGTATATTGACGCGATTAGCAAGCGAAGGGTTAACCCTTTACTGCCTGAATATTCTTGTACATTTAAGAAATAATGACATAATAAATATTTATTAGATGGCATATGAACAAATTTCATAAAGGCACGTGAAAACATGAAAATAATTCATAACCATGGCAGAAACTGTAGAATCCGATCTATATACATGTAATCCCAAAAGCAAACAGATCAGACCCTGATCAGGCGGTCCCAGAAGAAGTAATCTGTTATAGGTCTACTCTGTTTGTAAAAGCGCTAAAAGGCGTATTTATGGAGGAAATGGTTTAAGTGTCACCTGTTATAAATGCAGGCAATAAATCTAATTTGATTTTCCGATTGGGGGAGATTTAACTGTAGAAGCAAAACGGAAAATTGACACACTGAGTGTAGGAAATGAAATGTTCAAACTGACATTATTTTGCAAATACGGTCAGATGTATTTCTTTTCACTTTTGTTGTTGTCAGTAGCTAGTAACTTTCATTAGCGAGTAACCTTCAGTACTTGTTAACTTTCAATACTGAATATCTTTCAGTAATGAACAACGTCCACAGTTTAATCACTTTTGGTTCTGAGTCACTTTCGGTACTGGATATCTTTGAATACTGAGTATTGTTTAGTATTAAGTAACTTTCAGTACTGAGTACCTTTAAAATAATGTGTAACTTCCAATGCTGAGTAACTTAAAGTACTGGAAAACTTCCAATACTAAGTACCTTTCAATGTTGAGTACCTTTCAATACTGAGTACTTTACAATGCTGAGTACCTTTCGGTGCTGAGTACCTTTCAATGTTGAGTACCTTTCAGTTCTGAATACCTTTCAATGCTGAGTACTTTTCAATGCTGAGTACTTTACAATGCTGAGTACCTTTCAATGCTGAGTACCTTTCAATGCTGAGTATACCTTTCAATGCTGAGTACCTTTCAATGCTGAGTACTTTACAATGCTGAGTACCTTTCAATGCTGAGTACCTTTCAATGCTGAGTACCTTTCAATGTTGAGTACCTTTCAATGCTGAGTACCTTTCAGTGCTGAGTACCTTTCAATGCTGAGTACTTTACAATGCTGAGTACCTTTCAGATACTGAGTAACTTCCAATGCTGAGTAACTTTGAGTACTGAGTAACTTTCAATACTGGGTTATACAAATGTACTTCCAACGCTGAGTAACTTTCAATACTGGGTTACAAATGTACTTCCAACGCTGAGTAACTTTCAATACTGCTGAACATTTAGTATTTAGTAACTTTCAAGAGTGAGTAACTTTCAAATTTCGGCTTTGCAAACAGCTTGTATCCATATGAGACGCCGAGTAACTCGGCAGCGTCTCATCAAGACCCAAGCTGTTTGGCACTCGGTAAATAGTTTCTCAAATGTTTGGTCGAATCAACAATAATCAAAATTGCATCAGGTCCAAAAGTGAGCAGACATTAATCCTTTACTCCATAAATATTCATGTAAGAAATAAAGACATCATGAATATTGATTAGAATTTTTTAATAACAGCAACTGAACACAGGAAATATTGGCAGAACACATGAACTATTAATAATGGCAGATACAATATAATGGCAGATACCATGTAATCTGATCTATATTATATCTATATTAGAAGCAGATCTATATTATACCAATAGCAAACAGAGCAGACCCAGATCAGACAGCTCCTATAGGAGCCGTCTGATCTGGGTTTACTCTGTTTGCAAAGGCGTAGAAAGGCATATTTATGGAGAAAATGGTTACTTTTCACAGTGGGTAAAGGTTAAGCAAAAACAAGCTGTCGGCGGTCTCCGACAATTTAGTTCACATTGCACGGACTTGCTCAAGCGATTGTGATTGAATATATATATCCATCTACAGTTTACATTGTGTTTGAATATAAATATCCATCTACAGTTTACACTGTGAATGAATATAGATATCCATCTACAGGTTACATCGTGATTGAATATAGATATCCATCTACAGTTTACATGGTGAGTGATACGAGCGTAGAGATATGAATCTACACTTTCTGTCACGGTCATCAATTCCTGTATCCTTGTGTTATTACAAAAGTTAATGTACAGTTGAACTTCGATATCTCGAACTCGGATAATTCGATATTCGGGATAACTCGAACTAATAGTTAGATCCTTCCAAAATTTACAATACAGAATTGTTTTTAAACGTATCACTACACATATCTAAAACACAGGTGACAGTTTAATGCAGGTCGGAGGTAATGCTGAAAGCTCCTCAGCATTACTTTAGACCTGCATTGAGTCGTGGACTATAGAAATTGTTCAGATTAGAAATCGGATGACTCGAAGTAATTTGTATGATGCAGTGAAGTTCGAGATATCGAAGTTCAACTGTAATTACAGTAGAGCCCCTCTAATCCGACCACTTAATTAATAAACATGTCTGCCTATATTGCTTAGTGCAGGACAATATTAATGCAGAAAGCTCCTCTAGGAGCTTTCTGCATTACTTTTGTCCTGCATTAAGCTACCACCTGCATCTAGCACTCATAATTATACATTTTTTGTGGTCGCATTAACGGGCTTTACTGTAGTTTTTACCATGAATAGTATAAAATGTGGTTTATAAGAATCCAAACTACCTCGTACTTGCAACGGATAAAATCGTAACTCTTTGAAACATTGCGGAACCCTATTGGGATAGCTCATCAGTGTTTAACTATAGAGTTCAATCAGTATGGAAAGTTTAATGTACCTAGAGTACAGTATACCATCGATATATCGAACACGGATAACTCGAATTTCGCTATGACTCGAATTAAAAACTCGGTCTTTTCCAGAATTTGCAATACATAATAGTGTTCTAAAACGTATCACTACTCATATCTAGAAAGATGAAACACGTGTGACAGCTTACTTCATGTTGAAAGGTAATGTTGCAAGCTCTTGAAGGAGCTTTCAGCATTACTTTACACCTGCAATAAGTAGAGAACATGAGAAATTGTCTAGATTAGTACGGGCCTTTGAAGTTCGAGATAATGAAGTTCAACTGAATATTTAATTGATAAACAGTGCACACCCTGATCTGAGGGCTCCACTAGAAGCCCTCTGATCTGGATATACACTGTCAGAAAATGACAGTGCATGTGTGTCTCGTGTTCAAGGGGATAATTCTATACCTGGTGTTCCTGACGATCCACTCGCTTTTGGCATAACTGGACTATCTGGCGTAGTACCTGGGTCGGTGGTAGGGAGAAGAGTTGACGACCACATGGTTGTTTGGTCGGTAGGTGGTGGGTTTGGGCTGCCTGAGCTTTGGCACGTGTTGCAGCAATCGTGATCATATTGCATACTGGACTTACACAGACTCGCCATGCAGCCACCGGATCTATCACCGTATTCACAACCTGGAACAGGGAGGTCAAGAATTCTGATATATTTTTCTGGGGACTGTTTTAACCCATTCTCTCATATTGGACACTCTGTAAATGTCACGTTTTGAAATCCTTGTGATAAATATAGCATTTGCTCCATAGGAGTTTAAAACATAAACCAATGCTTAAATTTACATTTTTGCTATTAAATCCCTCTTTTCGGTAGATTTCTTCAAAGAGATTGGCTCTAAAATAACATATGTGGGAATGAGTTACCCTGGACATAGTAAGTGCCCACAAATGGTGACAAGAGCAAGCAGTGTAGGCACCATTTGCTTCACAGATTATGCCTTGGAACTGGTTCATGGTCAGTGCGCGTAGGTGAGTCCTCGACTGATACTCGGATAACCCTTCGCCGCTGTGGGTCGAATCCCAGGCTGGGCGTTTGCATTTTCCATGTGAAGTCGTCCAGCCTGCTCGCGGTAGACCAGCGGTTCTGCACGGGTATTCTTCTATGCATGGAACAATTTGAAGCTGTGTGATTAAGGTCTGCACTGTTTGCACCCAGTATCTTTTAGGCCTGTGTTTATCTGGCCTTTCATAGAAATAATTGTTTACTAGATACATACCAACTTGAGATAAAAAAAATATACAAAGAGGGTGGAGTTAGACTCATAAATATTCATGGAGCAAATGCTCTATTTATTACAATGGTTTCAAGATTACACAAATCCAAAACTTGTCTTTTCTCTAGTAAATGTTCCTTTCCGGTAGATTGTTTCAAAGAGGTTGGGTCTAAAAATAGCTTATGTGACACGTGTATTAACCCTCTACTCGGTAAATATTAGTTTAAGAAATAATGACTGCATGAATATTAATTAGCTGTCTTTTTGTAATGACACATGAACGCATATGAATGTTTGGCCATGACAATACTTGTAGAAGCAAATCTAAAAGCAAGTAGAGCAGACCTTGATCAGACGGCCTCTACAGTGGTCGTCTGTAAGGTTCCGCGCACCCTACAGCCCGCAGCCCGCAGCCCGCAGCCCGCAGTCAAGTCAGTGGTTCGCTGCCTATCTGGGATGCTGATTTGTAGGGAGAAGAACGTATCGCAGCCCGCAGTCAGTCAAGCTAATCTACCTTGGATGTTGGTCTATAGGGAAAAACCCTTATTTCTCACAGCCCATAGTTAACACTTTACGCCATAAATACGCCTTTCTACGCATTTGCAAACAGAGTTGACCCAGATCAAACGGCTCCAATAGGATCCGTCTGACCAGGAGCTGCTCTATTTGCTTCTGGAATTATATAGATCTAATTCTACAGTTTCTGCTTTGGCAAACATTCATGTGTCACAATGAAGCATTTCTCACAACCCATTGTCAACCAGTGGTTTGCGACCGACCTGGGATGTTGGTCTGTAGGGAGAAGCATATTTCAGAGTCCATACTGAAGCCAGTGGTTTGCTACATACCTTGGATGTTGGTCTGGTGGGAGAAGCACGTAGCACAGCAGTCTTCCCGCACCGTGTTGTTGTAACAGTGACGTCCATTGGGACCCGTTTGGTTCAAACACCCCGAAACCCGATCCCCGTATCGACAACCTAAAAATAACAACATTTGAGCTATGTTTTACACAACCTATCTGTCTAACAATTTTAACGATATTTGAACAGATCATGTAAATTCTCATTCTTTTTAATTTCCTCCCGTTCATTACTATCTTCGCTACCCTAATCCCCATTGCCCCTCTCTCAGAATGTCCCTCCTATCTCTGTCCCTATCTGTCTGTATATCTTTTTAAATACATCCACTCGTCCACAGATTAACCCATTCCATCGATCCACCCATCCATCCGTCCCTGTGTCCACCAGTCCCTCCCTCCCTCCAGCCATCCATTCATTCATCCATCTATTCATCCATTCATTCATTCATCAATCCATCTCTCTAGCATTGCCGTTCTGAGGGTCCATGCTTATAAAGCTTTTTTAGTTGAGTCTGAGTTTGTTCTCAAGCTTTTGATTGGCCAGATTGAGTTCTCAAGCTTTTGATTGGTCAGATTTGAGCCAGAGGCTTGAATCTGACCAATCAAAAACTTGAGAACGAACTCAGACTCAACTAAAAGTTTTATAAGCATGGAACCATCTCTCGAATTCTCTTCTCCAAGCAAATGCTGGTAAAAAAAGTACATGTACTGTCATCCTTAACTTCAGGATAACTACCAATTTTTACAATACATGTACATAATTATACTAACATGTATCAGTATTAATATCTAGAAACACATATGGCAGCTTAATGCCGGTCTAAAGTAATGCTGAAAGCTCCTGCATGACCTGTATTAACCCATTCCCTCATATTGACGACTTTTGACGACTCTGTAAAAGTCACTCTGTGAAACCATTGTGATAAATAGAGCATTTGCTCCTATAGGAGCAAATGCTCTATTTATCACAATGGTTTCAAACTAAAAAATTCTCAAAGTTTCCTTTTCTCTAGTTAATGCTCCTTTTCGGTAGATTTATTCAAAGAGGTTGTATCTAAAAATAGGTTATGAGGTAATGGGTTAAGCTGTAACTTGGAAAATTATTCAGATTAGAATCGGATGACTCGGACTTCTGTTAGCTCGAAATAATTACAGCTGAACTTCGATAACTCGAACTTGAAGGACCGTACAAATTAGTTCGAGATAACAGGAGTTCGACTCATCCGATTTCTAATCTGAATTTTTTTTCAATGCCACAGCTTAATACAGGTCTAAAGTAATGTTGAAAGCTTCTGTAGGAGCTTTCAGCATCACTTTAGACCTGTATTAAGCTGCCACATGTGGTTCTAGATATATGTAGCGTTACATTTTAGAGCAATTCTGTATTGTAAGTTTTGGAAGGACTAAAGTTGTTGTTCGAGTTGTCCCGAAGTTCGAGGTATCCGAGTTCGAGATATCGAAGTTCAACTGTAGTATGTTCCCTTAAAGTTCGAGGTATCGAAATTCAGCTCTATGTATATACAGTAAGGATCACGATAGATAGACGTCTCGTCCACGTCAAGACAGTATCTGTCTACACGATAGATATCCTAACATGTACTTGCCATTTCGATTTGTTGTAATAGTTTTTAATGCATTGGCTATCTTGTCAATAAGATGATCTGGATCTTGAACAAGTTTCCGCCATTTGTCGCTATTCCGTTGTCGCTTTCGACCGCCCTTTGGTGGCGGATACGCATAATTGTCCTGTTTCGGTGAACTCATGACACCGCAGTGACAGGCGTAGTCTACTGTAGCCCCTTTTCAGTCAACATGTACTTCACATAGACACAAAACTAACATCCAAGTTATCCGTACAATTTCCTCAACTGAACTATCAGCTTATAATGTTCTTTGGCGCTTTTTAAAAGCTTTGTTAAAAATACACACACACAAATATGGCCGCCGAATCTTAAAACAAAGTAACTACCACTCCTTGTACCATCTCAACCTTGAAAACTATAAACAATCCATTAACTAGCATGCATTATTTGTATTTATCATAATCTTTAACCCTTATCCCAACAGCGACCACATTTTCAAACAGTATGGATCCAGATGAGACGCCGAGTAACCCTGTGTCTTATCAGGATCCAAACAGTTTGACTCTCGAAAACTCGAGCGACTCGTAATTAGTCAAAATTGTACCAGAGTCAAAATATGGCAGACATTAATTATTTTTTTCACAATGGTGCAAAGGTTAATAGGTCCAGAATATAATGATGACGTTACTGAATGTTGACGTTGCGGAATGTTTTACGTTCATCCACGTCTTGGCGAATAAGCGTTGGACACGCTTCAATGGGTTTTAACCCTTTCGCCGCCAAACTCTGTCGTCTACTACAAATTTCCATATTTTGATTTTCTTCATTTTTGTTTCAAAAACATAGTAACAGTAACAAACAGTTTGGATCCTGATGAGACGCCGAGTTACTCGGCGTCTCATCTGGATCCAAACTGTTTGCATAGGTAATCACAGATCCGACATTGACAGCGAAACGGTTAATGGTGTCACTAACCTATATTAGGTCGGAAATGAATCGGTGATTACCTTATCGACATTTTATTTTAAAATCTGATCTTCCTGTTCTATGTTTATTCTAATATGTTTATTCTAATTTCAATACCTAATGAATATTCAGGGACAAAGTATTTATAACGAAATAAGGAAGATTTGAGAACGTAAAGAAGCAGATCTATCAAATTCCATTAGCAAACAGAGCAGACCCTGATCAGACGGCTCCTATCGGAACTGTCTGATCTGGGTCCACTCCGTTTGCAAATGCGTGAAAAGACGTTTATATGAGGAAAAGGGTTAGCTATACAATTCTAGAACTAAACAGTTTGGATGCTAATAAGACAGCATCTCATATGGCTGCTACTCTACATATACATTTACTCCCACTCCCCCCTCTCTCTATCTCTTTCCCTCTCTGCCCCCCTCTCTCTGTCTGACTGTCTGTCTGTCTGGTCTGGCCGCCTGCCCATCTGTCCGTTTTTCTGTCTGTATCTGTATGCCTGTCTGTCTGTCCGTCCTCCCATCTCTGTGTCTCTCCTTCTATCTGTCTTTCCGTCTATATATGCCTCTGTCTCTCACTCTCCATCTCTCTCTGTCTGTGTCTCTGTCTGTCTCTCCCTGTCTCTGTATGTATATATGTCCGTCTGTCTGTCTGTCAGACTATCTTCTGTCTCTCTTCTGTCTCTCTCCTCTATGTCTGTCTCTCTGTCTGTGTGTGTCTCTCTCACTCTCCTTCTCCTCCCTCTCAACGTAATTCCGATCGCTCTCCCTCTCTGTCTCCTCTCTCACTCCATTTCTCTGTTCCCATCTCTCTTTTTTCCTATGGGAATAATTTAAAGCTTTACTTTATGAATATTCATGTAAGTATTACATCACGAATACTTACATGTGTTAACTTATATAGACATATGGACACCGAATGTTTGGCCATGTCAGAAACTGAAAAATCATGTCAATATCACCGCATAAGCAAACAGAGCAGACCTTGATCAGCGATCAGGCTTCACCTGCACGAGCCGTTTGCACTGGGTCTAATCTACAGGGAAAGACTAATGACCCCGACGAAAATCATTTAAACATCAACCTATCAGCACATTGGCATTTTCATGAGGTTTAACATTTATTAGGACCATGACCCTTTCGTTCATATAGATAATAAATAACCATGATGCAATTATTTCTTACACGAATATTAAACTATTTACCTTCTGTAAGCGCATTTTGACCGTAGACCCATATCAGTCATCTCCTATAGAATCCGTCTGATCACGGTCTGCTCTGTTTGCCTATGGTATAACATAGATCTGATTCTACAGCTTCATCCTGAGTCAAAATGCCACGTGTCCATAAGCCATTATAAACAAATAGTCTTATTGATATTTATGACGTCATTATTTCCTATATGAATATTCATCAGGGAAGTTTTTAACTAACTATTTAGCTAAAGGGTAAATTTTAAAAAAATGATTGGCGGCATTTTTTATATTGGCATATGAAAATGGACATTGTGTTCATGGTACTTTAGAATCAAATTCATACGCAAATAGCACATCGTGATCAGAAAACTCCGTAAGGAGCTGTCTGCTCTGGATCTATTCCGTTTGCCATTGTGTTATATGTATATATATGCAGTAAGGGGTTAGTGAGAGCTGAGTCATGAATATTAATTTGATTGTGATAATAGGAAATGGGCATGGGAAAGTTGTTGGCCATTGCAGATGTTATATTGACATAAACACACAGAGCAGACGCTGATCAGACGGCTCCTACAGGAGTTGTCTAATCTGGGTCTACTTTGTTTGCAAAGTAGTAGAAAGACGTATATAGTGAGTAAATGATTAAGCCATCAGGTTTATATTATAGGTCGTTAAGACAGGTTAAGCAAATGGCTGCTTAATGCACTGCTGAAATCATGCAGAAAACTTTTCTGCTGGAACTTACTGCATCGCTTTTGTCCTGCATTAACCCTTTCCCTCATTAACGCCTTTCGACGTCTTTGCAAACAGAGTAGACCAAGCAAGATTACGGTCCATGCTTATAAAACGTTTAGTTGAGTCTGAGTTCGTTCTCAAGTTTTTGATTGGTCAGATTTGAGCCTCTGGCTCAAATCTGACCAATCAAAAGCTTGAGAACTCAAATCTGACCAATCAAAAGCTTGAGAACGAAGCTCAGACTCTACTAAAAGCTTTATAAGCATGGACCCAGATAGTTCCTGTAGGAGCTGTCTGATCATGACCTGCTTTGTTTTCTAATGAAATTATAATACAATGTACATGTAGATATGGCTGTACAGTTACAGTAAAACCTCTCTTTAACGGCCACTAAATTACATCAATTATTTTGTGTTAAAGGCAGGTGGCTGCTATAAAGGAAGATGAAAGTAAAACTTGTTTTACTTTCACCTTGCTTTAAGCTGCCACCTGCCCTAAAGACCAACTAATTAACACAATTTAGTGACCGTTATGGAGAGGTTTTACAATATGTTTCAATACCAGAAATTCATACATGTATTTACGTATTATTTGTATGATATGCACATGTCGCAATGATAAAATATTTACTCACTTCTTGAAATCATTGTGATAAATAGAGCATTTGTTCCATATGAGCAAATGCTCTATTTATCGCAATGGTTTCAATACTACACAATTCTAAATTTTTCATTCTCTCTAGAAAATGCTCCTTTTCGTCAGAATTATTCAAAGAGGTTGGGTCTAAAATTAGTCTAGGAGAAAATGAGTTAAAGATCCACATGTTATCATTTCTAACATGAATACAGTAGATCCACTCTAGTGCAATGCAAATGTAATTACCTTTGACATGCATTAAGCTACCACCTGCCTTACAAGCCCATAACTTTTTTTAAGACCTGCATGAGACAGGTCCTCTTGTATTGAACAAGGAAAGGGTAAATATGCCGCCTGACTTAAAGACCTACAAGTATGCCCCGTAGCCAGGCCGCTATAGAGAGGGTGTGTTCTACCTGGAATGTTCGTTTCCAAAGAGAAGCACGTCTCACAGCATTCTCTCTGTACCGTGTTGTTATAGCAGTAGTGGCTAAAGATCTGTGTTATGTCAACACACCCCGGGTAATGGTCCCCATAATCACACCCTGAAATGAAAGGAATAATTCGGTGCAACAGATAAATTTGCAAACTGAAATACTAAAATCGCCATTTCTCCAGCAAAGCGAAGTCATTCTGGAAAATGTTTAAATTTACTCGTCTTATTTGGACCTATGGTATATATTCCTATATAATTTGAGAAATGTCTTCACTGGAATGGCGTAATTAAACCCCTTTAACGCTGGATGTCTAGTTTGGAACACATGTATCTTATCAGTAATTTATTATAGATTCTACTCAGTATACCAAGACTTGGTTTGAATGAGGAAAGCGAGTGCATTGGTCTCCTAGAGAAGCCTTCTAATCTGGCAATTTCATCCTTCCATACTATATTGATAAATGGTTGGTTTGCTGTGTTGAGAGAGACAGCGACGTACAGAGAAACACATAGAGACACACAGAGAGATAGAGAGAAACACACAGAGACACAGAGCAATAATGATGTTCCTCTAGAAGCGCTCTGATCTGAGTCTACACTGTTTTCAATAACTGTGCATGCGTGCTATGCAGTCAATTGTAAGTTTCTATTCTTTAAAATTGAATCTCTATCACGTGAAACATGCACTACTCACATGTTGGTGTTCTGTGTTGTGTAACAAGAAGTTGAAAAAGGCGAGATACCTAAGACAATTTGGAGGAAAAGAATATAAAAAAGTAAAGTACCTAATTATAGTCTACTTTCAGTCCGAATGACCGCTCAGTCGCCTGTACAATAACTCCCCTGGTTATTGAGTCATTGGCCTACAATATCGAGCACTGCTAACATATGGCGCAATCATGCAGCCGCAGTACCGGCGAGTGACCCTCACGGGTACCCATTTTAACCCCTGGGTGGAGAGGATGTGCGGGTGGGAGACACGAAAAAGCGTCTCTGAAAGTTCCGGGTGGGGACCGGGATTTGAACCCCGGTCCTCCGGACTGATAGTCAAGCGCGTTACCACTAGACCACCGCCACCTGCACCTATGAAAGGGAAGATCATTATAGAGGACTGTAGAGATTGTATGTGACAAAAATCTGTATGAGTATGAATGACATATACTGGCGAACGAGAGACAGATTCTGTACATGTAACATACACGAGAATTTATGACAGAAATATGAAAGATATAATGCAAGAGACGGTAGAGAGAACAGACGTACATGTTTTCAGGAGACAAGACGGAGACAGAAAGATATACAGACAGTCATACCGACAGATAGACATACATACAGGTAAACAGACAGACCGACAGACAGACAGACGGACGGTAGGGCGGATAAAGAGACACAGACATGCAGAAAGGGATATACAGACATATAGATGTGGGACAAAGACAGGGGAAAACATACAGCCTGATAGAGCGAGGAGGGGGTGGGATAAGGACAGCACACATGGAAATCAATGAGAGAAAATAAAACACTGGAAACCTACCTGGAATGTTCAAAAAGCTAAAATCGTTCTTGACTTCTCCACATGTCTGACAACAGTCGTCCCTGATGCCCGGTTTGTAACACTCCCATGAATTGATTTCGTCACAATTGTGGGTAGCTGCTGTATCCACGCCATTACAAGCTGCAATGACAAAATGACAGAATATGTGATCATTACAGCAGGACCTCCATACCTGGATATCAGGGCATATGCATACAGTATATATACCTGATGAATATTTATCCAAAACTAGCGCCGCGTATAATTAGTAAAACCTCATTAAAACGGCCACTTAATTAAATCAAGTATTTTCTGTTAATAGCAGGTGGCTGCTTAAAGCAAGGTGAAAGTAAAACAGAACACTCCTGTAGGAGCGTTCTGTTTTACTTTCACCTTGCTTTAAGCAGGGGCGTTCTGTTTTACTTTCACCTGGCTTTAAGCAGCCACCTGTCCTAGATACCAACTAATTAACACAATTAAGTGTCCGTTATAGAGAGGTTTTACTGAAATACCACATTGGGCTGATCTTTTATAATGGTGTACAAATACGGGATTTGTTTCGGCCGTGACAGAAAGTGTAGAATCAAGTCTGTGTACTTCCATTAGCAAAGAGATAAGATCGTGATTCGAGGATTCCTAAAGGAGCTTACGTAATAACTATCATTTTATTACTTACAAAATACAAACTGTTTGAGAGAACAATTCAGGAGTGAACTATTCTTACAAAATGTTTCAGCCAGTACATTTTGAAAATAAAGCATTAATTCGTTTATCTAACAAAATGCAATCAGGGTGTCAAACAGTTTGGATCCTGATGAGACGCCGAGCTACTCGGCGTCTCATCTGGATCCAAACTGTTTGCATTTGTAATTACTCATTCGCCGACTGCAGGTTAAAGTCTAATTACAATTATCAATGTACAATAGTTTAGTCTTCCATTTTTTCAATGAGAACTAGTGTCTCTGATGGTCAGAATGGATCCACGTGAGAAGCAGAGTTTTCCGGCGTCTCATCTAGATCTAAACTATGTGCAAATTTCACCCCAAACTGGTTAACCCTATCACCGCCGCTGTCGCATAAATGCACCACGAAAAATAGTGCAGTCCCAGATCAGACGCCGCCTATTTTTGTCTCAATCTCTATTTCTATATCTATGCTTTATTCCTTTGAAATTTGCATTCCTTATTGTACCGAATGATTTAACAAAAATTGGATTGCAAGGGACAATTAGAAATTTGGCGCGAAAAGGGTTAGTTAAAACAGATTTTATTTCCAAATACATTTATACATACAAGAACATAATACTGAACATAGTCATTTTGAGAAACAGGATTGGATCGGAAGCAAAGTTTGCTTATATAGGTCCTCTCCCGGAAGGGTTAAAAGTGTTGAATTGTTAAAATTCGGGACTCAGATGATGAGGGCTCATTTGCTGATCATAACATTAATCATCATTAATGATGGAGTGAAGTAATTGAAAGAAGAAGACACGTAACTCAAGGATACGATACAGTCATAAGACCATGTAGAATTATTGAAAGGACTACAGAACGGAGATGCAAACCAAAGTAATTGCACATGTAACAAAAAATAATGAGGGGTATTGTTCGGCTGTAAAATTATCTCCCTTAGCTGATGAATACAGTTATAGCAAATGATAAGTAGTTCTTTGAATTGGATTACTTGTAAAATAATATTTCAATGAGATGTGATTAATTTCTTAGATATTTAAAGAAGGGCCGTTTACATAAACTATAAACATTACATAATATCATAGGGTTAAATCAAAGAAAGTCTTTAACAAACGTCATATCCATTTGATAATTACTGATCGAGATATTTAAGTGACGTTCGATACTGCAGTGCAAAGAGATCTACGATAAAATCAGAGGAAATCGGCTAGTAGGGCATACAGCTTTTGAGAGAATAGTCAAGGGATACTACTGAACAAGATCCCTTATTAAATATATTTTTCGATAAATCTTCTTCTTATGTTGTCGTTACCAGAACGGGAACGTGTCTTCATATCATCCATTTGAAATTATTCATATGTCGGACTTGTATTTGGCGAATATAATATTCATATATTCCAATACATTTTGAGCGTAAAATAAGATTAAGATTAAAAGATTAAACTATATATAAATGTTCTAATCCGGTTTAACATTATGCAAATCTGTTACTGTATCTAGTTAACTCATTCCCTCATAAGCTATTTTTAGATCCTACCTCTTGGAATAAATCTACCGAAAAGAAGCATTTACTAGAGAAAAGGACAAGTTCAGAATCGTGTAGTTTTGAAAATATTGTGATAAATGGCTATAATGAAATATGGTGGACCATCATAGACATTTTAGAAAGTAAAGAAACAGATCTTTCAAATTCCACTAGCAAACAGGCGTCTGATCTTGGTCTACTCTGTTTGCAAATGCGCGAAAACACGTTTATATGAAGGAAATGGTTAACCCTTTCCCATTCTAATATTAAGTAAGAAATTATGACATCATGAATATTTATAATGATATATGTACACATGCTTTTTGGTATTGGTAGAAACTGTAGATTCAGATCTAGTATAATTCCATAAGGAAACAGAGCAGACCCAGATCAGACAGATCCTATAGGAGCCGTCTGATCTGGGTATATGCTGTTTGCAAATGCATGAAAAGGTGTTTTTATAAAGGAAATGGTTAACTCTTCTGATGCTAGGTGCGTCATTGCTGGTGTTGACAAACAACATAGATCCAGATGAGACGTTGTGTTATTTGGACGAGTTCATTTAATACAAGAAGGTAGTTAAAGGGTTAATGTAAGTTTAGAATTAAAACCAAACCAACCCGCGCACGTAACTTTGAAATTGCAATCAGATTTCCTTTTTGTTTTTGTGTGCTCGCGCACGCATGCACGCACACAAACCGCTACATACGTCTCTGTGAGAAGAATAGTAGCCCCAGATATCAGAAGCTACTGTAGGAGCTGTCTGATCAGGGTATACTTAATTTGCTCAGCTGTCACAGGTCTGATCATGTACGTGTTTGCAATGACAATAATATTATTTAGTTTTCAAGTACAAGGAGCAGTTTTATTCATAGTGGACGATGCCTCTTACTACATGTATGGTTTTATAGTGGACGATGCCTCTTACTATGGTTTTATAGTGGACGATGCCTCTTACTATGGTTTTATAGTGGACGATGCCTCTTACTATGGTTTTATATTAACCCATTTACTCAATGAGTATTCATGTAAAAAATAATGATGTCATGAATATTGATTAGATTATTATTTATAATGGCACATGAACACATGGAATTTCGGTCAGGACAGTAACCGTATAATCATGCCTATGCTATATCGTATGCAAACAGGGCAGATCCTGATCTGGGTGTGCTCTGTTTTCAAAGGCGTAGAAAGGCGTACGTATGGAGTAAAGGGTTAAAGTTAAGATTAGCCATATATTACTGTACATATACAAACTGTTCCGATTCAGATACTTTTCACATAATAATCTAAACAAATGACACTTGCTGATGCTATATTGAAAATGGAATGCACGTCACACCAACAGTGAGATAATTGAAACAGACGACACTTTATTGCAAACGAGAATAAATAAGTGGCACTTGATCGAAAGGCTATAGTTTATTTACAGCACCTAGTGCATAAATACAATATCTACAATATAGTCTTTTTTATTTAGTGTCATTGCAATAAACAGACGACGATTTATTGCTGACGACAATAAACAGACGACAATTTATTGCAGACGACAATAAACAGACGACAATTTATTGCAGACGACAACACATACCGTGATAATTGTTAACTGTCAAAATGATGTCTGCTCAAATTCTTCTCTGGTGCAAATTTACACCATTTTCAATTCAGTCAAGCTTTTAGAAACTATTAGCTGAGTTTCAAACAGATTGGATCCTGATGAGACGCCGAGTTACTCGGCGTCTCATCTGGATCCAAGCTGGTTGCAAATGCGAGTCGGGGTTCGATCGGCGAGATGAAAGTTAATAGCATGCCCGGGGGCTTGACAAAGCTACAGGTGCAATAGAAAGTGTCATTATGTCAGTGTGAAATACCTTTGGACGAAATGGGATGTTTATGTCTAAAAAAAACCAAAATGTATATAGTACATGTAAACGAAACGGGATTTGACAAAACGGGACATAACCATAACAACCACTGGTGCAGTAGAACCATATCTACAACGATCACCAAAACCCTTAACTTGGTGAATATTCATTCAAGAAATAATTTTATATCACATAATCTGCCGTGTGGAAGTGCCGAAACAGAGTGCCGTAAATCGCGGAAATGCACTAGAGCTTTTTTTTTTATGCAAATGAATAGTTTGAGCCGTACTACGCTGTAAACAATGGCCAAAACAGCCGTCAGATATAGCCTGTTTCACTTTCTACGGCACATTTTAAGTGTTATGTGATAAAACGAATCTTGCATTCGTGCTCATTGCAAAATGCTTTCATGAAACTCGTTTACTTTAATGAATATTACACTCGCTAAAGTTCGTGTCATATCATTATAGTAAAACAATTTGTAATGAACACTCATAAAAGATCATGTTTATGTCATTAATATTAACTACAGTTGAACTTCGGTATATCGAACTCGGGTTACTCGAATTTCGGATAACTCGAACTAAACGTTATGTCCTTTCAAAATTTACAATACAGGATTGTTCTAAAATGTATCCGTATATATATCTAGAAACACGTGTGACAGCTTAATGCATTAAGCTGTGATTTTGGAGATATTGGTTAGATTATAAATCGGATGACTCGAACATCTGTTATCTCGTACTAATGTGTATGGTCCCTTGGCGTTCGAGATATCGAAGGTCGACTGTATAATTATTTTTTATTATAGCATATGAATACAGGACATTTGGGCTCAGGAGGAAACTGTATAATCAGATACATGTATATATCATTTCATAAGCAAATAGAATGGGTCCTGATCAGACGGTTACTACAGGAGCAGTTTGGTCTGTATTTACGTTTAGAAACGGCGTTTATAGGAAGTAAAGTGTTTAACCCATTCCTTCATAATCGTATTGACGCCTTTCGAGGCATCTGCATAAGTCACTTTTTGAAACCATTGTTATAAATAGAGCATTTGCTCCACAGGAGCAAATTCTCTATTTATCACAATGGTTTAAAACTACACAATTCTAAAATCATCCTTTCTGTTACTAAATGCTCTTTTTCAGTAGATGTATTCAAAGAGGTTGGGTCTAAAAATAGCCTATGAGGGAACAGATCAAGAAAGGCGGGATAAAAGTTATTCAGAAACCTACATTGATTTTATTCTGCATTAAACAGCCATCTGCTTTTAATCCATTCCCTTTCAATATTCATCTAAGAAATAACATCATGAATATTTATTAGCTGATTTTTATAATGGAATATGTGTGCATCGTGTTTTTGGCATTGGTAGTAACTTTAGAGTCTGCTTTATTATAGTTTCATAAGCAAACAGACTAAACCCTGATCAGACGACTCCTATAGGAGCCATCTTATCTGGGTCTACTCTATTTGCAAAGGTATGAAATTGAGTATCTGTTGCGAGTTGTCTTTTAAGATCACATGTTCCAAAACCAGCCTTAGAAAATGTTATTAAGCGATCCTTGGCGAGTTTAGGAACATGTGATCTTAAAAACATGTGATCTTAGGAACATGTGATCTTAAAAGACAACGAGCATCAGATTCTTTTTCTCACATAACAAAAAAAATGTATTTTCGCCGTTTAAATGACACGTAAACATCGGTTTCTATAGTTTGACGTCATATATGACGTATGACGTCATATATGTTCTAAAGTGATCTTACACGTGTTACAGATAAGGAAAATTTAATCTTAACCCGTTGTTCTAACTCGGAGATAAGGGAAGGTATGTGAAAAAAGGCGTTTACATAAAGGAAAGGGTTAAATACATTCATGCACATTAATGTAGTGGTTTGTATAGAGACGTTCTGTATTTTGAACTCTTTCCACTCTGTGTGTATTCATAATCACATTCGGTTTAAAGATATTTTATTTCATAAATTTTGCATACCATACAATAACACATACAATGAAAGGATGAAACGTCATACGTGTATATGTACTAGAAGTCATGAATGTTTTCTTCTTCAGCTAATGGCTTTTCATTTACAGTAAAACCTCTCTATAACGACCACTAAATTACATCAAGTATTTTGTGTTAAAGGCAGGTGGATGCTTAAAGCAACCACCTGCCCAAAATTTCAACTTTAAGCAACCACCTGCCCAAAATTTCAACTAATTAACACAATTAAGTGGTCGTTATAGAGAGGTTTTACTGTATATGTATAAGGGTAAGATTTACCGGACTGTATGCATGATGCATCCATTCTTCCACCCTTTCCCTCATATAAACGCATTTTCACGCATTTGCAATCATAGTAGACAAAGATCAGACATCTGATCAGGGTCTGCTCTGTTTGCCTATGGACGATTTTAAAGAGTGGTCCCAGTATAGTGATTGGTGGAGAAATGACGATTTTAGTATTTGACTACGAACCTATAGTAAAGAATGCGAAAACCGAGTATACTGTCATATGCACACAATGTAGACCAAGATCAGAGGGACTCTCTGGTTAGAGTCAGCACTGTTTGCCATTCAAATATTCCAGCATATTTTAATGTATTTAATATGCTCGCCTAGTCACCAATTGAGTGCGGGAAACGCAAACGCAGTTTGCAAAACGATAGTACGTGCATGCGTGTCCTCGGTTGAAAGGGTTAACCCTTTTCCGCATATTGACGCCTTTTGACGCTTCTGCAAAAGTCACTTTATGAAACCATTGTGATAAATAGAGCATTTGCTCCATAGGAGCAAATGCTCTATTTATCACAATGGTTTCAAAACTTCACAATTCAAAACTTTTCCTATTCTCTAGTTAATGCCCCTTTTTGGTCTAAAACAGCTTAATCTGGAATGGGTTTTAAGTAGGCTGTACGTTATTTACATAACGTGTCTAACCACTGTTAAGCTAAGTTGACAGTATTTACATCACTAATACATGTAATGTGCACCTTTATTCACCCTTTGAATGTGGGAAACCAGTGAACTGTCATGCGCAAACACTGTAAACCGTGATCAGAGGGTCTCTGCTGTTTATCATGTGAAAACAACACAGATCCAGATAAGAGGGATCCTCTGATCTGGATCTGTACTGTTTGTAGTTCAAATCCTCTGACAGATGTCATACATGTCCTTTGAGTGTGGGACATGAGTGTACTGTCATATGAAAACAATGTAGACCGAGATTAGAGGGGTGCTGGGGAGCCCTCTGATCAGGGTCTGCACCGTTTGTGATCCTCTACCAAATTTAAGTATTTTCCTACTGAACGGACTAAACCATTGTGATAAATAGAGCATTTGCTCATATGGAGCAAATGCTCTATTTATCACAATGGTTTCAGTTTCAAAAAGTGACTATTACAGAGGCGTAGAAAGGCGTGTTTATGAAGTAAATTGCTGAAAACTGATTGGTAATTCAACATTCAAAGGGCCAAAATAAGGTCACTGTGTTAATTTCATTCAAGTACATTTTTGCCGATCGGACATGCTTATATGATTTTAGCTTTCAATTATGTAAACACTGTTAACTAAACCTAAGGGTGGGGAGACACGTTAAGTAAATAACATAAAAACTACTTAACATTCTTAGTCGGGGACACGTATGCACTGTCTCTTTGCAAACAGTAAATACCAAGACCAGAGGGCTCCTGGAGGAGCCCCCTGATCAGGGTCTTCACTGTTTGTCATTAAAAATCATGTTACATGTTTTAAGCCTGTCTTGCTAAGTGGACTCTATAGTTAACCCAGTCCCACTTATGCTATTTTTAGACCTAACCTCTTTGATTAAATCTACCCAAAAGGAGCATTAACTAGAGAAAAGGAAATTTTCAGAATTGAGTATATTTGAAACCATTGTGATAAATAGAGCATTTGCTCCTGTGGAGCAAATGCTCTATTTATCACAATGGTTTCACAAAGTGACTTTTACAGACGCGTTAAAAGGAGTTAATATGCGAGAATGGGTTAAAGACTGATGGGCTATTCCACTCTGAACATTCAGGGTTGATAGGGCTAACCTTTAAAAAGGTATAATAGAACCGTTGAACACGTTTGCGAACGATATCTTTTCAATTATAACATTCTAACCCTTTCCTTCATATAAACATGTTTTCACGCATTTGCAAACAGAGTAGACCCAGATCAGACGACTCCTATAAGAGCCGTCTGATCAGGGTCTACTCTGCTTGCTAACGGAATTCAAAGATCTGTGGCTTTAATTTCTAAAATAGCTAAAGTGTTCCACCTTCCATATTTCATTATCACTATTGTTTCCATGAATACCCAGTAAGTATTGAAATTCAGAATAAACAAAGAACCGGGAAAGGGTTAACGAAACTTCAGTCTGTTGAAGACTGGATATCGTATTGTATGTTTACGATTACAGGAACTACAGCTAGTCAAATTCAAACAGACTTCTGTATTAACCCTTTCCCTGTTCTATGTTTATAACAAATTTCAATACCTACTGACTATTCATGGACAAAAATGTTATTACGAAATATGGAAGGTGAAGCATTGTAGACATTTTAGAAACCAAAGACACAGATCTTTGAATTTCTATTAGCAAACAGAGTCGACCCTGATCAGACGGCTCCTCTAGGAGCCGTCTGATCTGGGTCTACTCTGTTTGCAGATGCGTGAAAACACGTATATATGAGGGAAACGGTAACTCTGCGCGCTAAATAATTTTCATTCTTTACATATTTATATACTGATGGGTTATTTTACACTCGTAATTCAGGTTTGAAAAGGTTTAACTTTCAGTACAGTAGAAACTATCCCAAGCGGACAGCGAAACAGAGGACTAATTATGGATCTATAAGACAGGTGGTAGCTTTATGCAGGTCAAAAGTAATGCAAAAAGCTCCTATAGGAGCTTTTTGCATTAATTTTGCCCTGTATTCAGCAACCACTCTTTTTTAAAGAGTCCTATGTTCAATAAATGAATGAGCGCTTAAGACAGGTTGTATAGCATGCAGAGCAGTCTTATCGGTAGAACATTTCTATTTTAATTTGGATTTCAAAGAAGACTTAATTCTTTCATCTATTTTCTATTCAAAGATGTGATTATAATGTCAAACAATATAGATCCTAATGAGAAGCCGAGTTACTACTCGTCATCTAACTTGGGTCCAAACTGTTTGCAATTACATGTAACACACTGCAAGGTAACCATGATAAGCAAACAGAGCTACATGTATATGTACAGGTAAAGGTGTGTACTCAAATACTAAAATCGTAATTTCTCCACCAAACCCTATGTTGTGACCACTCTTAAGAATCGTCTCTTCGTGACGATTCTAAAGAGTGGTCACAACATAGGGTTTGGTGGAGAAATAAAGAAGTTATTCTTGAAAATGTTTTAATTTACACATCTTAACCAGACCTCTGTCATACAGCAACCCGAAACAAAGAACAGACTGGATCCAGATTAGATGCTGATCAATGAGCAACTGATTCCCTGATCAGGATCCAAACGTCTTGATACACTGTTTATGACTTCTGTCTCAATTTTTCATAATTCAGTGATCGATTTTTGTTTTGTTGAACAAACGATAATTTGAGCAGTCGACCATTTTGCTTACACATTTAAAGTATACCAACTTAGCAAAACATTGTCTGTGCTTATTAATAAACTCTTTTCTTGTTGAATATTCATGTAAGAAATAATAACATCACGAATACTTATTAGCTGAATTCTATAATATTCTATTTGCAGGTGGCGGTGGTCTAGTGTTAATGCGGTTGACTATCAGTCCGAAAGTCCGGGGTTCAAATCCCGGTCCCTCCCGGAAATTTCAGAGACGCTTTTCCGTGTCTCCCACCCGCACATTCTCTCCACCCAGGGGTTAAAATGGGTACATGTGCGGGTCACTCGCCGGTACTGCGGCTGCATGATTGCGCCATATGTTAGCAATGCTTAATATTGTAGGCCTATGACTCAATGACCAGGGGAGTAAATGTACAGTCGGCTGAGCGGTCATTCGGACTGAAAGTAGACTATAACTAGGTGCTTTACTTTTTTATAATATATATCTTGAATAGACGGATCATACAGAAACCGTCTGCTCTAGGTCTACTCTGTTTGCAGATGTGTAAAGAGGCATTTATATGAAAGGAATAGTTAAAAACGTGCCATCTTGGGACAAATTATCTTTATCCATTTAAATCATGAATAGTAATGTAAGAATTAATATGATTCTGTGATTAACTAACTCAAGTTTTATAATTGCCCAATATCAAATGAATATTTGGCTTTGGTTAGAAATTGTGGAGTCATCAATTTCATGTATATTATTCCATAAATATATAAATAGGAGCCGGTTGATCTGAAACGACCCTGCAAAGGCATACAAAGAGGGGCATTTTTAAGATAAAGGTTTGGATAAGCTGTCAGCTCATCCTGTCAAAGCGTGAAATATAAACCAAGCGGTAGGGTATTAAATTATGCTGAATGTTAAAAGTGTACGCTCTCATCCATCTTTCTATTGGAAAATGCTAATTTCTATTACTTTAAAAGAGTTGGCCTTATTATCCGTACCTTATTCGCAAGGCCGAGCGAGTCCAATGTCGATTGCGAACTATTTTGTGCGCGTCATTTCGATAAAATATGCAAGATACAGTAGAACTTGTATCAAGCGGTCATTCATTTATTGAAAATATGAGTCTTAATCCATCGCTTGCTGAATTTTGAAATACATTTCTCCTTCTTTACCCATGCCCTGTTGTATAATTACATATAGCTTCACTGTGTACATGTACAAGTATTTCGCCGTGCAATCACTGCCGTGGAGTGCACTGGTTGCACAATCAACTTGTAAATAGTGCAGACCATGATGGAGCTGTCTCATCTGGGTCTTCACTATTTACAGGTAGGTATATAGCAAGCGAAGGGTTAAGAAGCAGATGGTTGCTTAATGCAGGACAACAGTAATGGAGCTTTCTGTATTACTTTTTGCCTGCATTAAGCTGCCATCTGCCTTACAGACCCATAATTAGATAAATAGTTATGATGGCCGTTTAACCCATTCCCCTATAGGCTATTTTTAGATCAAACCACTTGAATAAAACTACCGAAAAGGAGTATTAACTTGAGAAAAGGAAACTTTTAGAATTTTGTAGTTTGACACCATTGTGATAAATAGAGCATTTGCTCCTATTTATCACAATGGTTCAACAGGTGATTTATACAGAGGCGTAGAAAGACGTACATGTATTTATGGAGGAAAGGGTTAAGACAGGTTTTACCGTATATCTGATTTCTAACAAATACAATCTAACAGCAATGTTATTGCAGAGCTGCTGTTGGTACGTTCTGATCTATCAAACCCTTCTATTTCCCAGCTAAATCCTATATTGCCCCAAGGCCCTTCTAATTAGTAACAACGAGACGAAGTTATGCCCAGAAATGTGAAATACAGTTGAACTTCATTATCTCGAGCTTCAAAGGACCATACATATTATTTCGAAATTACCAAGGTTCGAGTCATCCGATTTCTGAACATTTACTAAGGTTCATAGCTTAATGCAGATGTAAAGTAATGCTGAAAGCTCCTGTAGGAGCTTTCAGCATTTCTTTAGACCTGCATTAAGCCGCCACATGTGTTTCTAGATATACGTAGTGATGTCTTTTAGATCAATTCTGTACTGAAAATTTTCGAAGGACCGAACTTTTACTTCGAGTTATCCGAAGTTCGAGTTATTTGAATCCGAGATATCGAAGTTCAATTGTATATTTTAACCTTTCCAGTGCTGCATGTTCAAATGGACTATTCCAAAATTCAGACAGGTCAAGCTTACTGTAAACATTCAGATTTGTTTTTTAAAATTAAAAGTGTAAGATGGCAAGCAGTGCAGACCCAGATGACAGGGCCTCCTCATCCGGATCCACACTGTTTGCGAAGGACATTAGTAACTCGTGTCACACACTGAGTACTTCTCATTTATCCAAGTTCCTCTAGCACACTCTTATCTGAGTCTACACTGTTTGCAAAGAACATAATGACTCGTGTCAAGCAGTGAGAACTCCTCATTTCTACCGATCTGACCCCAAGTGTCAAACTTTTAAATGCGCGGATCAATTGACTTGAGTCATAAAAGTGCCATAGAAAGTTAAACAGATTATATATAACAGCTGTTTCGGCCATTGTTTACGGCGTAGTAAAGCCTGGTTCCAACTCTCCATTTGCATGAAAAATGCACTAGTGATTGTCCTTGATTTACGGCACCCGACAGAGTACATGTATGTGATAAACTAGTTCCTGAATTCAAAGTGTTAAATAGGTGACCGTTTAACAAAGAACAAAAATAATGCAGAAACCTTTCTGCATTGCTTTCGTCCTGCATCAAACTACCTATCCTCTAGAAAAGCCGTATTACAGTAAACCCTCTCTGTAACGACCACTAAATTGTGTTAATTAGTTGGTATTTTGGGCAGGTGGTTGCTTAAAGCAATGTCAAAGTGTTAAATGAGCACCTTTCTTTCAGCATCTCCCTGCCTTTAACACAAAGTACTTGATGTAATTTAGTGGTCGTTATAGAGAGGGTTTACTGAATATTATATCGTTAGATATTATCATCAATGAAGGTCCAGTCTAACTGTCACATAGAAAAAGTTGCGTGTGTCAGTGTCCACGACCATCTAGTTACATGTACTGTGGTACATCAGTACATTGTGCTGTCATGTTTGACATTTCTGTAATGGTGCGAAAGAGAAACCAACCATCCAAAACAACAGTGACAGTATAATCAGTGACTGGTAAACGCAAGTGACTTAACCCTTTCCTTCATATAAACGTGTTTTCACGCATTTACAAACACAGTAGACCCATATCAGACGGTTCCTACAGGGACAGTCTGATCAGGGTCTGCTCTGTTTGGCAATAGAATTTGAAACATCTGTTTCTTTACTTTCTAAAATGGCTATAATGTTCCACCTTCAATATTTTTCCCCAGGAATATTCAGTAGGTATTGATATTTGGAATAAATGTAGAGCAGGGAAAGGGTTAAAACAGGTGGTTGCTTAACCCTTTCCCTTATATAAGCGCATTTTGACACATCTGCAAACAGAGTAGACCCAGTTCATACGACTCCTATAGGAGCCGTATGATCAGGGTCTGCTCTGTTTGCTTATGGTGTTATATAGATCTGATTCTAGAGCTTCTGTCTGAGTCAAAATGTCATGTGTCCATAGGCCATTATACATGTAAAAATAATCTTATTAATATTAATGACGTCATTATTTCCTACATGAATATACATCAGGGAAAGGATTAATGTTTGGGAAAAGTAATACAGACAGTTCCTTTGCGATGGTTTACCCTACAACCTGTCTTACTCCACTCAGTCCTGAAAACGAATTTGTGATTACATAATGTAAAACGTTGAAGTAGTTCTAAGGCAGGGAAAGTTACTGGCCTCTACAGGGATTCGAACCCCGGACGATTGGAATACTAGTCCGACACTCTAACCATGTTGCTAAATGGTTAACCCAACAGTAAGGCTGTTGGAGATGCCTTACATAGGCCGATCATTACAATGCTTCGATTCAGATCTGACCACGAGATTTTACTCTGCGGAATACAAACTGCCCGACAATGTGGCCGCGTTTCTGTGACGAACTTGAAGGATGCATTTTAACCCATTCCCGCATATTGACGCCTTTTGACTAGTACTTCTGTAAAAGTCACTGTATGAAACCATTGTGATAGGAGCAACTGCTCTGTTTTTCACAATGGTTTCAAAACTACACAATTCTGAAAAAATCCTTTTCTCTTGTTAATGCTCCTTTTTGGTAGATTTAATCAAAGAGTTTAAGTCTAAAAATAGCCTAAGTGGGAATGGGTTAAGAATGGAAATAGGCACTGCGATTTGTACAGGAAATATTTCTGGAGGTATTGTATAGCATGTATGAGTTAACAAAAATATACATTCTAATCCACATACCTGACATATTCATTGTGACCCAAGAACAATATTCCTCAAACAGGTTCTGAGATATTTCCGATACAAGTGTCTATTAGTAATTCAGTGTTACGTTTATTTTCACTACCCAGCACAATAATTGCCTATAAAATCCAATGCATTAAAACTCCACACTAATAAACTTCACTACTGCAAGCTCGTGACCCTAATCAACGTTCCCATTCTATTGACAAACCAGTTCTATTCAACATAAAAGGGTAATACTATGTGAGGGGTCTTGCAAAAGTTACGAACACTTCATAATTTCGTTAGATTAGGTGTATTTCGTCCGTTAGACATAATCACGTTTTACATAGTGTGTGGGTATAAAGGGTTTAAGTGTTCTATGATTTCTTTTGAACATATACATGTACATATGTCGGCACCTAATACAGCTGCGGACGTGCCCATTATACATGTACAGTAAAACCCCGCTAATACGACCACCAAAAAGGGGTATACTTCTGGGAAACAGAGACAGGTGGTAGCTTAATGCAGGACGAAAGTTATGCAGAAAGCTCCTATAGGAGCTTTCTGCATAACTTTCGTCCTGCATTAAGCAACCACCTGCTTTAAACGACATCAGTGGCTGTTTATTAAGTGGTCGCATTAGCGGGGTTTCACTGTACTGGAATGCAAACTGAAAACTAACACCAGATATAATTCAGTGGTTAAACCGATGAAGCTAGCATGCTATATTGTTTCGAGTGAGCAAACGCTAACCTACAGTTAAACCGCTAGTCCTTAAACACTTTTTTAAGGCATTGCAAACAGAGGAGACCCCGATCAGACGGCTCCTATAGGAGCCGTCTGACCGGGGTCTGCTCTGTTTGCTTCTGAACTAATGTAGATCTGATTTTACAATGGTCAACACGTAAGTGTTCATATGACAGTATAAACGTCAGCTAATTGATATTCATTGTGGCCTTATTTTTTTTTTAAATAGATCTGTTCTGATAAAACACAATATCCTAAGCTCATACATTTTTGACGACCCTATTACATTTAATGTGTGCGTAACCCGCCTGCCGTCAAAACTGTTATGATGCAATGGATGAAATTCGGCAAACACTTGCTGAGACCATCTGATCATCCTGAAACTCATCAGATTCAGGTGAGCATTATCCTGACAATGTATCTGCGAAAATATGGAGGAAATATGTCACTGAGAAATAAAGCAGACGGCATGTTTGTCAGTTGGCAGTCACTGAATTCACTGAGAATTCACTGATGCTTTCGAAATCTCATATTATCTGTTATCATGTTCACTTTGTCCCCGATTCATTCAAGTTTAACCGAGTATGAAACAGCTTGGATCCTGATGAGACGCTGAGTCACTCAGTGGCTCATCTTGATCCAATCTGTCTGCAAATCCCACTTATGTTTCATTTAGTAGGCAACGGGTTTCGAGTTTGACCTTTGAACACTAAGAGCATTTATGTGTTTGCATTTATTATGAAATATAAGTGTTTTTTTCTTTATCATTTCTTCCCAATAAACTGGTTACTGCGTGGCATAGTGTAGGTCCTAAAACTACCTAGTGACTCGGCACTGTGTAAAAAGGTTAGCCCGACTTTACCCATGGTGTTAACAGGGGGTATTGATATATTTCAAAGTTACTGACCCATTTTAATGACCGTTGCAAACAATTTAGATCCAGATCAGATGCCAAAAAACCCCTCAGGATCTTACCAGGATGACACCTGTCCAACAAACTGACGCCTGTTTTGAAAGCAATGAAAAAATGTCGTATAAATTTGAAGCAGACGACAAATCTACATATGAAAGTAACTTATATACAACTTCAACTCTTAACAAGCAGTAGTAAAAATAATGTCTCTGCACAGTCTAACCTAGTGTAATTTTACTAAATTTCGATCCGTCCAATCTTTTAAGAACCTCACATATGAGTGTCAATCAGCTTGGATCCTGATGAGACGCCGAGTTACTCGGCGTCTCATCTGGATCCAAGCTGTTTGTAAGTGTAAGGTCGCGCAAAGTGGGACATGGGCGAAGCCGTGGCATGAAGCGTGACAGTTCATAAAGCAGTGTATTTTTAGTCGTATTACGTTTATCACGATCTTTCAAAGGCCATGGTTTATTTTTGTACAGTCCTTACTCGGACATCGTGTGTTTTTACCTTCGGGCATTAATAAACATTTCGGCTGCTAGTGACAACGTTGTGTTACCTATGCAAAAAGTATGCATTCAGACAAGACAGCAAATAAATTGACGTCACATCAGGATCGAAACTGTTTGATACAGTAAAACCTCTCTTAACCGACAGTTAAATTTAGTATGAATATCGGTCTTGAAGACAGGTGGCAGCTGAATACAGAGTGAAAGTCATGCAGAAAGCTCCTAGAGGAGCTTTCTGCATGACTTTCACCCTGCATTAAGCAGCCACCTGCTTAAAAGTATCTAAATTATTATCTACTAGAATTCCGGTTAAGAGAGGTTATACTGTATATTGTTTGCATGTTATAGGGGGGCAAAATAATAGAAAAATCTCACTTTCAAAAATTTCAGCAGACGATATTGGATTTTTACCAGACGACAATTATTGACATAATTAGTGTACAAAGCTTTAAATCACGTGTCTGTATGGATTTGTATGGTTAAGCTAAGTCACGCGTGTTTGTCTTGAGAGTAACAATCGTCGACAGGACAAAAACAGATGTTAGTACATAATATTAGCAGTACAGATACAATGTAGGACTGAGGACGTAGAGGAACACCATTGTTATACAAATAGACATATATTATTATTATAATCTTTATTAGAATCTCTTCATTGTTACAATCATACAAAGACCAATATATACATATAAAGAAACCATGCCACTCACATTTGAATTATAAGAGACTATAACTACATGTATATCACAATACTATTCTATACATATTACACTATATCTACATATAAGTTAAAGTTAAAGAGTATAAAGACTCTGTTCTTAAAGACTCGGTTGCTTAAAGCAAGGTAAAAGTAAAACAGAACGCTCCTATAGGAACGTTCTGTTTTACTTTCACCTTGCTTTAAACCGCCATTTGCCCTAATTTACCAACTAATTAACACAATATAGTGGCCGTTATAGTGAGGGTTTACTGTACTTAAACCAGAAAGAAGATAAACCCCAATTCAGAAAAAGGCCAAATAAGCCATATTACAAAATGTCCTTAAGAAAAATGACATACATGTATTACGTGTATTCTGAACCACTATACCAAGTTTTGTAAAGCCACTGCGAACTTATTTTCTGCTTTACGTTTAATTCAGATTTTCTTCTGGTCCCCTTTTCACAAAAAACACTAACCCCTTCCCTCATATATACGCCTTTGCTAATAGAATAGACCCAAATCACACGGTTCCTTGATGAACCGTCTGATCAGGGTCTACTCCGTTTGCTATTGGCATTATATAGATTTGAATTCTACAGTTTTTTTGTCAAAGCAAATTATCCCCTTGAAAAAATACATTACAAAATGGAGCTACATGTAATTAATATTCAGTCTGTCATCATTTCTTTCATGATTACCGACCAGAGAAAAGGTTAACCCTTTCCCTCATGTAAATGCTTTTACACGCCTTTGCAAATAGAGTAGACTCAGATCAGGAGCCGTCTGATCAGGATCTGTTCTGTTTGTTTCTGAAAATTACATATATCTAAATCTACAATTTCTGCCAATTCCCGAAAATACAGTAAAACCTCTCTATAACGACCACTAAATTGTGTTAATTAGTTTGTATTTTGGGCAGGTGGTTACTTAAAGCAAGGTGAAAGTAAAACAGAAGGCTCCTATAGGAGCGTTCTGTTTTACTTTCATCTTGCATTAAGCATCCACCTGCCTTTAAAACAAAATGTTTGATGTAATTTAGTGGTCGTTATAGAGAGGTTTTATTGTACAGTGTTTATGTACCGTTATAAAATTTCAGCGAATGAATATGCATGACGTCATGGTTTCCCACAAGAAATTGTTAACAACTTAGTTATGAGCCGTGTTGTGACAAAATCAGACTAGGTGATATTCAAACAGTGTAGGCCCAGATCGGTCGCGTAGGCAGGGCGTCTGAATTGGGTATGTACTGTTTTATGTACACTAGCATCTACAGGAATTCTGTATGCATCATACAGTAAAACTACTCTATAGCTCTACTTATCACAATGGTTTCAAACGACAAAAGTCTAAAAGTTTCCTTTTCTCTAGTTAATTATTCTTTTCGGTAGATTTATTAAAAAGGGTTGGATCTAAAAATAGCCTATGAGGTAATTGGTTAACTCTTTACTCCATGAATATTTATGTAAGAGATAATGACATCATGAATATGTTTTAGCTCAATTGCTATAATGGCTTATGTACATAGGGTTGTTTGGTACTGATAGAAACTGTAGAATCAGATCTATTGTAAACCACAAGCAAACAGAACAGACCCTGAGCTCTTTAATCTGGGTTTACTCTGTTAAAAGATTCATGAAAAGGCGTTTACACGAAGGAAAGGGTTAACTCTTTCTTTGATGAATTTCATGTATGAAATAATTAATGAATTGTACGAATAGTAATATGCTATTTTTTATAATAACATTACGAACAAGATAATATTTACCATGACAGACACTGTAGAACCAGATCTATATGAGTGCATAGCAAACATGTCAGATCCAGGTTTGACCAAGTCCTTCGAATTAAAGTTTAGAAACCGAGGTTGTATGTACAGTAAACTCTCTCTATAACGACCACTAAATTATATCAAGTATTTTGTGTAAAAGGCAGATGGCTGTTTAAAGCAAGGTGGAAGTAAAACAGAACGCCACCTGCCCTGGATACCAACTAATTAACACTGTTTAGTGGCCGTTAAAGAGAGGTTGTATGTGTCGGTGCCTTATACTAGACATCTAGAAGAACCAGACAAACTATATCGATACTATCCAGCCCAGATGCAATAGGAGGGGCTGTTAGGTCAGGGTCTGCATAATTGGTAACAGCATATGTTCAAGATAACCAAGGATGTTTATATTCCCCCCTCCCCCGCGGACAGAAATTCAAAGTCCCATAACTCTGCAGGAAAAGGTTTTGGCGAAACCCCTCAGACAAATTAAAATCGGACAGATGGACAGACGGACGGACGGACGCCGCCCACAATAAACATGTCAACCCATTGTACTTAGGGAGGGTGCTGGGCGGTGACTGCACTTTTCTATTTATAGAAGTTGCAACCATTCTAATTTATGGGTAAGTGGACAATGGTTGTCACAAGAAGCTCGTAGTATAGTCAAACAACTAGGTCTGACGGGTCACGGGTTCGCCGAGTCCATTTTTAAGGGAGATCAGCATTTCGGATATCCACGTGTCATTTATAAAAGAAAATGTTCAGTTATAGGTATAAAGAATAAGCGCATTAGTTATCGCAAATATAGCGTATAGTGGATAAGACGTAGGACCATAAAGAAGTATATGATCGGCGAACATTTTTATTAGGCGCAGGTTCGAGTCTCGCATCAACCTAAAATATTTTTTTTCCTAAAAATATGAAGGAAAGGCCTCTTAAGAGCATTAGTTTTGTTGTGCATTAACAAGCCACTTGTACAAGACATTTGCTAAAACTTATAATGCTATTCATATTTTAGCATCGATTTATTATTGAAAATATGGCTAATATAGGACTCGATCTCAAACAAAGGCACCATTCCCAAACATAGACGACCATGTGCATGTATGGCCATTACAATTATACAATATGACATAAATAATACTCTACTATTCATTAAAAAGTAAAAAAAGGTTTATGGTCGACACGGGATTCGAACCCACGCTCAATAAAAAACTACTCTCGCAATGTCTTCTGCGTACCTAGACTTTACCCACTGCGCTAAACTGCTGACAATAATCCCGCCTTCAATTTTATCTTATATACTAAACTTGTCTGTTTAAAAAATGGTCCAAGAACATGCGGAATGCTGATCTCCCTAAAAAATGGACTCGACTGACCTTTGACACGTCAGACCTAGTTGTTTGACTATATATGTAATCATGCAGTATTAGTTTATACAGTAAAACTTCTCTAGAACGGCCACTAAATTACATCACGCATTTTGTGTTAAAGGCAGGTGGCTGCTTAAAGCAAGGTGAAAGTAAAACAGAACGCTCCTATGGGAGTGTTCTGTTTTACTTTTATCTTGCTTTAAGCAACCACCTGCTCTAAATACCTACTAATTAACACAATTTAGTGATCGTTATAGAGAGCCTACTGTATTTCCAATTGTAAAAAGAACGGATTGCACGGTAAATATGTGTTTGTTTGTAACAGCCACGTGCCTTAGCAGTCAGTA
Organism: Azorinus chamasolen; assembly: GCA_963576725.1. Classification (NCBI taxonomy): domain Eukaryota; kingdom Metazoa; phylum Mollusca; class Bivalvia; order Cardiida; family Solecurtidae; genus Azorinus; species Azorinus chamasolen. The sequence goes on from OY755241.1 coordinate 57,458,213, forward strand.
TACACTATACACTAGAACCTGTCTTAAGCGGCAATCAACAAGAGGTCTAATCATGGGCCCTCAAGCCAGGTGGTAGCTTAATGCAGATCAAAAGTAATGCAGAAAGATCAGATACAAATAGCAGCTTTTTATATTACGTTTGCCATGCATTAACCCATTCCCTCATATTGGCGACTTTTGACGACTCTGTTAAAGTCAATTTGTGAAACCATTGTGATAAAGAGAGCATTTGCTCCTATAGGAGCAAATGCTCTATTTATCACAATGGTTTCAAATTACAAAATTCTAACATTGTCCTTTTCTCTAGTTAGTGTTCCGTTTCGGTAGATTTATTCAAAGAGGTTGTAACTAAAAATAGTCTATGAGGGAAAGGGTTAAAAAATCACATGTGTACAATACACGGATGGTCGCTTAAGAGAGGTTTTACTGTACGAAACAAATACTGGATTGAAATATTGTTGAATGTGTCATGTATCGTGCGTAGACATGAAGTGTTTGAAACAAATACACGAGTATTACTATAATTCTGCTAAAGCAACAGTGAGTTAATAAAATAAGATAACTGTTAAAAACCATCTTGGCTATATATGTGCAAAGCTTCAATTCTTTTCTTGGACAAGTTTCGATTCTACAGAATGTATAAACATTATAAAATGTGAACAAGGGCGCAGTTTTAAGAAACAAACAGGGTAAATTTAGAAGTACATACGCAGTTTACCTCAGGATTATATCAGTCAGAAAAGATCAGGTAAGTGTTTGTAGTTGATATGACTAACAATAATACAGTAATACCTCTCTATAACGACCACTAAATTACATCAACTACTTTGTGTTAAAAGCAGGTGGATGCTTAAAGCAAGGTGTAAGTAAAACAGAACGCTTCTATAGGAGCGTTCTGTTTTACTTTCACCTTGCTTTAAGCTTTAAGCAACCACCTGCCAAAACTACCAACTAATTAACACAATTAAGGGGTCGTTATAGAGACGTTTTACTGTACTATAATGGAAAGGGTTATGCTATGACTGCTTTACTCTGTAATGACCCTTTCCTCCATATGTCTGCTGCTGAAACATGGTCAGTAGTTTTTTAACATCTTGAATAATTGTGTAACAGGTAAATTTTGTAACAGATCATCATTTAAACACACATTAACCCTTTACTCTATAAATACGCCTTTCAACGTCTTTACAAACAGAAAAGACCTAGATCAGACGGCTCCTGTAGGAGTCGTCAGACCAGGGTCTACTGTGTTTAGTTATGAAATGATATAGATGCTCTACAATTTCTACCTTGGCATTATACTCATGTGTTCGTGTGCCAATATAAACTTTAGTCTAATTTAAATTTATGATGTCATTAATTCCTACATGAATATTTATAGAGTATAGAGGGTTAAGAATGTCTACTTTGCAGGGTGTCTCCCACCCACACATCCTCTCCACCCAGGGGTTAAAATATGTACCTGTGAGGGTCACACGCCGGTACTGCGGCTGCATGATTGCGACGTATGTTAGCAGTGCTAATTATTGTAGGCCAATGACTCAATGACCAGGGGAGTAAATGTACAGTCGGCTGAGCGGTCATTCGGACTGAAAGTAGACTTTAACTAGGTACTTTACTTTGCTACTGGCTAACCTTGAACACACTGAATGTAATATGTAATGCATGTCCCCTTTTGTTTTATTTGGAAGTAGATGTTTTTATTAACAGCCAGTTATCCACATTATGACTAGTATTTTAGTCCTCACTAGCTTTCGTGCCTCGTATGGAGGTTTTTAAGAATTTTATGATTGCTATTCGGTTTACCCTTGGAGAGCACTGTTTCTGTGACGTTTGTCAATACAGTAAAACTTCTCTATAACAGCCCCTAAATTACATCAAGTATTTTGTGTTAAAGGCAGGTGAAAGTGAAACAGAACGCTGAGTTTTACTTGCACCTTGTTTTAAGCAACCACCTGCCCTTAATACCAACTAACTAACACAATTTAGTGGCCGTTGTAGAGAGGTTTTACTGTATTATAACTGCTTAGAGGATTGTTGCACTGTATGACCTGTTCTAAGATAGTCTGTATTACGTTTTCTGTAGGTTCGACTGTATCTCCTCGTTTACCTGAACGCGAAAGTTCGTTTTCCTCCTATACTGCGAGTTCTCTCTTAGTTTTGTTGATTGAACGTCATTCAAAACTCTGGGCTCTTGTACTGGCTATAATCTATCAAGAACTTGAGATTAAAATAGAAAAAAGAGAGAGAGAGAGAGAGAATGGAGAATGAGAAGAGAGAAGATGAGAGTGAGTGACAGAGAGAGAGAGAGAGAGAGAGAGAGAGAGAGAGAGAGAGAGAGAGAGAGAGAGAGAGAGAGAGAGAGAGAGAGAGAGAGAGAGAGAGAGAGAGAGAGAGAGAGAGAGAGAGAGAGAGAGAGAGAGAGAGAGCGTATGTAGACTATGTTGTATGCGTAATTTCTGAATAAGGTGTTAAGGCTTGTAGATGTAAATACTCATTTCCATGATCTTAACTTAAGCAAACGCGTACTGATATACTACAGCCTCGCTTCATATCTGGATACACGGACACACAGAGACATATAAAATTGTCACTGGCGAGCTATAGGTTAAGCATGTTTAGATATCGCATCAAAAGAATGTGTAGTGAGTATTTCTCAATCTTTAAAATAGTGTAAAACATGTTTCGATAGCTCATCATGAGAATATACAGCACGTTCCACACAGTGTAAAGTATGCTATGTTTAACCCATTCCCTCATAAGCTATTTTAGATACTACCTCTTTGAATAAATCTACCGAAAAGGAGCATTAACTAGAGAAAAGGAACTTTTTAGAATTGTGTAGTTTGAAACCATTGTGATAAATAGAGCATTTGCTCCTATAGGAGCACATGCTCTATTGGTTACAATGGTTCCATAAAGTGACGTTTACATTCGTCAAAAGTCTTACAGATCCATAACTTAATTCACCCTCTTTTTAATGGCTGCTGAAAACAGGTTTCCTGTAAATATATACTCATTGTTAAAATACATATAACATATGAAACGATATTTGTTCTAAAATTAGTTATAATTAATTCATAAGGTGTCAAATGTCATTTTGTTTGTTTGATGAAGTACATGTAAATCTCGATAATCCGAAAATTTAAAACAAAGTATCATTAGCTGTCTTTAGGACCGATTGTTTCTTTAATACAAGGCTGGGGGGGGGGGGGGGGGCTGTCTTGCACACATCTGTCCTGGTAGCTTCCTGCAATACCTTCACCCTGTATTAATTTTATCACGTGCTCAACCCTTACCTTCATATATTTCACGTATTTGCACACAGAGCAGACCAAGATCAGACGGTTCTTATATGAGCCGTCTGATCTCAGTCTGCTTTGTGTGCTAATGTAATTTGATTGATATGTTTCTTTAGTTACTAAATTAGCTACAGTGCCCCACCTTGCATAATTCATTATAACTATTCTGTACATAAATATTCGGTACATTGTAAGCATTGAAGTTTGGAAAAAGTACAAAACAGGGAAAGGGTTGAAATGTTCTCAATTCTTCTTTTTTTTTAAAAGTCAGAATTACTGCAGGTTTTACTGCAACTGAAAAGTCTAGTTCGCATTCCCTATATCATGCTAGTAATTTTCCCCCGGAATGTCTAATAGGAGAGTTTCATTCCAGTAAATAATTGCCCTGCGTATTGAACCTGTCTGTTTTCCTATTTGATCAAAGAAACAAATGGTTTGAGGTCTTAATGTGGTTAATGGTTTCAGAATTGTTATCCTCAATCTTTTGCTTTTTTATGTAATTGCGCAATCCCCATAGCTCTGAACCACATAGCAACTAGACAATCGAATGCTTTTAGTTGTGTTGATATTGGCATACATAAAGTAACTTAAACAGACATTTAATGACTTGCTGAAAGTAATTATCTTCATGTTAACCTTTAGATTTTGTGATAACCTTTTACAAACCGTTTGGATCCAGATTAGACTCCGAGTAACTCGGCGTCTCATCAGGATCCAAACTGTTTGACATTCAGACACTGCATTTGTGAAGAAATTGATGAATGTTGTATTTTCATAATTGCAGCACACGACATTATATGCAGACGATACTTGGTCGGAGTGCAGAAGGTTAAACAATTACATTACGTGTAAATATCTCCCTAAGTGTCGTAATTCATTAGCGTATAGCAAGCACTTACAGAAATTACTCTTTTTATTCTAAGCCTTTATTATACAGTTATCTCGAACTTTGGGATAACTAAAAAGTTCAGTCCTTTCAAAACTAATAATACAGAACTGCTCTAAAATGTACCGCAACAGATATCTAGAAACACACGTGATAGTTTAATACAGGTTTAAAGTAATGCTGAAAGCTCCTAAAGGAGCTTTCAGCATTACTTTAGACCTGTATTAAGCTGTGGTCTTGAGAAAAAGTTCAAATAAGATATCGGATGACTCGAACTTCTGTTTTCTCGAACTATTTTGTATGGTCTCTTGAAGTTTGAGTTATCGAAGTTCTACTGTATTTCAAAAAGGAAAACGTCTTTTACACTAAACACTATCTAATACATGTACGACAACTCAAAATATGCCTCCATCTGGACCCTTTAACCCTTTCCCTGTTCTAGGGTTATTTCAAATTTCAATACCTACTGAATATTCATGAACAAACTAGTTATAATGAAATATGGAATGTGGGACATTGTAGCCATTTTAGACCGTAAGGCAACAATGTATTTCAAATTCCTTTAGTAAACAGAGCAGACCCTGATCAGACGGCTCCTATAGGAGCTATCTGATCTGGATCTTGCGGTTTGCAAATGCGGAAACAGACGTTTATATGAAGTAAAGGGTTATACAAGTGATAGTTTGCGGTTGGTCGGTGGTTCTATGCCTGGCTATTCTTCTGTGCACGAAACAATGCCATTTGTTCCTTGCATAGAAGAACCTCTGGGGTTTTCCTTCACCTGTAATTATGTTAAATCTTTCGCTGCCAATGCCGGATCTGTGATAACATATGCAAACAGTTTGGATCCAGATGAATCAGTTTGTTACAGTTACTGTGATTTTGAAAAAAAAATGAAAAAAATCAAAAGAATGAAAATTTGCAGCAGACGACAAAGTTAGCAGACGACAGAGGTTGGCAGCGAAAGGGTTAAAACGACGTAAAACCTGATTAAAACCAAGCCAAACCTAGTATGTGGTTGTACTGAATTTAAATGTGGCTATATATATATTATTTACAGAGGTCCAGATAAGATGCGCACATTAAAACCTTTTCAAGAACAGCTCCCTTTTTTTCTCTACTAAATCCTGTGTTGTGACCATTCTTTAGATTCGTCACGAAGAGACGATTCTAAAGAATGGTCGCAACATGGGGTTTAGATGGAGAAATGACGATTTTAGTATTTGAGTACCCGCTTTTATCTGTTGCTATAGATACAGATATGTTTATTCAGGTATTGGGGCAATAAATGCCGATCACACCGCTCAAAAGATGTCTCTTTCTGGATATTTAAAACATATGGTACCTTAATGCAGAACAATAGTTATGCAGAAAGCTGCTATAGGAGCTTTCTGCATTTCTTTGGCACTGCATTAAGCACCCACCTGTTTCTAAATACTCGATTGTTCAGTATTATTTGGACGTTTTACTAGATTCTACGGTAAACCAGAATTTAATCCTTTCCCTGATAAATATTCATATAGCAAATAATGACGTCATTAATATTAAAAAAAGAATATTCTTTATAATGGCATATGAAAACTTGACATTTTGGCTCAGGAAGAAACTGTAGAATCAGATCTATATTACACCATAAGCAAACATAGCAGACCTTGATCAGACGGCTCCTACAGAAGCCGTCTGATCTGAGTCTACTCTGTTTGCAGATGCGTCAAAATGCGCTTACGTAAGGGAAATGGTTAAAAGCAGACTTCCTTTCCTTTTATAAGCGTGATAAAGTTTTGAACCCGGTGAAAAGCAGAGTTACGCGGCGTCTGTGAGGCTGAGCTATTCCTGAAATGCTTGCAAACGTTATTTAGAACGTAATTCGCCCATGGCAGATTAAAGCTCCAGTCGTAACTTCTCGCCGTATTCCTTCAGAGTTCGGAATATAGATAGAAATAGCCGAGGTGTTCCGAGTGATTAAAGCTCATGATGATACAATTCAAACACGTCATGTTTGATCAAGATTTAAAGAATATAACGACCATTTGTTTCTTTACCCAATGTAGTGCAGTATTTATTGAATTGATCGAGCTATGTCGGAAGTCAAGTTACTACTTGAAAGAAAAAAAAGAGTTGTCAGCAGCTGGTCCCCAGTTAGCCTATAGTAGAATAAATTAACGGTAGATTTATTCAAAGAGACTGAGTCTAATAATAATCTCGGAGGGAATAAGTTAAGTGATATAGATCAGATTCTTCATATTCTACTGTAGTCAAAACTTCCTCTTTCCGTATGCCATTGTAACAATTAGGCCAGTAAATATGCATGGTGTTATCTTTTCTTACATCAATAATTAATAAAGGGTTAACGAAATCGGATGACTCGAATTTCTGTTATTTCCAAGTTATTGAAGTTCGATATGTCGAAGTTTACCTACATGTATATAGATTGAACAGTTTTAGCAACTGTGATAAAAAATAACTGTTCAAATTTGGATCTAGAACAATTTTGACTTCTTCCGAAACGAAAAAGTGTTTGAGAAAATAATGACGGATTGTCAAAACGCTTGTATCAAGGTGAGACGCCGAGTAACTCGGCATCTCATCAAGATCCAAACTATTTTGCAAATTCGAGTCGAGTCATGATCGCGAAACGTGAGTTACCCTTTCCCTGGTGAATATTCATGTAGGAAATAATGACGTCATGAATATTCATAAGATTATGTTTTGTAATGACACATGAACACACGAAATTTTGCCTCGGGCAGAAGCTGTACAGTCAGATCTGTATTACACCATAAGTAAACAGAGCAGACCCTGATCAGACGGCTCCTATTGGAGCCGTTTGGTCTGGGTCTCCTCTGTTTGCAGATGCGTCAAAATGCGCTTACATGGTTAACTAGTGTCTCTTCTGGGTCGAAATACAGTACCAACTCAATACTACGATCTTTTAGTAATGAATAACGTATGTCTTTGTAGCCAGGGGGCTGCTTAGTGCAGCGTGAATCTCGTACAAAAAGCTCCTCTTGGAGATTTCTGCATAACTTTCACCCTGAATTAAGCTGCCACATGTCTTAAAAATCAATAATGATACATATTTGAACCTTCCAGCTGGCTTGCGGTAGGTCGGTGGTTCTACTTGGATGTACTTCTGTGCACGAAAAAATGCAATTTGGTCCGTGCACAGTAGAGCCTTTGTGGTCTTCATCCACCTGTAATTAGCTGGACGCCGTGGTGAGCTACAGTTAAACGACGTAAAAACTGATAAAACAAACCAAACGTATTTCAGTGTCCGTATAATCGAGATTTTACTGTACAAGTATCGACCATCTACTTCAACTTTGAATCGTAAAGTCTCGCTCATACGACCACGCATTATTATTCTGGATTTTTAACCCCTTCCGTGCCACAATGACGGGTCTATGATATCACATGCAAACAGTTTGGATCCAGATGAGACGCCGATTAACTCGGCGCCTCATCAGGATCCACACTGCTTGTTACTGTTACTATGTTTTTGAAACAAAAATGAAGAAAATAAAAAAAATTGATAGCAGACGACAAAGTTAGCAGATGACAGAGTTTGGCAGCGAAAGGGTTAAAAAAGGTTGTAGCCCAAAGCAGGACAAAAAGGTACAACAAGCTCCTACACGATATTTCTGTATCACTTTTGCGCTCGATTGAGCAACCAAATTTGTTTAGAGTCCCCTTTCGTAACGACTTCCTTCATATAAACGCGTTTTCACGCATTTGTAGACAGAGTAGACCCAGATCAGACGGCTCTCATAGGAGCCGTCTTACCAGGGTCTGTAGTGTTTTCTTATTATAGTATCTGCTTCTCTACTTTCTGCCTGGGCAATCATTTCGTGTAATACAATCTCATTTTAAAAATTAATACAATTAAAGTAAACCTCTCTATAACGGCCACTAAATTACATCAAGTACTTTGTGTTAAAGGCATGTGGCTGCTTAAAGCATGGTTTTACTTTTACCTTGCTTTAAGCAGCCACCTGCCCTAAATACCAACTAATTAACACAATTTAGTGGCCGTTATAGAGAGGTTTTACTGTAATTTTCATAATGTCGTTACATAAATATTCATGGGGTAAAGAGTTAATGCATACACATTTTTGAAGTTGGAACACATTGGAAGGGAGATAACTTGATGAAAAAAGTAGTTTTTTTTTATCTATGTGTTACTTCCCTTTAAGTAATCCAACTCTTAGAAGAACTGACATGTAAATATATTAACCCATCTCACAAATGGGGAAAAACAACAGTCTCGGACCAGATACATGTATGAGTTGTCTTGAACGAGCCCCCTGATCAGGATCAAGGCAGTGTTTGCTAAACCCATGAACGCCAAATGGTGGAGTTCGTCATCAGGAGCCAAGAGCTACAGATAAAGGTTCGTACCCAAATACTAAAATCGTCATTTCTCCACTAAACCCTATACTGTGACCACTCTTTAGAATCGTCTCGAAGAGACAATTCTAATGAGTGGTCACGGTATAGGGTTTGATGGACAAATAAAAGAGTTATTCCTGAAAATGTTAATTTTACGCATCTTATCTGAACCTCTGGTAGGCGTCGTCCCAGTGGACGGTTGACCCTTAGTGCATTTACTGCTTACCTTTTAACCAGATGTAAGAAATAAAGACATCATTAATATTCATTAACTACAGTTTTATATTGACGTGTATACCCATATAGTTTTGATCAGGACAGAGACTGTAGATATAATTATGTGTCCATAAGCAAACAAGGCAGATCCTGATCAGACGGCTCCTGCTGGAGACGTCTGATCTGGTCTACTCTGTTTTTTCATAATGCATTTATAAAATATTCCCTTGTTCATAATGCTATTATGAAATATTCTCTTGTTCATAATGTCATTATAAAAGATGTCCTTGTTCATAATGCCATCATAAAATATGTCCTTGTTTATATAATGTATGCAATTACATGTATAAACTATTCCCTTGTTGATATTACTATTATAAACCACGCCCTTGCTCATAATGCCATGATACAAATGCAGCTTATTAATATTCACGATGTCAATATTTCTTTCTAAATTGTAATGGAGGAAATGGGTTATCTCTTTCCTTTATTTAACGCTTTGGCAAACAGAGCAGACCCTGCTCATACGGTTCCTTTAAAGACCGGTCTATGACTACCGCTAAATGTAACACGTAGCTGATTTCAAAATATTTAAGCCTTTAGCCTGCTTTGGGCGGATGAGTGAATAGCTATGCAAACAGTATGGATCCAGATGAGACGCCGAGTAACTCGGCGTCTCATCAGGATCCAAACTGTTTGGTAGACAAATTGATTATAGCTTGCATTTTGAAAATGAAGCAGGTGAAAACGTCTGTAAAAGTAATTTGCTCAGCATGCTAAAGGTAAAGCCTTTAAATGGAAATTGAAATGAGTGCACATTAATTTACAAACAGTGTAGACCCAGATCAAAGGGATCCCAGAGGAACCTTCTGATCAGGATCTGCACATTTTATCATTCAAGGTCCTTCCACATATCATATCATTTCATACTGAATAGACTCGTTTAACGAATTGACTCGTTAAATGGTTAAATGATTATGGACCAATCCACTTTGAATATTCAGGGTTTAAAGGTTCTGACAGACACAACTTGTTTGAAAGACGTCAGTGTTTATTTAATAATACTGAATATCACCACAGCTCTGTAAAATTATTTTCTCTAAACCCTGTATCTCATAACCTTTTCTAGACATATTGCCTCATAGGCTATTTTTAGATATCACCTCTTTGAATAAATCTACCGAAACGAAGCATTAACTATAGACAAAAGGAAAATTCAAGAATTTTGTAATTTTTAAATTATTGCGACGAATATAGCATTTGCTCCCGAGGAAAAAAAATGCTCTATTTATCACGATGTCTTCTGAAGTGACTTTTACTCCAAAACGAGTCAATATAAGGGACTGGGTAAATACCACCTGTTTAATACAGTAAAATCCCGCTAATACGACCACCTAAAAGAGGTACAATTCTGGTTGCTAGATGCAGGTGGTAGCTTAATGCAGGACAAAAGTAATACAGAAAGCTCCTAGAGGAGCTTTCTGTATTACTTTTGCCCTGCATTAAGCAACCACCTGCTTATAAAGACACCCATGTGTATTCATTAAGTGGTCGCATTAGCGGGGTTATACCATACTTTAACCCATGACTAATTATGTAAGAATCTATCTCTTCATGAATATACATTGACCATTTTTATAATGGCACTCAGTCATTGGAGCTGTAGACCATACCAAAAGTTTTAGAGTCAGTTCTTTATAATTATTTAAGCAAACAATGTAGACATAGATCAGACAGTTCTCATACGAAGGCCATCTGATCTCCTCTGTTTGCAAATGCACCAGAAGGATTCTATGCGAGGTACAGATATATTTAAAAAACTATATTGCAATACCAACACTGTTTTAACAGAAAAAATTAATATCAATATTCATCTAATGTCAAAATAATAAAATAAAGACCCACTAAACCGGACGCTCAAATTACTACCAATACCGATCTTTAAGACAGGTGGCAGCTTACTGTAGGGTGAACGTTATGCAGTAAAGTCCTTAGGGAGCTTTCTGTATGATTTTCATCCTGCATTAAACATCCACCTGCTTAAAATAACTAAATTATTAAGTCCGGTTTAGAGGGGGTTTACTGTAACTTTAACCCCTTCCGTGCCACAATGACGGGTTTATGATATCGCATGCAAACAGTTTGGATCCAGATGAGACGCCGAGTAACTCGGCGTCTCATCAGGATCCAAACTGTTTGACACTCTGTTTACTGTTTTATAAAGACAATGGAAGAAGTGCACACACTTACACTAAAAATAAACGAAACTATGCCCAGCAGACAATACTGGCACCGATAGGGTTAAATAACATTTACAAATAACGTCCCTGATACAAGTAGAAACATACAATCTAGCTGCCACATAAAATATACTTATTTACATGCTTACACCTCCCGCGTTCTATTGATACAACTTCATTCTTTCAAATATATTTTAACTCTTTTGGCGCCAAATTTAAAAGTGTCGTCTGCAATAATAATTTCATATAAAATATAGTTCTAAACTAAAGAGTAAAGGTAAATTAGTAAAACATTTGTTTTTAAAAACCTGTATGCTTTGGGCTAAACTAATACAGAAAACAGTGAAGTCCCAGGTCAGATGCCGCCTTGAAAAGGCGACATCTGACCTGGGACTGCACTGTTTTCAATGGTGCCAACAGGCGACATTGGCGCCGAAAGAGTTAAAGAAACTTGTGTCACTGCAAATAGTGTAGATCCAGATGAGAGGGCTCATCTATGGTCTAAACTGTTTGCAAATGGCATGTCTCCAACACTGAAAGGAAAACCCATCATCATGTCTACACGAAATCATGTCTATGTATCAAGTTTGTTAATACAGATTATTCTAATATATGATATTGATTAGCATGACTTTTAGTCAAATTGTCCGTATTACTTTTGTTAATACAGTTTATTCATCCTGGAAGGCGCCTTATAAAGTTGAGCAACAGAACCTTTTTAGACTTTCAGTCCTAAGTTTGTTCAGACAGAAACCGTTGAGACTTTCAGTCCGATGTTTATATATTTCAGAAACCTTTTAGGCTTTCAGTCGGAGGGTTATACAGTTCAGGACCTTTTAACACAGTATCCCCTACTGATGCATTTGTGCGCCTCTATAAAATTCACATTGTGAAACCATTGTAATAAATAGCGCATTTTCTCCTACAGGAGCAAATGCTCTATTTATCACAATGGTTTCAAACTATAAAGTTCTAAAAAATTCATTTTCTCTAGTTAATGCTCCTTTTCTGTAGATTAATTAAAAAAGGTTGGGTCTAAAAATAGCTTAGGAGAGACTGAGTTTAGACTTTCAGTCAAAAGGTACTTTTATTCCAGATCCGGTTACCAATCCAACAAGGTACTGCTCATAGCTTCAACGTGCATCCAACATTGGCCAATACCAGAGACCAAGTCCTTCGAGATAAAGAATTAATTGTTTTCTCATAGGAATCCCCTTGCTATGTTCATGCTGGTGTGGTGTTCGCAGGGTTACCCTATCTAATGCCAAGGGAGTTCTGTTATCTAACCGAGTAACACTAATATTGGTATATTTGTATCTCGTGCATCTTGTTTGCATTGCGACCCGGCCATGACTAGCGTCAGAGATTGCATTGAAGTTAACCTGAGTTCCCATATTGGCTTATCGGGAACTGGATTATTTCATTCACCCATTTCCTCCTCCTAATTAAAGAGGGGAGGAATGTAATAAAACTGGTTTTTACTGTGGCTGGACTCGTTCCGTCTGGGGCGAATGTCTATCGTCCATGCGTATGCATCAACCGGAGGCCCACGGGAATAAACACAGCTTTTACCAATCTAATTTTACTGTACAATCATGCGGTTCCTCCGGATAGTGGTGTCATATTCATTGTATATATATTGCATATATTTCATTGACCTGATGGACAATCATGCGGTTCCTTCCCGTTAGTGATTTCATATCTATTGACTTTTGTATATCTTTTGCATATCTTTCATTGATCGGATGGACACTCAGGTGGTGCCTTCCGGCTAGCGATTTCATTTACATTGTGTATTGCATATCTTTTATTGCCTGGATAAACAATCGCGTGGTTTGTTCCGGTTAGTGATTTCATCCATGTGAAGCGCTTTTGAACGCACATATCCGGTGTGAAAAAATATATCTGAACTGGAAGACATTTTCTACCGAGTCGGACACATTGAGATGCGTCCTTGGCTAACAGAAACGTTTAACTCTTTCCCTGATGAATATTCATGTAAGAAATTATGACATATGAATATTTATAAACTGATTGTATTATAGTAGCATATGTTTACGTAATTGATTGTTTTTTTTATAGAAACTGTAGAGCCAAATCTGTTGTAACTTCATAAGCAAACAGCAGACTCTGATCAGACGGCTTCTACAAAAGTCGTCTGATCTAGCCCTTCTCTGTTTGCAAAGACGCGAAAATGCGTTAGTTAGAAGGAATGGGTTAATATGATTAAAATGCAGGTCCAGAACAGTCTCCGTCTCATAAAATGGTGTCTGTTCTGAATCCATACTGTAGCAACTGTAGATGAGACAGGATAAATTCCTGTACCTGCAGGTCGAATGATACACGATTGCAGATTCTGATAAAGTGTTGCAGTCTACGAAGTAGATGATCTGAATGAGGGTGAAAGATTGAGGGTGTTGAAGCAAGTCCACGTACAAATGTAGATAAGACACCAAGTACCTTTGGCATATATTCTGGATCAAATCTGTTTGAGTGTGGTCTACATAAAACGTTATGGTGTGGTCGTATTAATTGCCTCATCTATGCTGGAGTATATAACGTTTAAATGTGCCATTATCATGTCACTTTCCCTTGTCACAATGTATGCCCTGTGTATTTCATCGGTAAAAGAATTTTCGTACTTGTCATGCAAAAATTCACCAGAGAGCACATTTCCGGGTGTGCTTGTCTCTGTATTTAACCCGTTAAGTCCGTTTTTCAAGTCACATACGACGCTGTAGGTCCGTGATTTCAGTTCGTCCAGCTTTTCTCGAAGCGTGCCTGTTGTAGATCCGTCGCTGTCTGATTCTCCAATCTCTCCATTGGTGCACACGTAGTGAAGACGGGTCAGATGTTTGTAGAGCAACGACCAGTGAGAGAGAAGTGCTGATGCCGCCTGAAATGAATGATACATTCAGAACAACAGATAGAAATGCGTACTCAAATACTATAATTGTTCTTTCTCGATCAAACTCTATGTTCTGACTGTATTTATTGTTGATATGCCTATAGGAGCAGTCTGATCTGGATCTAATCTGTTTGCAAAATCGTTAATAATAAGATGTTTACCCCTTCCCTGATGAATATTCATGTAAGAAATAATGACGTCATGCATACTATTTAGATTATTTTTTTACAATGGCATATAAACACAGGGAACTTTGACTCAGAAGCTGTAGAATCAGATCTATATTACACGATAAGCAAAACAGAGCAGACCATGACCAGACGGCTCCTATAGGAGCCGTCTGATCTGGGTCTACTCTGTTTGAAGATGCGTAAAAATGCGCTTACCTACACATTTGGGTTTGTGCACTTAGAAAATATAAAGGATTGGATCAGAATACACATTTGGGTATATGCACTCAAGAACATGGGGCAGATTGCTTCACAGTACACAGTTGGGTATGTGCACTTAAAAAAGGGGGTAGATTGGTTTACAAGACACATTTGGGTATATGCACTTAAAAAAGGGGGCAGATTGCTTCACAGTACACAGTTGGGTATGTGCACTTAAAAAAGGGGGTAGATTGGTTTACAAGACACATTTGGGTATATGCACTTAGAACATGGGGTAGATTGGTTCACAATACAGATTTGGGTATCTGCACTTAGAAAATGGCATAGATTGGTTACAATACCCATTTGGGCATCTGCACTTAGGAAATAGGGCTTGACCTTTTGAATGTGGGAAATGCATGTACTGGTATTAGCAGACATTGTAGTTCCATATCAGAGGACTCCTAGATGAACAATGTCATGGTCTTCATTGTTTGTTATTCATGATCCTCTAGCATATTTAACCCATTCTCTCATAGGCTATGTTTAGATGCAACCTCTTTGAATAAGTCTACCGAAAAGGAGCAATAACTAGAGAAAAGGATGGTTTTTTTTAAAAATTTATCGTTTGAAACCATTGTAATAAATAGAGCATTTGCTCCTATGCACAATGGTTTCAGCAGTTGACTTTTGCAGAGGCGTCAGAAGGCGTCAATATGAGAGAATGGGTTAATCTTTTTATACTGGGTGGATTTTGCAGTTCAACACTGATTGGCTAGTCTACTCTGTTGGCGCCGTCTGATCAGGGAGTGCTCTGTTTGTGTATGACATGATACAGATCGGAATCTACAGTTTGCGTTAAAGTGTTCATGTGCCACTTAACCCATTCCCTCATATTGACGACTTTTGACGACTCTGTAAAAGTCACTTTGTGAAATCATTGTGATAAATAGAGCGTTTGCTCCTATAGGAGCAAATGCTATATTTATCACAATGGTTTCAAACTACAAAATTGTAAAACTTTTCCTTTTCTCTAATAATGCTCCTTTTCGTCAGATTTATTCAAAGAGGTTGCATCTAAAAATAGCCTACGGGGTAATGGGTTAAAGAATAATCTAATCAACAGTCATGATGTAATTATTTCTCAGCAAAGGCTCAAATAGTGTTATACCACAAACCACTTACATCAGTAGTTGCATTATGCGCTTCAGCCTCGGTCGTGTTAACAGTGATTGGCTCCATAAAGTGATCGGCTTCAAGACGCTGTAAGTGGGGTGTCGTAAAAAGGGTTGTGAACTTTGACTTGATCTGAAAAAAAGATATAGAAACATAGATTACAGTAGAGCCGGTCTACAGGAGCTTTCAGCATTACGTTAGACCCACATTAACTCTTTCGGCGCCAATGTCGCCTGTTTGCACCAATGAAAACAATGCAGTCCCATGTCAGATGCCGCCTTTTTAAGGCGGCATCTGACCTGGGACTTCACTGTTTTCTGTATTATTTTAGCCCAAGCATACAGGTTTTTAAAAACAATTTTTTTACTAATATACCTTTATTATTTAGTTTAGAATTATATTTAATATGAAATTATTATTGTAGACGACACTTTTAAATTTGGCGCCAAAAAGAGTTAAGCCGGGAACTTGGGAAATTGTTCAGAATAGAAATCGGATGACTGGATCCTCTGTTATCTCGAAGTAATTTGTTTGTGCCTTGAAATTCGATAATGTCGAAGTTCAGCTGTATTTAAAAAAGAAACACAATTAATTTCTTCATTTTTATTTTATAGGTTTTCCACATATTTGTCTTTGAAAAATACTAATAAAAGATGGTATAATATTCAAACTCTCAGAACGTGACCCAGATTGATAATGAATATGCAATACATCTATTGTTCAAGAGATCTCATACTTCGACAGAAAGGCTATACGTATTTGAACCAATACTTACGAAATTTAGTATTTCCTCTGATAAAAGTTTAGTGCCATGGGTTCTTGTTTTAAGATCTGCAATCACGACCTCGAGGGCGGGCACCGCGGCTTCGTCTGTGATGCCGCATGTAACCTCTAGTCCAGTGCTGCCCTCTACAATCATGTCCCGCACTGACGCAATCACAACCAGTGCAACGATGGTAAGTAACGAATGAGGCGAAGTTCCTAAGGTAACCAGTAATGATACATGTATTATTATAAGTTATTATGTGCATGCTATTAAATTAATTACAGATAAACTTCGATATTTCGAATTTTAAGGGACCATACAAATTACTTCAAGATAACAGAACATTGAGTCGTCCGACTTGCAATCTGGACTATTTCTCAAGTCCACAGCTTAATGCAAGTCGAAAGTATTGCTGAAAGGGAGGCTGCAACCATACGTTCGGCTTGCATTAACCTGTCATACGTGGTTCTAGAATTGCATAGTGATACATTAACCCTTTCGCTGCCAAACTCTGTCGTCTGGTAACTTTGTCGTCTGCTACAATTTTTCTTTATTTTTGTTTCAAAAACATAGTAACAGTAACAAACAGTTTGGATCCTGATGAGACGCCGAGTTACTCGGCGTCTCATCTGGATCCAAACTGTTTGCATAGGTAATCACAGATCCGGCATTGGCAGCGAAAGGGTTAAAGAACAATTCTGTATTTTGAATTTTGGAATAACCGAACTTTCACCCGTCGCTTCTTCATCAAAACCTCGTTGGCACAACACTTAATCCTTTACTTCATGAATATTCATGTAAAAATAATGACGTAATGGATATTTATTACATTAATTGGTGCAAAATCATATAGTCTTTGGTCATCGAGAAACTTTAGAATCATATCTATATTATATCATAAGCAAGCGGAGCAGACCCTGATCAGACAGCTTCTATAATAGCCGTATGATCTGGGTATACGCTTTGCAAAGGCGTAGAAAGGCGTATTAATTGAAGAAACGACTAAGTGACGACTCTGGTAAGTTATCATATCATAAAATGTTTCCAGGTCAATTAAATCGGCGTTTACAGACCATTAGCCTGTTGTACTAATTATAGACCTGAAGCTAATAATAAACGTTATGCTAATAATAGACCTTATGCTAATAATAGACCTTATGCTAATAATAGACCTTATGCTAATAATAGACCTTATGCTAATAATAGACCTAATGCTAATAATAGACCTTATGCTTTAATAATAACCGATCTTTCGAACATAATTATATTATAGACAACATGTATATTTGTTACAATGAAAATGTATTATATTGTATACAAATGAAGCTATATGTTTTCATGAAACATTCAGAATTATTGAAGAAATGTTTTATTTCATAGACTAAATATTTTGGTATATACTAATGCAACATTTGGTGAACCATATCCTAGGGACAGGGATTAAATAATGTCGTGTTTGTGTCACCTGACGAGAGGCAGCGTGCCACTTAGTGATCAATTTTCCGTCGTATGTCTGTCTGTCCGTCTGTCTGTCCGTCACACTTTCTTTTTTTTGGCTAACGTCAAACTTTTATTTCTAAATTAATCATTATAGAGCTTTCAAGTTTCACATGTGTCTTCCTCTCATTGAGGGCCATTGATGTAACTAAGGTCCATTACTAAGGTGCATGCAATACGTTTTTAGTTATTCACTTTTGTTCTGATTTTCGCACTCCAGCATATTAACAGTTTTTGTGTCAGTTACGAGCAGGTGACACATGTGTTCCTCCGAACACTGTTTGCATTGGATGAGTGAACACATGTTTCTTAAATGTCTGTACGTCCTGCTTGCATAACCGAAAGTCAGAAAAATACATTAAATATCACGCATGGGAAAGATGGTTACCAGAAAATTAAGAACGAATTCTGTTTAAGTAATGACAACAACAGTTACAGAATCGAATAAATGTTTTTTTTAGTGGAACATTGAATTAACGCTTTATTATATGGATTTTCATGTAAAACTAATGGTGTCATTAAAATGGCATATGAGCACACTGTGTTTGGCAATGGCAAAATTGAAGAATTATATATGTATTAGATCACATGCAAACAGAGCAGACATCAAATAGACAGTTCCTACAGATATTGTTCGGTCTTGGTCAAAGCGGTTTTAAACCAGCGTCCATATTATGCGTAATGCATTGAATAATTATGTTTAACCTATCAGAGCTCCAGATAAGATGCGTAAATTTAAACATTTTCAAGCATAGCTCTTTATTTCTCCACCAAACCCTATACTATGACCACTCTTTAGAATCGTCTCAAAGAGACGATTCTAAAGAGTGGTCACAGTATAGGGTTTGGTGGAGAAATGACGATTTCAGTTTTCAGGTACGCATCGTTATCTGTAGTTCTGACCTATTCCCTCATATTGACGTCTTTTGAGGCCTCTGTAAAAGCCGCTTTTTGAAACCATCGTAATAAATAAAGCATTTGCTCCTATGAAGCAAATGCTCTATGTTTCACAATTATTTCATAACTACACATTTCTGGTTTTTTTCTCTAGTACATGCCCCTTGTCGGTAGATTTGTTTAATTTCCTTTTAAAAGCATTATTAATATATAATTGTTTACCTGGTAAAAAGGATGTAACGGATTAAATTTGCACACTTACACATTGCAAGCGAACATGGTTTTCTTTCACACATTGATAATGAATTTCGAAATAAATGGATTCAAATATTATTTTCAGAATAAAACAAACAACAATTTTGAACATGCCTGTAGAAACATGTATTAACTCATTCCCTCATGTATTGTTATTGTTTTAGACCCAACCTCGCTGAATAAATCTCGTTGAATAAAATGAGCATCTAATAAAAAGGAGAAAACAATTAAATTTGTGTAGTTTTGAAACCATTGTGATAAACAGAGCATTTGCTCCATACGCGCAAATGCTTTATTTATCACAATGGTTTGCAAAAGCGACATGTACAGAGGCATCATAAGACATCAGTATGATGGAATGGGATAAAGACTATTCTTACACTAAATCCGAAAATGGTAAATATCACAGTTATCACCTGTAATAGTCTTACATATGCAACAATCGTGATTATCACATTTGGACTTCGGGATAAATCGAACTTCGGGATAACTCGAAGTAAAAAATGACAATACAGAATTGTTCTGAAATGTATTGCTACGCATATCTAGAAACACATGAGACAGCTTAAAATACAGTAAAACCCCGCTAATGCGACCACCAAAAAGGGGTATAATTCTGGGTGGCAGAGGCAGGTGGTAGCTTAATGCAGGACGAAAGTTATGCAGAAAGCTCCTATAGGAGCTTTCTGCATAACTTTCGTCCTGCATTAAGCAACCACCTGCTTTAGACGACATCAGTGGCTGTTTATTAAGTGGTCGCATTAGCGGGGTTTCACTGTAGGTCCAATGTAATGCTGAAAACGCCGAAAGGAGCTTTCAGCATTACTCTAGATATGCATTAAGCTGCGAACTTGAGAAATTGTTCAGATTAAAAATCGGATGACTCGAACCTTTTTATCTCGAAGTAATTCTAATTAAGAGTTTTATTAACCATGCGTCTGGTTGTACAGTACTGGATCCATACGTGGCAGTACCAATAAATATTTTACGTGTAAATAGATGTACTTTAACTCTTAATTTTATATCAACTCTCTTTCACGCTTTTGCAAACAGAACTGGGTCCATGCTTATAAAACTTTTTAGTTGAGTCTGAGTTCGTTCTCAAGCTTTTGATTGGTTAGATTTGAGTTCTCAAGCTTTTGATTGGTCAGATTTGAGCCTACCAATCAGATTTGAGCCAAAGGCTCAAATCTGACCAATCAAAAACTTGAGAACGAATTCAGACTCAACTAAAAGTTTTATAAGCATGGATACAGATCTAGATCAAACGGCTCCTATAGGGACCGTCTGGTCAGGGTCTGCTCTACTTGCTAATGGAATTTGATAGATATATTTCCTTACTTTCTAAAATGGCTATACAATTCAACCTTTATATCATTATTACTCTTTTGTCGATGAATATTAAGTAGGTACTGAAATTTGGAATAAACATAGGACAGGGAAATGGTTAACCTATAGCCCATTATGAAAACAATTATGTTTGCTCAGATTTAGATCTGTTTAACTTTGACTACATCCGATCCCACACAGCTTTTTTGACAATATTGATCAAGTGCATTGGCACTAGGTTTGGAGATACTATTTAATATGAGATAGATAGATATTTTTATTCAGGAAAAAGGGCATTTGCCCAACATACCACATACAACTTTCATATTTACTTGTAACAAACACATATCTCAACACAAGTAAACGAAATATAGTTACATGTAATATACATAAATGAATCAATGGTCAATGGCGATCTTAAATTCAAACCTCTATATAGATCAATCAATTGGGAGATAACAAAACACATCTACAAAATTTTATTTTAGTTATCATCCTTATCACGTTATGAGTCACGAACCAAACCAAACCTTAAAACACTATTTACCATGTGTCACGACATCGACTTTTCAGAAACTATTGACACACTGTTATGGCACAAGGGTTTTTGGGAAAATATTGCTGGAATGTAGATCTGTTGACAGATGCTTTTGAGATGATATTGAACAGATGTGCAATATAGTTGATTTTCGATAGTTTTAATTTCAAGGAAGCATACAAATTATTCGAGATAACAGAAGTTCGAGTTATCTGATTTCTAATCTGAACAATTTCTAAAGTTTACAGCTTAATGTAGGTCTGACAAGCAGATACCTGAGGCTTTCACCATTAATTTAGACCTACATTAAGCTGTCATATGTTTTTTTTCTAGACATGCGTAATAGTACATTTTAGAGCAATTCTTTATTGTAAATCTTGGAAAGATCGAAATTTTAGTTCGAGTTATCCGAAGTTCGAGTTATCCGAGTTTGAGCTATCGAGGTTCTACTGTTGCTAGAATCCTGGTGAGACTTCGAATTACCAAATGTCTCATATGGATCCATACTGTATGCAAAGTAGACTTAAATTACGGTTAGTGGGTTAAGGGTAAATATCGACATTAAGTGAATATACACCGTGTTTATCTAACCATTTTACTCAATGAATATTCAAAAACAGGAAATGATGACATCATGAATATTTATTAAAATATTTTTTAAAATGGCTTATTTTGATAGTGTTGTTACATTTTCATTTTACTGCTTAAGCCGGTGCTAGGGGGCGTGAGTAGTGTTGCACTTTTATTTACTACTCATGAACAGACGCAATAAAACCGAGTCTGCATTTATTTTTTCATTTCTACTTTTGCTTTCGAACGATCACCCATTTTCAGAATATATTATTAACCCTTTCGGCGCCAAATTTCTTATTGTCGTCTGCAATCCAAGTTTGTTCAATCATTCAGTAAAATAAGGAAATGAGATAAATAAATGCAAATTTCAAAGGAATAAAGCACATATATAGAAATAGAGATTGAGACAAATAGTGAAGTCCCTGATCAGACGCCGCCTTGAAAAGGCGGCGTCTGATCTGGGACTGCACTATTTGTCGTGGTGTATTTACTCGACTGTGGCGGTGAAAGGGGTTTGCCAACTTAGAAACTGTAGAATCAGATCTATATTATTCCATAAGCAAACAGAGCAGACCTAGAGCGGTCCCTATTGGAATCGACTGATATGGGTATACACTTGTACTGTGTTTGCAAAGGAAAATCAAAGCGCATTTATAGAGTAAATAATTAAATTAGCCGATCGCATAATCTACATCAAAAGTCGAAACAGAACCCTCATTTTTGTAACTTTCGTCATGGCACTATAAAACTGACGAATTTTAGTCAGATTCCATTCTCAAGTATCTGATTGTCAGAATGCAAGTCTAAAACATCTGATCAATCATTAACAGTTAATTACGAAATAATGTTTATGACGCCTGATACTTAAGACTGTACGCGAACTAAGTCGAACAATTTTATAACCACGAAACTAGTACTAACATATTACTCGCCCTAACTCATTCCACCATATTGATGCATTTTGACGCCGCTGTAAAAGTCACTTAATCCATTACTTCATAGGCTATTTTAGACCCATCCTGTTTGACTAAATCTGCCCAAAAGGAGCATTTATTAAAGTAAGTTGTTTTTAGCATTATGTAGTTTTGAAACCATAGAGATAAATAGAGCATTTGCTCTACTCATCGCAATGGTTTCACAAAGTGACATTAACAGAGGCGTTAATAGGCGTCAATATGAGGAAATGGGTTAATGCAACAAACGAAAACATGCTCTATTTATCACAATGGTTTCAAAAGTCAAAAAATGTCTCTTGTAAATGCCTATTTTCAGTAGCTTTATTGAAAGATGTTGGGTCTATAAATATCCTATGACGGAATGGATTAACTCTTTCGGCGCCAATGTCGCATATTGGCACCATTGGAAACAGTGCAGTCCCAGGTCAGATGCCACCTTTTCAAGGCGGCATCTGATCTGGGACATCACTGTTTTCTGTATTATATTAGCACAAGCATACAGATTTTTAAAAACAAAAGTTTTACTAATATACGTTTATTATTAAGTTTAGAATTAAATTTAATATGAAATTTTTATTGCAGACGACACTTTTAAATTTGGCATCAAAATAGTTTTTTACCGGAAGTCACCGGAAGGCGACCGAGGTCACCTGTACAATCAGTTTGAATCCAGACGAGTCACCGAGTTACTCGTCGTCTGATCAGGATCCAACCTGTTTGACACATTTTCTGCATTTTAGAGAAGAAATTAAAGGGAAATCCGCTTAATTAAACAGCAGACCACATTGTTTGCAGAGGAACATTATTTGGCACCAAAGTAGAATACACACGACTGAGACAGTGGAAGAGCGGGATTACCTTGGACGATATAAATGATGTTCTACTTAATAAAAGCCCGTAACCCCTTTCGTGCCACAATGACGGGTTTATGATATCACATGCAAACAGTTTGGACCCAGATGGGACGCCGAGTAACTCGGCGTCTCATCAGGATCTAAACTGTTTGACACCATGTTTACTGTTTTATAAAGAAAATGGAAGAAATGCACACAGTTACACTAAAACTAAACGAAACTATGCACAACAGACGACAATGCTGGCACCGAAAGGGTTAGGCTAATTCGAATAAACGTCCTATACTTCTTGGGGAAACTAACGACCAATAGAATAACCGAATCTTACATGTTAACCACAATTAAAAGAAATATATGTTCTTTTTGAAAAAAAAGCCACAGATGATACAGATGTAGGTAAATGCATACTGAAAGCAATGCAGAAAACTCCCAAAGGAGTTTTCTACAAAGCTTTCATTCTGCAGTATGCAACCACCTGTATACAAACTGTAACAAGCGTCTTTAAAAATATATAACGCCCGGGATTTATAGTACATGCATGCAGCAGAGAAACAGAGAAAGAAATGTTGCCAGGAATGAATTCTGATGATACGCTGAGTTACCATTTGTTATGAAATATAAATACAATGTATAACGATTCGAATGCCGGTCGATCGTTCAAGCATGCGGGAAACGATTGACCAAATGTTGACACTTTACTCTATGAATATTCACGAACGAAAGACCTCATAAATATTAATAAGATTAGTTTCCATAATATCACATGGACACAGGAATTTGTGGCATAATCTACATAATCTATTGAATGAAGTTTAATTTAATTTCCACTAATTCAGAGCTACAGAGCTACTAGAATTGTCATATCGCCACCAAACCCCATGCAGTTACTACTCTCTTTGAGACGATTCTTAGGAGTAGTCACAACATAGGGTTTGGTGGAGGAATAAAGAAGTTATTCTTGAAAATGGTTTAACCCTTCGCTTGCTAAATTTTAAAATACATTTCTCCTTCTTTACCCATGCCCTGTTGTATAATTACATATATCTTCACTGTGTACGCGTATTTCACTGTGTAATCACTGCTGTGGAGTGCACTGGTTGCACAATCAACTTGTAAATAGTGCAGACCCTGATAAGACAGCTCCTGCAGGAGCTGTCTCATCCGGGTCTTCACTATTTACAGGTAGGTATATTGACGTGAATAGCAAGCGAAGGGTTAATGTACCCATCTTATCTGGACCCTTGTGCACATGGAACTTCAGGAATACGTGCGGTTGACCATTGGTCCATTTAACTCTCTCGATGCTGAATTATTTTCACAGTGGAACAGCCCATCAGTATTTAACTCTCGAGTCAACTAAGTATGGAAGACTAGAGACCTTTGAATGACAAACAGCGAAGCCCCTGATCAGAGTTAGCGGAACCCTCTGATGTTAGTCTATACTGATTACAAATGATAGAACAAACGTGTCCCGCATTTAAAGGGTTAACTTTTACCAAAGTGATATTTACATACTCAAGTGTCTTCAGTTCCTTAATTGCTTCCGGACATCCAGTTGACATTTCGGCCGACAGCTCTGTTTCCTGGCATATCTAGTCATAATACAGAACATTTGCCACGGATATCAATTATTTTACCATAGCATTCCGGCACTGGCACAAGATCGAAACAGACTATAGTCAATTTATAACACATACGCAATAATAGATTGGTGTATTAATGTTATAAGCGCTATAAATAGACTATAGTCTTTTTCGGCCAAGTGCCAGTGCATTCCATCAATTAAGTGCTCATTGGCAAGGCGATTTCGCTTTACCTTGAAAGATATAAAGCGATGTTTCTGTCATCGTTTTCAGATATACCATATTCTCCTGAATAAACGTCCTCACTCTATTAAACTTCTTGCGGAAAACTAACGATCAATAGAACAACTGAATGCTACATGTATATGATAACCATTAGCAAAGGAAATAATAATATCAAAACACACGTGATAAGTTAATGTATACTGAAAGCAATGCAGAAAACTCCTATAGGAGTTTTCTGCATTACTGTCAGTCTGGATTAAGCAACCACCTGTGTAAGAAGCGCCTTAAAAATATATAACACCCCCACTGGATCGTTTGTTAGAGCTAATACAATATTCACAGAACTTCCCATGCAACAGAGAATAGAAATATTGCCAAGCAAATTAAAGGTATCGCATTTTGATTCAATTACAATGTACACAGTTCAACCATTTTCTTGCTCAATATTCCTGTATGAAATCAGGAGATCATCAACATTTATTAGTTAGTTTTAACCTTTCGCTTGCTGAATTTTAAAACACATTTCTCCTTCTTAACCCATGCCCTGTTGTATAATTACATATATCTCCACTGTGTACAAGTATATCCCTGTGCAATCACTGCTGTGGAGTGCATTGGTTGCACAGTCAACTTGTAAATAGTGCAGACCCTGATGAGACAGCTCCTGCAGGAGCTGTCTCACCCGGGTCTTCACTATTTACAGGTAGGTATATTGACGTGAATAGCAAGCGAAGGGTTAGGTATGTAAACTTCTCATTAGCTGAGTTTTAATTATGCAAACTTCGCATGAAGTTTGTTACGCTTCGACAAAAACTAAAATCAGATCAACATCTCATGAAGTTTGTTGTGCCTAAAAAATGTAAACCCAGATCAACATCATGCCAAAAGCAAACAGTGTAGGCCCTAATCAGACGGCGCCTATAGGAGCCGTCTGATCTTGGTCTACTCTGTTTGCAAATACGTATGATGGAAAGGGTTAGCCCTTCAAACATTGTCGTCTGCTAAAAAAAATCATTTTATGTTCATTTTTCCTTCATTTGTTTAATTCTAAAACATAGGTATAATAACAAAACAGCATGGTTTCTGACGAGATGTCGAGTTACTCGGCGTCTCGTATAGATTAAAACTGTTTGCATAGGTAATCACAGATGCGGCATTTGCAGTAAAAGGAGAGTTAAAGCTTTGCTAAAACTTCTCAGCGCGATTTGACTGACATGTTACAAAGTTTACAAACAGCTTAGTACCATACGAATCGCCGAGTAATTCGGGGTTCTTGCTAGGATCGACGCTTTTTGACACTAGGTCAGTAGTTCTCAAAATATTTGACCCGTTACTTCATGAATATTCATGTAAGAAATAATATCACCATGAATACCGGTATTAAGAAGGTTTTGTTAATAGCAAACTAGACGCATGACTGTTTGGCCATTATTATACCGTAAGCAAACAGAGCAGACCCTAAACATACGGCTATAGAAGATCATCTGATCTGGGTTTACTCTGTTTGCAAAGGCACGGAAAGGCGTATTTATGGAGGAAAGGGTTAAGGGAACGAACGTAAACAAATGCAGCAGATCAGTTTAAACAGACATTGGTGATTTCCTGAGTTGTAAGACGTATGTACTGAACTGTAAATATAATGGTTCAAATCGCAATCTTTCAAGCTTTCAAGAAACTATTGACCGACTGATTGCCCTATACTCCATGAATATTCATAAACAAAATACCTCATATATATTCATTAGATTAATTGTTATAATTTCTCATGCACACAAGACTATTTTTCCTTGGCCGAAATTGAATAATCATATCTTTATTATATCGTAAGCAAACAGAGCAGACACTGAGGAGCCGTCTGATCTGTGTCTACTCTGTATAAAGGCGTAGAAAGGTGTATCTGTGGAGTAAAACGTTTTAAAAACGGCTCGGATGCTTGTGACACGGCTCATCCGGAGCCAAACTGTTTGCTAGAGAAGTTACGGTTAGCATGGTGATGGTTATAAACAAAACATTTTTACATAATCTGTTGAAAGAAGATGAATTTAGATTCCACTAATTCAGAGTTACATTTAAAAGAAAAGGTGCGTACTCAAATACTAAAATCGTCATTTCCTCACCAAACCCAATGTTGTGACCATTCTTTAGAATCGTCTCTTTGAGTCGATTCTAAAGAGTGGTCATAACATAGGGTTTGGTGGAGAAATAAAGAAGTTATGATTGAAAATGTTTTAATTTACGCATCTTATCTCGACCTTTGCCATATGGCGCTTCAGGAATACCTGCCCTTTACCTTCAACCCTCTCCCTCTTACAAACGTGTTGTTGCGCATTTGCAAACAGGGTAGACCCAGATCAGTCTGTCCTATAGTCTGATCAGGGTCTGCTCTGTTTTGTAATGGAATTTGATAGGCCATTTATTTAGTTTCTTCAATGTTTAAAATATTCCACTTTCCATATTTCATTATAACTATTTTGTCCATGAATATTTAGTAGGTACTGAAATTTGAACAGGACAAGGGTCAACCCATTAAGCTCTTTCGACGCCGAATTTTCAGAAGTGGAATAGTCCATCGGTATTTTATTATAGAGTCCACTGAGTAAGACATTTTTAAAGTTGCCAGAATGTTTTTAATGACAAACAGTCCAGATCCTGATCAGCGGACTCTGGGAGCGCTCTGATTTTGATCTACACTCTTCACAAACATGCGTGTCCTGCACTTAACTGTTTTGGCGCCAAATTTAAAAGTGTCGTCAGCAATAATAATTTCATATTAAATATAATTCTGAACTAAATAATAAAGGTATATTTATATAATTTAGTAAAACATTTGTTTTTAAAAACCTGTATGCTTGGGATAAAATAATACAGAAAACAGTGACGTCCAAGGTCAGATGTCGCCTTGAAAAGGGTTTTACTGTTTTCAATGGTGCCAACAGGCGACATTGTCGCCGAAAAAAGTAAAGGGTTAAATGTTATCAAAGTGATATTTACATACTCAAGTGTCTTTGTTTCCTTAATTGCTTCCGCAAATCCAGTTGAAATTTCGGCCGGCAGCTATGTCTCACAGAATAGCTTGGCAAAGATTTTGTCTTCTGATAGTATATCATAAAGTCTTTATCTGAAAAAGTGCCCGTACTATGTCCATGCAGCTACACGAAATGAGCACGGCTCATAATGGGTCTATTTCATTCATAATTTACATACTTATATCCTCCTTGGTCCGGTATTTCCCGTTTGTTTTCACTACACACAATGACAAAAACACTTCCAACAGTCATGCAATTCATTTGAAGTCTCATTCACTTAATAGTCTTCAAAGTGCTGAATAAATAATTATATAAAATTCGTTGCAAAATCAACGTTTCATCATCTTTGTACTTAATTAAATACAATTCAAATAGCAATTAGACTTGATACTGATATCAGACCCGGGTACCTGGCATTAGTCATGGTATAGAACATTTGCCAATAGCATCAATTATTTTACCGTAGCATTCCAGCGACTACGTACAAATTGGCGAGACGATTTTGCTATTTTCCAGCTTTGTGTTAATCAAGCATTCCCATCATGCATATTTATTCAAGACATAATGACGTAAAACATAAATGCATCATGATATTCATTAGCTGAAGTTTTATTATCATGTAAGAACACATGATGTGCCGGCTATTGTGGGAATTATAGAATCAGGGTCCCTGCTTATAAAACTTTTAGTTGAGACTGAGTTCGTTCTCAAGGTTTTGATTGGTCAGATTTGAGCCTTGGCTCAAATCTGACCAATTAAAAGCTTGAGAACTCAAATCTGACCAATCAAAAGCTTGAGAACAAACTCAGACTCAACTAAAAAGCTTTATAAGCATGGATCCTCACCTACATTAGCAAATAGAGCTCAGACAGGGGCCTTCTGATCTGAGTGTACTGTGTTTGTGAAGTCGTTAATCCTTTCACCGCAAATGTCGCATTTATGCATCAATACAAAAAGTGAAGTTCCTGATCAGACTCCGACTTGAAAAGGCTTGAAATATTGCGTTTTGAACCATTATATTTACAATTCAGTACATAAACGATACGCCTTACAACGCGGGAACACACAAATATCTGTTTAAACTGATCTGTTACATTTGTTTACGTTCATTCTCTTAACCCTTTCCTCCATAAATACGCCTTTCCACGCCTTTGCCAAACAGAGTAGACACAGATCAGATGATCTTCTATAGCCGTATGATCAGGGTCTGCTCTGTTTGCTTACGGTATAATAAAGATATGATTCTACATCTTCAGTCATGGCCAAACAGCCATGCGTCTAGTTTGCTATTAACACAACCTACTTAATACCGGTATTCATGGTGATATTATTTCTTACATGAATATTCATGAAGTAACGGGTCAAAGATTTTGAGAACTACCGGCCTAGTGTCAAAAAGCCTCGATCCTAGCAAGAACCCCGAGTGACTCGTCGATTCATCTAGAACTAAGCTGTTTGTAACATGTCAGTCAAGTCGCGCTTAGCAGTTTTAGCAAAGCTTTTAATTACTGCAAATGTCGCATCTGTGATTACCTTTGCAAACAGTTTGGATCCACACGAGACACCGAGTAACTCGGCATCTCGGCAGAAACCATGTTGTTTGTTATTATAGCCTACCTATGTTTTAGAAATAAACAAATGAAGGAAAAATGAAAATAAAATGATTTTGTTTTTGCAGCAGACGACAATGTTTGAAGACAAACAAATTGGCAGCGAAAGAGTAAACCCTTTCTTTTCCTTCATTTAAAAACCTTTTCACGCATTTGCAAACAGAGTAGACCAAGATGAGACGGCTTCTATAGGCACCGTCTGATTAAGGCCTACTCTGTTTGCTTTTGGCATGATGTTGATCTGGTTTTACATTTTTAAGCACAACAAACTTCATCTAATGAGAAGTTTGCATAATTAAAACTAACTAATAAATGTTGATGATCTCCTGATTTCTTACATGAATATTTAATCAAGATGCGATACCTTTAATCTACTTGGCAACATTTCTATTCTCTGTTGCATGGGAAGTTCTGTGAATGTTGTATTATCTCTAATAAACGATCGAGTGTGTGTGTGCGTGTGTGTGTGTGTGTGTGTGTGTGTGTGTGGGGGGCGTTATATATTTTTAAAGGCGCTTCTATAGAATCAGACCTACATTATTCGATTAGCAAATAGAGCTCAGACAGGGTCTGAGTTATTCAATTAGCAAATATAGCTTCTGATCTGAGTGTACTATGTTTGCAAAGTCGTTAACCCTTTCACCGCCAATGTCGCCTTTATGCACCACTACAAATAGTGCAGTCCTAGATCAGACGCCTTTTCATGGCGGCGTCTCATCAGGAACTTCACTTTTTGTCTCAAGCTCTATTTCTATACCTGTGCTTTATTCCTTTTAAATTTGCAGTTATTTATCTCATTTCCTTATTGTACCAAATGATTTAACAAAAATGGATTGCAGACGACAATTAGAAATATGGCACCAAAAGAGTTAAACAGCGTCTTGGTTGAGTAAATGGTTAGAACCATCGTTAGAATTAGTGAAAAAATCGATATTTCGAAGTTTTAATATTGTAGAATTGAGAAATAGTTAGGCAGGTGGCTGCTTAATGCAAGATCAAAGTCGTGCAGAAAGCTCCTAAAGAAGCTTTCTGCATGACTTTCACCCATCATTAAGCTTCCATCTGCCTTAAAGACCGATACTAAATTCTGAAAGAAGGAGCTCCTTCGAGAGCAAAAGCAACAATGCAAAATCAGAAAGTTGCAAACTCGGTTTAATTGAGTCTGTTCATGAGCAGTAATTCAAAGTGGAATACTACTCACACCCCAAGCACCAGCTTGGTGGTATTCAATTTTCAAATCTAATGACATCGAAACTAATGATCCCGAAGGACCAGCATTAAATACCGATACTAAGACTTGTTTTAGTGTTCGAACTGTCGGAGGTTATCTGTTTATGAGCATTTATCATTCTTTTATCCGGGGATGTGAGGTTTGCAACATCATAAAGGATATGATCGTACGACTGACACTAGTTTTGTTCATTACAGTATATGTCAATCCCTCACTCACTGTCGGCGAATTGACTCACATTTCGAAAAGCTTGGATCAAGATTAGACCAAGAATAACCCGGCGTCTCATCATTTAGCCTTCGATGTTGTGTTCCATTTTGGCCATAATAATCTGTTAACCTTTTAGATTGATGTTACACGCGTGCGTAAGTGCGTATTTGTAGCTACGCCCCTGATTGATTTTACATTTAGAAATCTATTTGATAAAATCTTTAAGAAGTTAAGAACTAGAAAACTACTCGTATGTCCTTTAAGATGTGTAACCATCATACACGGGAAGTATTCTGATTAAGAAACTTATTGATACAGACATTAATCCAAAGAACTTAATCAATCTCATAGATGGGACACATGCAAATACTCATGAGCCAGATCAGGGTCAATGCTTATAAAGCATTTTAGCAGAGTCTGAGTTTGTTCTCAAGCTTTTGATTGGTCAGATTTGAGCCAAAGCCTCAACTAAATATTTTATAATGGATGTGCCCCAGCTCTGATTATACCAGTATATGTTGTGTTTGCTTTGCAATGGATGGGTCCCGGCTCTGATTGATTTTTACAATCGTACTGCAAATAATATGGAACGTAATGGGTAAAAACAAACTTCATACGGGTTATTCTCGGGCGGATACTGTAGATAACATGGAACATGATGGGTAAAAACAAACATCATACAATGGATGGGTCCCGGCTCTGATTGATTTGTACGAGCGTACTGTAGATACTATGGAACGTAATGGGTAAAAACAAACAGCATACGGGTTATACTCGGGCGGATACTGTAGATAACATGGAACATAATGGGTAAAAACAAACATCATACGAGTAATATGGTCTGAGGAACACCATGACGTCACTAAGAACTGACCAATGAAAAAAAGCATGTTACCTATGATGTAAACGAACATTTTTCGACGATGCGTTTTCTGTCTCAAACATGAATATTTGAAGCAAAATATAGGGTAACACAGTCAGGTTACGGTGTTCGACGAAATTAGTGACAAAAGAAACAAATGCTATGGAATTTGAATGCAGAGAAACAAGTCAGCTGTTCTGCAAACTCTGGAAGCCAAAATCAGATGGTTCCTAAAAAGCCCTCTGTTCAGGGTCGGCACCGTTTTCCATTCCAAATCATTTTGTAAATTGGAACCCATCATACTGAATCAACCGGGCCATTTAGAAAATAATGAATGGACTCTTCGAGACGATTCTAAAGAATGGCCACAACATTGGGTTTGGTGGTGAAGTAAAGCAGTTATTTCTGAATTGTTTGGTTTTTTAGATTTATGCATCTTATTTGGACCTCTGAATGTACTATCCTTATTTTACAAAGAAACAACTTTTCCTTTTCATATTATTACATTCAATATATTTTGCCCATGTTTCGACGATAGATAGATAGAGCGCAAGGCACATGGTGCAGATAAGACGTGTAAAATAAAACACATTCAATAACATCTAGTTTATTTCTTCACCAACCACTATGTTGTTACTCATATAAGACGTGTGAATTAAATAACGATCAAGAAAGGTCCTTGAATTCTCCACAAAACCCTATGTTGTGACCAAAACAAAAGGTGTAAATTAAACCAAATTCAAGAACACAGTTATCCGTTATTTAAAGTATTGCCCCTTTATTTCCCTACCAAGACCGTTGTTATGCCCTCTCTTTAGTAGACTTGTTCCAAACTTCTCGATATTTAGATGATATTGTTACCCTTTCTTTGATCCTCTGATTCCTACAATTTACCCATAAAAACTCAAATTAAATAAGACTAACCCTTTCGACACTTATGCAGCTCTTCTTGATCTAGACCTTGAAATTGACAATGACGTGACTTCTTCTAAAATGTATGACAAAAGAGATGATGTTGATTTTGATATTGTAAATTCCCCTTATCTTGACAGAGATATTCCCCGCGCCTAATCTTATGGGTTTATATTTCTCAACTTATTCGTTTTGCTAGAGCTTGTTCATCTATTGACGAGTATAACAGTCGAAATCTCATTTCAACTGAAATGCTCCTTAAACAAGGATATTCACAGATACCATAAAGTAAGAAAAACTTTCTCTAAATATTTATAGCGAATTCTCTCATTTCTTGGCACGTACACATGTAATTTCAAGGCGCTCCTGCGACACGGTATTTTACATACTGAGTTTTATGCTGATGTGATTTACAAACTTCGTAAGATTATTGGACATACCATTTTTTTCACTTTGTTCAACAAATTTGTTAATAAAAACACTCATTAAAATGGATATGATCCTATAGTACTACAGCATACTGCATGTTTGGCTGTCAACCCTTTTACAGTTGGCAATCACGCTGGCCTCTTTGCATGTACGCCGACAAGAAAGGTTTAGTACTCTATGTAAGCGACCTCTTAAATCCGCAAATTAATTTGTATTGTCCATTGAAATGTGAGATATCAACGTTTCACTGTACATCATATTCTCTTATGTTTCAATAGATTCGCTTCCAGTATTCCAAACTATATTATTTAACTCTTTGTGCGCTTGTGGCGTAACCGTGATTACCTATTCAAACATTTTGGACCCAGATGAGATATAGTTGGCGAAGAAATGAGATGTTCTTTTAAGATTTGAAAATGACACCAATTGTTGCTAACAAAACGTAATTAGCTTGCAATGAATTAAAATGCCGTGGTCAGTTCGTTTAACCCTTTGCTGTATAAATATTCAATTAAGAATTAAGGGCTATATTTTATATTTAATTTGGTATAATAGTATGAAATTTTTGCCCAGGCTGAACTTTTAGAATCAGATCTATGTTATTCCATAAGCAAACAAAACTCTTGCAAGAGCCGTCTGATCTTGGTCTTCTCTGTTTACGGTTAATTGTAATGGTAACAGATGTACGTAAATGTTTGTTTTCTTTTATCAAAAGTCCGGTTTAGAGGGTTCTATCGTATTCGTATACACATGGATTCCCTTTTTATAAAGGTAAATTAATATATGACAGTTTTGCTCAGACTGAAACTGTAAAATCAGATCTATATTATACCTTAAGCAATCAGAGAATATCTTGATTAGACGGCTCCTATAGGAGCCGTCTGATCTAGGTCTACTCTGTTTGCAAATGCCCGCAAACTTGTTCATATGAAGGAAATGGTTGATAATTTGATAACAAAATTCAACAAAAGTGAAACAGACGAGAACGTGTACAACCTACAACAATGTTGGCACTTGCATAGTTAATTAACGTACTTAAGGTCAGCAATGTTCATACTATTACCTTTTATTCCAGCCATATCTACTAGCAATCTCTTTTTGCCAACTGCTGAAAAGCATCTCTCTTTTATATCCCACAGTCAAGTTTCAAAAGTATGGTGATTGGGTAATGGTTACTAGCGAACACTTAGTTTCCTAGTAGGGTCTACCAGTGTACCGCGCGAACATTTTTCACTTTCATGGGATGCGAACTGACTTAAACCAGGATATGCGCCAATCTGATGTCGTGAATATAACAGTGGAACTTGACCCATTCGGGGCGGGATTACTTAACAGCACAAGTCTTTATTTGATTAGTGAGGAAACAGAAAGTAAGAATATTTTAACAGGAAAATCCCTCTTCAGTGACCACTTAGGAAATCATCACTGGTGACGTTAAAAGAAGGTGATTGCTTAATGCAGGACGAAATAAATGCAGAAAGCTCCTGTATTAAGCTACCAGCTGCCTCTAAGACCTAAACAATTGTTGTGTTGCATTTGAGTTAACCGTATATATTTATATATATAACACTTAATACATTGTGTGGGAATATTTAATTATCTCTGCAAATGGGGAAGATACAACAGAGACCGCACGAGCCCTCACAAGACCCCTTGGGACTCAGCATCTCATGAATAATTTTATTTACCCAGCTTTCAGTTACAATGATCTCAGTTATTTATCTCATAGATGTACTTTCATAGGTGGATACAGTTTGTTCACTTAAATGTTTTCGTTATACATGCACTTTACCACTGTATTTGCCGTCGCGGTTGTTGTTGATTAGTCGGAGAGGGGATACGTTTATTTACACTGTTTGTCTTTTAGGGTGGGGATGGAATAAGTGTGAGATTGGGCGCCTATAAACCGGTTTAACCCCCCAGTGACTTTTGTCACTGACCGTTCCAAGGCGGTGCTTCCATCTTCCCCCTATTGTGTGTTTGTTTTGTCTTTGTGCGTCTCTTGTTGTTTTTATAGATTATGTACATTTGCTGTTTCCTTGTGTTGCTGTTCGGGCGACTGTTTGTTCTGTATGTGGTGTTTCCTGTATGACTCATTTTTGTACTTTTGTTAAGCTTCTGGGAAACTTTTGACTAAGCGCGACAACACTTGGACCGTGATGAGACGGCGTCTGATGTTAATACAAGTAAGAAGCATATGACATTCAGGCAGAATAAGAGTTAATGCACTTGTAAGAACAGTTGTGCTTAGGAAATTCCAGCAGTGATATACAAGTAAAAACATGCTTTGCCGTCCTTTTTTTTATATGCTTTGACTATAATGTTTCTGCATATGGCGTTTAGACGCAAAGCTGATGAATTCGAATTGATTTGTATTAACACTTTCCCTGTTTAATTTTCATGTAAGAAATAATAACATCGTGCATATTTATTGGCTGATTAGTTATAAGGGCATATATACACAGGGTGTTTTGGCTCAGGTAGAAACTGTAGAATCGTCAGGCTAAAAGTATTAACCCATTTGCTCCCAGTGGATTCACCCATGCTTATATATTGGGGTAGTCTATCTTTTATCTAAGGGTTGTCTGGTCTAAATTTTCATTTTTCTTTGTTTTATATTACATTTCCTATCAGCAAACAGTTTAGACACTGTCCTTCTGCCTCCTTCATAAATTGAGGGGCTTACTTGTCGCTAACCACGTTGCAATATGCACACAGTGTTTAATTTCTGGTTCATAAATACATTCTAACTATAACCAGCCACGGTGACATGCATGGGGATTCGTTGTATCTAAACATATTCAATCATCGACGATTCGTGCCGTGTAATTTTAGAAGGTTCTCGTTTGGTTTGATTTGATTTGGATTTTATCGGGGTTTACGTCGCTATCAGTCATATCGCGACGTCCTGCTAATTACAGGTGGATAAAGATCCAAGCGGCTGTTATCTGCTCTTGTGGAAGAACATGATTGCGTTAAAAGAGAACATTTTGCTAAAATGAATTAGAGTTAGAAAATGCAGTTATGGATAAAGAGTAAGTACGGGGATTTTAATTGAGATTAAAAAAAATACCGTTAAGTACAAAAATGGATTTCAAGAGATTCGACAATAATAGTAGTACTTTATGACTATGCTACTAATAATATCCTTTAAAAGTGCATTGGGGGAATTAAATTTGAAATCAATGCACGTGTTAGGTTTCCGCTTCTAACTGTCCATATTTTCAGAGTTGTTACTCGAGTTTCACAAGCATTATTACAAACTCTCTATTTTTAAGATGTTGATATGGCCAGACATTGCAGAAATATATAGCCTTGACCTGAAAGTATATTTGTCAGTTTGGTATGAAAATTGAGTAGTTGATGTCTCGAACACCTTTAATTTGAAAACTATTGATTTGATACTATCCATACATAATAGATCTGCAAAGACGTAATTTGTATGTGTTTAGCGCCAGGCTTTGCTGTTTTATTTCCAATTGAAAATGTGAATATCTTTTCATTTTTGCATGAAACATGGGTGTGGTTGTTGTTGCGTAAACGTAGGTGGTTAGTGTTGCGTTATCAAGGCGATCATAGTGTTATCGATAGTGCTACCGTGACAAATTGGATGTGCTGCAAAAAATTAGATGCTGCAAAATAAGTCGTTATTTAACCCTTTACTCTATAAATACACATTTCTACGCCTTTGCAAACAGAGAAGACACTGCTCAGACGCCTCCTGTAAGAGCCCTCTGATCAGGGCCTGCTGTGTTTGCCTATGGTATGACACAGGGTTGGTTCTACAGTTTCTGCCAGGTCTAGACACTCCCGTGACCATGTGCTATTTAAAAAAGGAAGTACATTTTGTGATGTCATTATGTCTTACATGAATATTCTTGGACTAACGGGTTAAGTAATTTGGCCAATGATAACTTCAAATTTAACCCACAATCAGTGGAATAGATAATACGTTTCAATTAACCCTTCGCTTGCTGAATTTTAAAATGCATTTCTCCTTCTTTACCCATGCTCTGTTGTATAATTACATATATCTTCACTGTGTACAAGTATTTCGCTGTTCAATCACTGCTGTGAAGTGCACTGGTTGCACAATCAACTTGTAAATAGTACAGATCCTGATGAGACAGCTCCTGCAGGAGCTGTCTCACCTGGGTCTTCACTATTTACAGGTAGGTATATTGACGTGAATAGCAAGCGAAGGGTTAAAATATTGCTAGCAATATTTTTCCAACTATATATTCCCACCAAGCCCTATGTTGTGTCCACTCACTAGAATAACATCTTAACTACTTGAATACTCACCCGGTTGTTTCGAGCGTTAAAATATGACGCTCCACTGTGTGTTACAGCAACAACAACAGAAGGGATGTTGGGAAAAAAGTGTTGGCTTATGTTTGTGTGATATATGCAAGTCGGCGAAATTTGAATGTGACAATAATTGTTGCATTCGTGTTTCTTTGTTATCATCTTCAAATCCACTGACTTACATGTAGCAATGCAGTCAAATCGTTTTAATAACATTTAATTTTCTTGTTCTATATTTATTCCAAATAGTATGCCAAATATCAATCCCTATTGACTATTCTTGAAAAAATAGTTATAAGGAAATATTGACAGTGGAAAGTTGTAGCCATTTTAGAAACTAAATAAACATCTATTAAATTCCATTAGCAAACAGAGCATATGCTGATCAGACGGCTCCTACAGGAGCCGTCCGACCTGGGTCTACTGTTTGCAAATACGTGAAAACACGTTTATATGAAGGGAAGGGTTCAATTCACTGACTTATTTGTTTAGTTTTATCGTTTAAGAAAATAGATATAAATGCTTGTTATATAGACCAAAGAGCATCCGTCATACAAGGTGATTAAACATAATTAAACATTATGACTATTACATAACATTAGTAATTAAAACGATTGTTCCCACACTTAATATAATTGCTTTTAATACATAATTTATTATAGTTAAGCGTATTCTTTTAGCATGTACAATTGTATTACGCATCAATACGCTCGTAAGATGCATGGCCATTTAAAATATTTAACCATTTACTCCATAAATACGTCTTTTTGCGCCATTGCAATCAGAGAAGACCCAGATCAGATCTACTCTGTTTCCTTATGGAATAATACATACAGTAGAACCCCTCTAATGCGACCACTGAATGAATAAATATTGGTGTCTTTATAAGCAGGTGGTTAATTAATGCAGGACAAAAGTTATTACTTTTTTCCTGTATTAAGCTACCACCTGCCTTTACCACTGAGACTTATACCTGTTTTAAGTGGTCGCATTAGAGGGGTTTACTGTATCTGATTATAATGTTTCTGCTATGGCAAACATTTCACGTGTTTATATGCCATTTAATATTTTAGGTCATTATTTCATACTTAAATATTCATGGAGTAAAGGGTTTATTGTGTTATATTGACTAAAAGTTGAATATTGCAATACAATTATGTCATATATGTCCATTGACCAATTTGTCCAACCAAGCAGTAGTATTTTGAATTTTGAAAAATGTCCGATAAAGGTATACCATGGACAGTATTTCAGACGTTTGCGGTTAAACATTCGGTCCTTAACTGTCTTAATGTAAACAATTAGCGGGTAAAACTATATCTAAAGCACATTGCAATACACGATCGCCTACCCTTTCATCGCAATTGACAGAACAGATCCAGATCCATGTGCCATTGTCAAAAACAACATTCATTATGTCATGATGTTTTACATGAATATTCATGGGGTAAAGGTTAACACTTTACTCCATGAATATACATATAAGAAATAATGATTTATTATGTATAATATGATTACCTTTTTATTATAATACCCCGGGGGCCCCCGTCTGACTTTTTTCATGGGTACCATGGTGTTTAGTAGGGTCTGCTGAATGCAAATAAAAATTGTACCCATGAAAAAAATCATTCCTGCTATGGGTATTTCTGTTTCCATGGCAACCAGTGATATGGATAACGACGGAGGGTAAAGGCTATAATGTAGTATATCTATGCTATTTTGGGCACTTAGAGTTTGAAACTGGTGTCAAACTAAAGGTAAGACCCCGGGGTATAACGCATGAACAAAACAAAAATCATTGTTTTGATATATCATTTATGATAATTAATATTATTTCCAAATCTACAATATACCTATAACGAGTATGTACAACTATGTTGTGCATAAATGCGCTCGTATGGTCATACCATGGTGCGGAACAATAATACAGAGCACCAAAGTCGCTTTTAATAATGTTAAACACAACATTGAGTAATGTCATAAGTAAGTGAAGTGTTCGAAGTGAACACAACAGTGGAAATAGTGGTCCTGTATATCGACACTACATTATTAGTACGTCATATTACCTTTCTAGCTCTGCTCCTTTTGCTAACAGAATATGATAGATCTGTGTCTTTAGTTTCTAAAATGGCTACAATGTTCAGGAAAAGGGCTTTAGCGAGACTCCAATGTAAAGATATATAGACACATATATAGATAAACATAAATGTAGATAGGCCCTCGTATATGTTTATTCAGGAATTAAGGCAATAAATGCCCACCACACGACACAAAGATAACATATTAACTCATGCACATTTTCAAGTTCGCAAAACACATCGAAAGGAAGACAACTTAATGGAAATATATATGTGTTACCTCCCTTTAAGTACTCATACTATAAGAATAATTGGCGTGTAAAGACAAACTGTCTCAAACCTGATCTGTGGTCTCTTGTAGGAGCCATATGATCAGGGTCGATGTAGTGTTTGCTAAACCCATGGCGGCCAAATGTTGCGGGTCTTTATCAGAAGCCCAGAGCTACAGATAATAGAGGATCGTAACCAAATACTAAACTAGTCATTTCTCCACTAAACCCTATACTGTGACCACTCTTTAGAATCGTCTCGAAGGAGTGGTCACAGTATAGGGTTTGGTGGAGAAATAAAAGAGTTATTCCTGAAAATGTTAATTTTACGCATCTTATCTGAACCTCTGGTAGGCGTCGTGTCCCAGTGGACGGTTGACTCTTTGTGCATTTACTGCTTACCTTTCACCGGACGAGTAATCTTGAAAGAAAAATTGATATCACTGCTATTCATTAGCTGCAGTTTTATAATGACATAGGTTTGGTTATGGCAGACACCGTAGAATCAGATATAATTATGTAAGTCTATAAGCAAACAAAGCAGACCGGACCATATGGCTCCTATTGGCAGTCCTTCCTAAAAAGCAGCATTGATTGGACGTGTTTGAGTGGTTTCTGTTTCTTTTGATAACATTTATTTTCGTATATTAGTGGAATAGTATATTGTGGTCAGAGGTCAAGATAAAATGCTTAAATTTAAGCGTTTCCAAGAATAGTTATTTCCCTCACCAAAGCGTATACTGTGACTTCTCTTTAGAATCGTTTCGAAGAGACGATTCTAAAGGGTGGTTACAGTATTCGGTTCAGTGGAGAAATGACGATTTTAGTGTTTGGGTATCTGTAGCTCTGATTAAAATTGGTTCTATGTTCTGTATTATCGTGATTACCCTCTCCCCTCACCCCTATTCTCACATCATACCCGTTGACATCCCACAGAGCCTTGGTCTTTCTTAATCGCACCCATAGTACATGTTTGATCAGCTCTGTTAACTACATGTACATTATTTCTGCCAGGATAAAATATTCCCTTGTTCAAAATGCCAGTATAAAAATGCATATTATCAATATGCACGATGTCATTATTTTCTTCTAAATTATAATGGGTGAAAACTATTTCCTTTATTTAACGCCTTTTCACGCTTTTGTAAACGGTTCCTTTAAAGAATGGGTAAAACCACCTGTTTAATACCTTTCCTCAAGAATGATTATGCAAGAACATATAACTTCATAAATAGTCATTAACAATTTGAAACGTAGTCTATAGATCTACCAGAAACTAAACAACCAGTTCTTTATACTTCTTTTAGCAAACATAGTAGACATAGGTCTGATACGAAGGTCACCTGATCTCGGTCAACTATGTTTGCAAATGCACCAAAAGGCTTCTATTTGAGGCAGAGATACATTTAAACAAGAGGCCTATGATGACTTTGATATCGCTCACCAGACAATCAGAGGACAATATTTTCGAAGTTTTCTCTATGTTTTATAGAAAACTGACCACCCCTGGGGCGGGGCCTCATTTGAACACATGGGCATAACTCTTATAACTTTTGTAGAGGACTTCCACATTATGCTATGTGCCGAATATGAAAGCTGAGAACCACCTTCCATTTTCAGAGGAGAAGATTTTCAAAGTTGTCATAATAGGTTTCAATATAAAACATGGCAAAAACTCAAAACCTACATCATAGCTAACTAAGTCCCAAATGAGCAATTTACACACTCCAGCAATACATGTTTGCTAAAAATTGCCACTGGTCAAGCAACCAAACTGATTTGACCTGACCACTATACTCCATGAAAACCAATGATTGTCTCTGACCAGCAAAGGATAATATTGGATATTAATTGAAACGGCAGACTGCTTGCCACCCCTGGGACGAGGCCAATTTGGACCCAAGGGGCATAATGTATATAACTTTTGTAGAGGACCTAAACATGGTGATATGTGCCAAACAGGATAGCTGAGAACCTCCCAGTTTCAGAGAAGATTTTCAAACTTTTCACTATATGTTTCTATTGAAAAGTGAGCTACACTTGGGAAGGGTCAA
Organism: Azorinus chamasolen; assembly: GCA_963576725.1. Lineage (NCBI taxonomy): Eukaryota > Metazoa > Mollusca > Bivalvia > Cardiida > Solecurtidae > Azorinus > Azorinus chamasolen. The sequence goes on from OY755241.1 coordinate 57,500,163, forward strand.
TTTTGACAACAGGGGCATAATTTATATAACTTTTGTAGAGGACCTAAAGATGATGATATGTGCCAAACATGAAAGTTAAGAACCGTGTAGATTCAGGGGAGAAGATTTTTAAATGCTCAAATTGTTGACGACTGATGACGCACGGTGAACGACGCACGGCGGACACCGAATGACGCACGCCGACGGACAGCAGACATCAGGCGATCACAAAAGCTCACCCTGAGCACTCATTTTTGTGCTCTGGTGAGCTAAAAGTTGCAATGCAGTACAAAAGTACCTGTTTTGCAGACAAATGTCAATATTTATCTAATATCAAAATAAGTACAGTAAACTCCCTGAAAACCGGACCCCTTCCGGACTTGGCCAAAAGTCCGGTTTTCTGAGAGTTCCGGTTTTCAGGGAGTTTACCAAAATTGAAAAGTTGACATATCCATAACCCTGCTTCCTAAGTGTAGTGGTCTTATCATAACGGATATTTGTTATCAATATTTATATCTCTTTGATTATTACATGTATCTTATAATGGTTCTTAAAATATAATCTGAAACAATAATGAATAAGCAATAGTTTCACTCCATAAGTCAATTAACCTGTTTAAATATATCATAGTTCGCAATATTTTGTTTCTAAACATACCTGTAAACACATTTTCAACAAACAATCTTGAAAACGTATTTGTCGGCATATTTATCACTGTCATTATACGATATTAATTTCAAGGGGATAACGGTTACGATTATTACATGTTCTGCTGCACCGTTTAGTGTTATTCACGCCTAGATAGATAACACGCATAACCGCTTTAATGACAACAATGTGATTTTCACACCAATCAAAGATAGCCCTCAAGCTAAGTTTGCAATACACACAACCCTGACATGTTGTTTGTATAAGCTGCGTCCGGTATTCAGAGAACTAATATAGAACAAAATCAGTATGCAGCTAAAGAAAAGCGTCCGGTATCCGGAATTCAGAGAGTCTGATTTTCAGGGAGGTTTTTGCATAAATACGGGACTTCGAAATTCGTCCGGTATTCAGAGAAATCCGGTTTTTAGAGAGTCCGGTTTTCAGGGAGTAATTTAAAAGTAAACCTCTCTAAACCGGACGTTCAAATTACTATCAAGGCCGATCTTTAAGACAGGTGGCAGCTAACTGCAGGGTGAAAGTTATACAGAAAAGTCCTGTTGAAGGTTTCTTTATAATTTTCAGCCTGCATTAGGCAGCCACCTGCTTCAATGAATTAAATTAATACCTGAATTTCCAGTTTAGAGGAGTTTACTGTGACTTTAAATAACATTTGCAAATTACGTCAATGATACAAGTAGAAACGTACAATCTAGCTGCCACATACAATATACTTATTTACATGCTTTCACCTCCCGCGTTCTATTGATACAGCTTCATTCTGTCAAATCTATTTTAAAGAAAATTGTGTCAGTGCAAATAGTGTAGACCCAGATGAAAGGGTTCCTCTATGAGCCCTCTCATCTGGGTTTAAACTATTTGCAAATAACACGTGTCCCACTGAAAGGCAAACCGATCATCATCTTTGAAATCATGTTTATATCTGAACTGGAAGACATTTGCTACCGAGTCGGACACATTGAGATGTATCATTGGCTTACAGAAATATTTAACCCTTTCCCTGATGAATATTCATGTAAGAAATTATGACATATGACTATTTATCAGCTGATTGTATTATAGTAGCATATGTTCACGTAATTGATTGGTTTTGGTAGAAAATGTAGAGCCAAATCTGTTAAAACTGCATAAGCAAAGAGCAGACTCTGATCAGATGGCTTCTACAAAAGTCATCTGATCTGGCTCTTCTCTGTTTGCAAAGACGTTAAAAGGGTTTATTAGAAAGAAAGGGTTAAGACTTTCCCTCATATAAACGTGTTTTCACGCATTTAAAAACAGAGTAGAACCAGATCAGACGGCTCCTAGAAGAGCCGTCTGATCAGGGTCTACTCTGTTTGCTAATGTAATTTGATCGATCTGTCTCTTTGCTTTTTAAATTGTCTACAATGTTCTACTTTCCATATTTCTTTATAACTATTTTGTTAATGAATATGCAGCACGTATTGAAATTTAGCCTAAATACAGAACAGGGAAAGGGTTACATATGATTAAACTGTAGGTCCAGATCATCCTCCGTCTCATATAATGGTGTCTGATCTGGATTCACACTGTAGAAGATGTAGATGTGACAGGAAAAATCCTTATAATTGTATGTCGAATAATAAATGATTGCCGATTCAGGAAAAGTGTTGCGATCAGCAAAGTACATGATCTGAGTATATCCAGTTTGCAAATGAATGAGCGTTCTTGGCCCCAGAGAGCAGACAGCTGAGCATTTCGTCTGCCAATATTGTTAACACAATTGCGGGTGTTGAAGCATGTCCGAGTCGATAATGGACCAAATGACAATTGACATCTTATCGTGTGGATTAAATAATACGTTATGGTCTGTTCGTATTAATTGCCTCATCGATTCTGGAGTATATAACGTTTAAATGTGCCATTATCATGACACTTTCCCTTGTCACAATGTATGTCCTGTATATTTCACCGGTAAAAGAATTTTCGAAATTGTCATGTAAAAAATCACGAGATATCACGTACTCGGGTGTGCTTGTCTCTGTATTTAACGCGTTAAGTCCGATTTTCAAGACACATACGACGCTGTAGGTCCGTGATTTCAGTTCGTCCAGCTTTTCTCGAAGCGTGCCTGTTGTAGATCCGTCGTTGACTGATTCTCCAATCTCTCCATTGGTACATAAGTAGTGAAGTTGGGGCAGGTGTTTGTAGAGCAACGACCAGTGAGAGAGAAATACTGATGCCGCCTGAAAACGAATTATACATTCAGAGATGCGCACTCAAATACAAAAATTGCTCTTCCTACACCAAACTCTATGTTGTGATAACTTTTTAGAGACGATTCTAAAGAGTGGTTATGATATAGTGTTTGGTGGAGAAATAAAGAAGTTTTCCTTGAAAATGTTTTAATTTAGGCAACTCATGTGAAACCTCGGATACATATTAAATGTCACCCTTTCGTTCACTATTAATTTCGTATGTAGAATTTGTCGTCAGCTACATTTTCATTATCAAAATTTCTTCTATTTTCTTTCTAGGGACATAATAGCATAATCAAAAAGCTCCTACAGGAGTTTTCGACATTAATTTTGACATGCATAAAGCTGTGAATTTGTCCAGAATAGAAATCGTTTAACGCAAACTTCTGTTATCTGGATTAAATACTTAAATACATGTAGTGTTATACCACAAACCACGTACATCGATGGTCGCATTTTGAGCTTCAGCCTCGGTCGTATTGGCATTTGTTGGCTCCATGAAGTGAATATCTTGAGGGTCGTTTAAGCGGTTTGTTGTAAAAAGTGTTGGGAAGCCTGACTTGATCTGTAAATAGAGATAGAAACATAGTAGAAACATGAAACAGCAAAATGCAGGATATTTCAGCATTACTTTCGACCTACATTAAGCTGTGTACTTGAGAATGTGTCATGAAGGTGCTTTCAGCATTACTTTAGACCAGCATTAAGCTGAAAACTTGGGACATTGTTCAGGTGATAAATCGCATGACTGGACCCTTTGTTATCTCGAAGTAATTTATATGGTGTCTTGAAGTTCAGAGATATCGAAGTCCAGCTGTATTAAAAAAAGAAACACAATTTCTTCATTTTTATTCTACAAGTTTCCACAGATATGTCTTTGATAAATTCTAATAAAAGTTGTGATGATCTAATATTAAACGTTTCCGAACGTGACCTAGATTGACTCTACGTATGTAACGCATCTATTGTTCAAAAGCTCCCATACTTCTACAAACTGGATGCGTTTGAACCAATACTTACGAAATTTAGTATTTCCTCTGATAAAAGTTTAGTGCCATAGGTTCTTGTTTTAAGATCTGCAATCACGACCTCCAGGGCAGGCACCGCGGCTTCATCTGCGAAGCCGCATATATCCTCTAGTCCAGTGCTGCCCTCTACAGTCATATCCCGCATCGACGCAATCACAGCCAGTGCAACTAAGTTAAGTAACGAATGAGGCGAAGTTCCTAAGAAAACAAGTAATAATACAGGTGTTATTCATTGCATGATAATAAAGTAATTACATATGAACTTCGATATCTCAAACTTTAAGGGACCATACAAATTACTTCCAGATAACAGAACGCTGAGTCATCCAATTTGTAATCTAGACAATATCTCATGTTCACAGCTTAATGCTAGTCTAAAATAATGTTGAAAGCTCCTGTGAGAGCTTTCAGCATTACATTCGGCCTGCATTAACCTGTCATATGTGTTTCTAGATATGTGTAGCGATACATTTAAGACCAACACTTTATTTTGAATTTTGGAAGGGCCGAAGTTTCTCCCTAAACTCGAGTTATCCGAGTTCAAGATAACGAAGTTCAACTGCAAATGGAGGACTTTACTGTGTCAAGGATAAATGGCGTACCTCAAATACTAAGATCGACATTTCTCCATAAAAATCCTGTCGGCACCATATAACTATGAATATTCATGTAAAAATAATGACGTCACGGATATTTATTAGATTAATTGATGCAATACAATATAGGCACAGGGAACTGTTGTCACCTTTTCAAACATTTTTGATCCAGATGAGTCACCGAGTTACCCGGCGTCTAATTCAACCCATTCAACCAGCTTGACATGCCGATTACGTTTTAGAGAAGAAATCAAAGGAACATCGGCTTAAAGAACCTGTTTTTAAAAACCTGTATGCTTGGGCTAAAATAATACAGAAAACAGTGAAGTCCCAGGTCAGATGCCGCCTTGAATAGGCGGTATCTGACCTGGGACTGCACTGTTTTGCAATGCTGCCAACAGGCGACATTGGCGCCGAATGAGTTTAAAGGGTTAAATGTTACCAAAGTGATATTTACATACTCAAGTGTCTTTGTTTCTTTAATTGCTTCCGCAAATTCATTTGCAAAATCGGCCGACAGCTATGTTTCACAGCATAGCTTGTTAGACATTTTGTCTTCTGATAGTCTAACATAAAGATTTTATCTGAAAATAAATCCCGTTCTATGTCCATGTAGTTATACAGAATGAACACTGCTCATAATCTCCTGTGTTAATGGGTCTATTCCAATCATAATTCATATAATCATATCCTCCTTGATCTGGGATTTCCCGTTTGTTTTCACTCCACGCAATGACAAACATCTCTTCATACAATTCATTCAACTCATTGGAAGTCTCATTCACTTTATAGTCTTTAAAGTGTTGAATATATATGTGTATAAAATTCGTCGCAGCAAAAATATTTGATCACTTTTTTCCATCTAGTCATGATACAGAACATTTGCCAATGCCATAAATTATTTCACCGTAGCATTCCAGCAACTAAGTACCCATTTGCGAGACTTCCAGATTTGTCTAAGTAAACATTTACATAAAGAATATTTATGTAAGACATACTGATGTATGATATAAATGTATCGTCATCGATATTTATTAGCTGAAGTATTATCATGTTAGAACGCGGGATGTTTTGGCTATTTCGGGAACTATGTAACCATACCCACAATATTCCATTAGCAAATAGAACAGAGCATCATCACAGTATTCCAATTTAGAAACGTATTGATATTCTGAAAATGTGTGATCCCTCGAAAGCAAAAGTAGAAATGCGAAAAGAGAAAATTGCAGACTCGGTTTTATTGAGTCTGTTCATGAGTAGTAATTAAAAGTGCAACCCTTCTCACGCCCCCTAGCACCGGCTTAAGCAGTATTAAATTTTCAAAACATCGAAACTTATGATCCCGAAGGACCAGAAAATATAACAACACTGAGAATGAAGTACTGACATATACCCAGTTAATTTCCACGATCTCATAACCGGTAGATTTGACATATGCAAACACTATGGACTCAGATCAGAGGGCTCCTGGAGGATTGTTTGCTAAACACATGGTTTATATCCGTTTATACCCGTATATTTTGTGTTTGCAATGGATGGGTCCAAGATTTGATTGATTTGGACGGGCGTACTGTAAATAATATGGAACGTAATGGGTAACAACACAATCACACGGGTTACTCTCGGACGAGTAATATGATCTTTGGAACAACATGACACCACTAAGAACTGACCAATGAAAAACGCATATAGGGTTTGGTGAAGCAATAAAGCAGTTATTAATGAAAATATTCCAATTTACGCATTTTATCTGCTTGTATTATATATAATTTAAGAGGAAACAATTTATACTTTCATATTCTAAGAGTCAGCCTGTTGGTGCTCCTGTTTTGACGATGCATGGATTCAAATCACATTTCTAAGCATAGTTCATGGTCCAGATAAGACTTGTAAATTAAAACACATTTAATAACACCTGGTTTATTTCTCCACCACACATTATGATGTTACCCATACAAAACGCGTAAATTAAAAACACGTTCAAGAAATGCTCCTTGAATTCTTCACCAAACCCTATGGTGTGACCCGGATAAGATGTGTAAACTAAAACAAATTCAATACCAAATCTTTTATTCTCCATCAAACCCTATGTTGTGACCCTTATACAATGTGTAAATTAAAACATCTTCATGAATATCTCCTTTATTTCCCTACCAAGTCATTTGTTGTATTAATACAATCTCTTTAAAATCATGTCGATGAGAGGAATATAAGGAGTGGTCACAACATATGCGTTAATGGAGGAATGACGACTTTGTTTCTTGAATATACGCCTCGCGATTATTATTTCAGGACAAGTAACCTTTCACACAAACTTTCGTCCTTCTGTGATCGGCCGCATGGCTCAGTGGTAGAGCGTCCGCCTGTGGTACGGAAGGTCGTGGGTTCGATCCCCGGCCGCGACAGACCAAAAGTCGTTAAAAGTTGGTACTAGTAGCTCCCTTGTCTGCGCTCGATATTAAAAGGTGTAGTTCTAGGACTGGTCTGCCCGGTGTCAGGATAATGTGACTGGGTGGGATGCCCTTGCCATGTGCCCGCGGCAGGGGTATTTCAGTGAGGCAGCACTATAACTTGTCTCATGCGGGTGCCGTCTGCATATAACTGAAATACTGTTGGTCGGACGTTAAACCCAACTCACTCACTCGTCCTTCTATTAACACTTTACTCAATATGTACGTATTAGTAACCAATGCTGTTTAAGTTGACTTTACTTGCAACGTGTTTTAAGATGCCTAACAATTTCGATGAAAACGGTTCATTTTGTATCGCAGGGGCATTTTTCGATATAAGTTTAAATTGACAATCTTCAATCATAATAATGATTGTGCTTAACCAAGTTTTGTAATATTAATGAAAATATGCGTTCATTGCAGGGACATCCTCTTTAAACATTTCTACAGAGTGACTACAGTAAAACTCCGCTAATGCGACCACCTAAAATGGGTATAATTATAAGTGCTAGATGCAGGTGGTAGCTGCATTAAGCAACCACCTGCTTATAAAGACACCCATGTTTTTTCATTACGTGGTCGTATTAGAAGGCTTATATTGTATATAGTTAAACAGTTATTGAATATTCCATTCTAAACATTAACATTTCATCCACAGATACGCATTTCTACGCCTTTGCAAACAGAGTTGACCCAGATTAGACGGATTCCATAGAAAATATCTGATCAAGGTCTGCTCTGTTTGCTAATGATATAATATAAATATGATTCTTTAGTGTCTGTCGTGGACAAAGATTCATGTGTCCATGTGCTATTACAACAACTATTTTAATTAATATTCATGATGTCATCATTTCTGATACCGATATTCATGGTGTAAAGGCTCAATTGAATGTGCATCTTACCGGAAAACAATTTGAACAAGCATGCAGTGAAAACTGAAACGTGATGTTTCAATTGTTTATAAGAATTATATATGCGTCGAGATTATACATGCGTCGAGATTGTTTTCTAAATTAAAAAGAGGTACGGATTAGATTCGTAGTTATGTTAAACATTTTCAAGAATAATTCCTTGTATACTCAATTTAGGCTTTCATGACCAAAACATTTTAGTATCAGAGTAAGTTTCAGTATCTGTAGCTCTGTAAAACTTTGAGACCTATTCCTATTAGTTTAAATGCTTAAACGTCGTAAGAAACTAAATTAGGTATATCATACTTTTGTAATCAAACAGCAAAGTCCGTCCAGAAGCTACAAGAGGTTATAAAACATTTCCTTGTAGAAGGACATCGTTATACGTTTGATTAGTCTGATTTTGAGTGAACCCCAAACACTATGTATGGTACTTGAGAATGAGCCCACCCTCAAACTAAAATGAAAAAAAAACACCTTTGGGTTTGTTCAGCTATTGTGTATCAGGTTCAAACCATCTTCATAAAAATGGACGACCGTGTTACTTTGATGGTCAAATAAGATTAAAAACAAATAAGTCAAATTACAGATCTGTACAATATAAATATTTACTAAGAATGTACTTCAGACGCCCATTGTTTCAATGAAACCTTTCAACAGCTTCCTGCTTAGTAATATTCCTCAATGTTTTATCTTAATTATAAATAACCTTAATGTACGAACTTATGTCATTATACAGGTGGACCTCAAAATCTCGAAATCGGATAGCTCGAACGTTGATATGACTCGAGCGCAAGCGACGAAACTGTGATTACCTATTCAAACAGTTTGGACTCAGATGAGATGCCGTATAATGCGGCATCTCATCAGGATCCAACCTGTTTGACACACTGACCGTATATTTGCAAAGTAATTAGAGAAAATTAATTGTACGAATTGAAGCACATGACCGTTGTTTTAGACAAACAACGTTACTTAGCTGGTAAAGAGTTAAACTGGTTGTGTTTCAGCACACAATGGTGAGTTTGTTTAACCATTTTCTCCCTTAACGCATTCCCTCCTAGACTATTCTTAGACCCATCCTCCTTGAATTAATCTACCAAAACAGAGCATTAACAATAGAAAAGGAGAATATAAGAATTATGTAGTTTTGAAACTGGTGTGATAATAAGAGCAATTATCAATGGTTTCTACAAATGAGTTTTACAGAGGCGCAAAAATGCGTCAGTAGGAGAGAGAATGGGTTAATATTCATGTAAGAAATACAGGCAAGAGGAATATTACTTACATGATGTTTAAAATAGTATATAAGTAGGAAATTTTGGCCCCGACATAAAGTTCAGAATTAGATGCATATCATTCTATAAGGAAACAGAGCAGGCTCCATTCAGACGGCTCCTATAGGAACCGTCTGATCTGGGTCTAGTCTGTTTGCAAATGCGTGAAAATGCGTTTATATGAAGGAAAGGGTTAATAATTTTATATCCAACAGTAAATGCATGGTGATTGGGTAACTGTTACTGGTGAACACTTTAGTTTCCTAGTAGGGCCAATCAGTGTACCGTTCAAACGCTTTTCACTTTCATAGGATACTAAATTGCACGAGCTTAAACCAGGATATGTGCAAATCTAAGTCGTGAATATAACACAGTGCAACGAACCACCAGATCCATTCTGGGCGGGATTACTTGACAGCGCAAGTCTGTTTTATTAGAGAGGAAACAGAAAGTAAGGATATTTATTACAGTAAAACCCGTCTGAACTGACCACTTAGTGAGTCGTCATTGGTGACTTTGAAAACGGCGGTTGCTTAATGCAGGACGAATAAATGCAGAAAGCTCCTGTATTAAAATTACAAAAATGAGTCATGCAGGAAACACCAAATACAGAACAAACAGTCGTCCGAACAGCAACACAAGGAAACAGCAAATGTACATAACTATAAAAACAACAAGAGACACACAAAGACAAAACAAACATGCAATAGGAGGAAGATGGAGGCACCGCCTTGTAACGGTCAGTGACAAAAGTCACTGGGTGGTTAAACCGGTTTATGGGCGCCCAATCTCAAACTTATTCCATCCCCACCCTAAAAGACAAACAGTGTAAATAAACGTATCCCCTCTCCGACTAATCTACAACAACCGCGACGACAAATACAGTGGTAAAGTGCATGTATAACGAAAACATTTAAGTGAACAAACTGTATCCACCTATCGCTAGTGTACTCAATGATTGAGCTGCAAACAGAGTAACTGTAGAAAAGTAATAAGGGGTACGACAAAAACGAAATAGTACAGATATCCGACGCTCTCCTTCCATTTCTGGATTTAAGAGGTCGCCTTCATAGAGTACTAAACCTTTCTTGTCGGCGTACATGCAACGAGGCCAGCGTGATTGCCAACTGTAAAAGGGTTCACAACCAAACATGCAGTATGTTGTAGTACTATAGGATCATATCCCTTTTTAATGACTTTTTTTTAACATATTTGATGAACAAAGTGAGAAAATGGGTATGTCCAATAATTTTACGAAGTTTGTAAATCACATCACCATAAAATTCAGGATGTGAAATACCGTGTCGCAGAAGCGCCTTGAGATTACATTGGTACTTGCCAATAAGCGAGAGATTTCGATAGTAAAATTTAGAGAAAGTTTTTCTTAGTTTATAGTATCTATATCCTTGCTTAAGCAGTTTCTCATTTAAAATGAGATTTCGACTGTTAAAATACTCAATAGATGAACAAGCTCTAACAAAACGAATAAGTTGAGATATATAAACCCCGTAAGATGGAGCCCGGGGAACATCCCCGTCAAGATGAGGAAAATTAACAATATTAAAATCAAAATCATCTCTTTTGTCATATATTTTAGAAAAATCATTCCATTATCAATTTTACGGTCTAGATCAAGAAACGCTGCACAATTGTCGGACGGGTTAGCTTTATTCAATTTGAGTTCTTTAGGATAAATTAAGCTACCATCTGCCTCTAAGACCTAAAATTTGATGTATGTCACATTTAATTTAACCGCATATAAATAATTTAATACGTTGTGTAGGAATATTTTATAACCTCTGCAAATAGGACAGATACAATAGACACCGCGCTAGCACCCGCAAGACCCCATGGGACTCAGCATCTCATGAAGAATTTTATTTACCCAGCTTTCAGTTACAATGAGGTCAGTCTGTTTTTATTTAACTCATACATGTACTTTCAACTTGTTAAGCTCTTGGGGGAATTATTGACTAAGCGCGACAACACTTGGACCGTGATGAGACGGCGTTTGATTTGAATACAAGCTCTACTGCATATGACATTCAGACAGCGCTTTGCACAATAAGAGTTAATGCACCTGGAAGAAAAGTTGTGCTTAGGAAATTCCAGCAGTGAGATCATGAATTTCAGTACTTATTGTTCTGAAAATTGAATATCGCTTAAGCCGGTGCTAGGGGGCGTGAGCAGTGTTGCACTTTCAATTACAGCTCATGAACAGACTCAATAAAACCGAGTCTGCAATTTTCTCTTTTTGTGTTGCAATTTTTGCTTTCGGGGGATCACAACCCTTTAGAATTTATAAGGGCATATGTACACAGGGTGTTTTGGCCTAGGTAGAAACTGTAGAATCGTCAGGCTAAAAGTATTAAATTTTAAGCCATTTGTTTTTTAATCACATAATTTCAATATCAATATTTTGCAACCCTTCATACGTTGTCGTGATTGCGGTGATTTATTTTTTATTAGGGATACCTTTTGCATGTAAATTAGACCTTGCAATGTGAGTACTCAAGTACTACATTCGTCATTTCTCCACCATATTTTATGTTGTAAAACTCTCTTTAGAATCGTTTCTTTGAGGCGATTCTAAACAGTGGTCACAACATAGGGTTTGGTGGAGAAATAAAGAAAGAAGTTATTCTTGAAAATGTTTGAAATTACGCATCTCATCTTGACCTAAGCCCTCTGACAAGGGCCAAAAGGAGAGAATTGTAGTTGTTTTTGGTCCTATACCATATATAGTAGTGTATTTAATAAACTATATCATCTTCATATTTCTATTGTTACAAAGCTTTGAATTATCTCTTTGGCACTACGAAATATTAAGTTCAGGATTGATGTAACACCCATTCAAGTACAATCACCCAACATTTTTGCGTATCTCAGTTATATTTGAAATCATTGCCAAATACTAATTCACTTGTCAAACAAGGAGCTAAATATATCTTTTGAAAATTCCCATCGCTATAAAAATATAACGATAAAAATGTAGGACAGAGTGGTTATTTAATCTTTGCGAACCACTCAACCAAAAACCAAAGGTGATCACACCTTCCGGTCATTGTCAAAGATGCGTGTTTTTCCTCGAAAGACGGAAATACCCTTTTTGCCGTTTTAGCTGTAAAATAGCGGAAATATAGGAAGGAGCTTCTGAACCGAAACTAGAGAATTCAAGCTACCACTGAAATTACACAAAACCGTAACTTGCCTTTAAGACTAATGCTTGCACAAACGCGGTTTATCTGTTTTTGTAATTACATGTAGAACCTATCTCAAGCGGTCATGAATAAGAACTCTAAATATGGGTCTGTAAGGCAAGTGGTAGCTTAATACAGGTAAAGAATAACGGAGAAAGCTCCTATGGGAGTTTTGTATATTACTTTCGCCTTGTACTGTGCCACCCCATGCGTTTTAAGACCATGTTCAATAAATGAATGACTAGGACTGACTCTAATGGCATCCGGCATCGCATCTGGATTCAAGCTTTGAAATGCAACTAGATCGAGTATGTAGGATATGGTTATAATGAATCATGTCTAAATTATATAACGCTGTAAAGTGCAAGAACTATTCAGTGTAAAGACATTCATAGAACGAGACTGTAACAGTGTTATACCATGCCGGGCAAAAAGTTTAATACACTTCACATGGCGGTCTTGTGATAATTCTTGGGACAGTTGATAGCTATACATTAACATGGATGTAGTATCAAAAAGTTCTTTGATGTTAAATAAAAGTAAAGAGTGGCTTTAACTCATTGGTACACAGCGTCCATAAAAAAAGACATAGACAAACAGTGTAAACCTTAATCAGATGGCTTTCCTGCACTATTTGATGAACCTATTGATGTCAATGGGTTATGCTTTTCCTGCTTAACTTTACTACTTTTTAATTTATACCAGCAATTGTTTTATTAGCTGTACAACAGATAAAATGTGCGTACACATATTGTAGTATCTGAGTAAGCACATTTATCTGTTGTTCTAAAACATATTTTGGTGCAAGGAATATGTAACAACAGCACTGTATTTCTGTCTCCTTCATAAACTGAGGGGTTTACTTGTCACTAACCATGTTGCAATGTGCACACGGTATTTAGTTTCTGGTTCATGAAGCCATTCTAACTATAACCAGCCACGGTGACATGCATAGGAATTTAGAAGGGTCTCTTTTGGTTTGATTCGGTTTGATGTTTATCAGGGTTTATGTCGCTTTAATAGTACAGTTGAACTTCGATATCTCGAACTCGGATAACTCGAACTTCGGGATAACTCGAACAAAAGTTCAGGCCTATCAAACCTTGCAATACAGAATTACACTAAAATGCATCGCTACAGATATCTAGAAACACGCGTGACAACTTAATACAGGTCTACAGTAACGCTGAAAGCTCCTACAGGAGCTTTCAGCATTACTTTAGACCTGTATTAAGCTGTGGCATTGAGAAATTGTTCAGATTAGAATTCGGATAAGTCGAACTCTTATTAACTCGAATTAATTTATACGGTCCCTTGAAGTTCGAGTTATCGAAATTCAACTGTATTTCAGTCATATCGCGAAGTCCTGCTAACTAAATGTGGAGAAAGATCCCAGAGGCTCTCACCTTCTCTTGTAGAAGAACATGACTGCGTTAAAAGATAACCAGCTATACAGAACATTGTGTGCTAAAATGAATTAGAGTTAGAAAATGCAGTTACGGATAATGAATCTGTACGGGGATTTTAATTGAGATTAAACAGTTTACCATCAATTAAAAAATGGATTTCAAGCGGTTCGACAATAATAGTAGTACTTCATGACTATGCTACTAATAATATCCTTTAAAAGTGCACTGAGGGAATTAAATTTGCAAGCAATGCGTGTGTTAGTTGCCAATTACTTACTGCCCATATTGTCAGTGTTGTTACTTGAGTTTCACAAGCATTATTTCCAACTCTCTATTTTTAAGATACATAATAGATCTGCAAGACGTAATTTGTATGTGTTCAGCGCCAGGCTTTGCTGTATTTTTTCCCTTGAAATATGAATATGTTTTCATTTTGGCATGAAGCATGGGTAGTTGGTTTTGCATTATCAGTCGTTGGATTTGCTATCAAGGCTGTCGTGCAGGTGATGGGGCGGCAGAGGCAGGCGGATTCATCATTCTGAATGATAGTTCTAAATTGATTTGGTTTGAATAGTTTAGAAGTCAGTGAAAGGATATAATATATACAGAGAGGTATTGGTTTGTGTTAACTAAAAGAAAATCTGTAACGTCGTCAGTGTTCTATGTAACTTTTGAATTACAAGGTGAAATTTTAGAACTTAAAAGTGAAGAAAAGGTTGGAATGAAATGTGTTACTTCAGATCTAATAGTATTGGAAGTGAATTGTATCAGACGTTTCAATTACAATATTGTTAACAATACGTCTATATTTTCCTACCAAAGTACAAATATGAGTCATGCAGGAAACACCACATACAGAACAAATTTGCTGAGTTTTTGTACTGCTGTTCGGGTGTGAACAGCAGCACAAAAACACAGCAAATGTACATAATTAGCAAACACATAAAGAGACATAAAGAAACGCACAAAGATAAAACAAATAAACAATAGGGGAAGCTGGAAGTACCGCATTGGAACGGTCAGTGACAAAAGTCAATGGTGGTTTAACCGGTTTTCCATCCCAACCCTAAAAGGCAAACAGGGTAAATAAACATATCCCCTCTCTTGTCGGCGTATATGCAAGGAGGCCGGCGTGATTGCCAACTGTAAAAGGGTTGACAACCAGACATGCAGTATGTTGTAGTACTATAGGATCATATCTCTTTTTAACAAATGTTTAACATATTTAATGAACAAAGGGAGAAAATTGGTATGTCCAATAATCTTACGAAGTTTGTAATCACATCACCATAAAATGCAGGATGTGAAATACCGTGTCGCAGGAGCGCCTTGAGATTACATTTGTATTTGCCAATAAGTGAGAGATTTCGATAATAAAATTTAGAGAAAGTCTTTCTTAGTTTATGGTATCTATATCCCTGCTTAAGCAGCTTTTCAGTTAAAATGAGATTTCGACTGAAAACATCGTCAACAGATGAACAACCCTAGCAAAACGAATAAGTTGAGATATATAAACCCCGTAAGATGAGGCACGGGGAACATCTCCATCAAGATAAGGAAAATTTACAATATTAAAATCAAAATCATCTATTTTGTCATATACTTTAAAAGAAATTATTCCATTGTCAATTTTAAGGTCTAGAAAAGCTGCCTACGTGTCGGAAGGGTTAGCTATCATCCAAATATCAAGAAGTTTCATTAAAGGCTTTTATAACATTTTCTTGTGATTGTGGATTCAAACGTAACATGAAATCTCTATCATAGCAGTACCAAACAAATCTGCGATCAGTGGTGCACAATTCGTACCCATATGAATACCAATCACCTGATGGTATATAGCATTTCCATAACGTATGAATATGTTATCCAGAAGAAAGGTTAGTGATTCGCAAACTTCTTCTGAGTAAGTCAAATTGGTGTAATGTTTCATTTGCTCGTCAGTAAAGAAAGCTTTATCAGCATTACATGCCATATTAAGGGAGCCAGTAGTGCCTACCGTGCACCCCTAGACTTTTTTTCATGGGTACCAAAATGTTCAGAAAAGTGTCATGAACAGAGTCGCGAATGTACTCAAACTTAAATTCTTTTCGGCTATGTGTATTCTGACCGTTCTCATGGCAACCCCCCAGTTTTCGTAATGATGACCCATACCTACAAATTCGCCCATGTCACAGCTAAATCACAGCCAGCTTTTGTCCTTAAACTATAAAACTGGTACCAAATGGAAGATTAGACATTGTGCTTTTATTTCTAACTTGTTTTTTAAATTACCTTATTTGCATACTCATGAATATTAATGAAAACATAAAATAGTAAAACAAGTATAGAAATAACGTAAACCTTTAATTTTTTATCCTACAAATGCAAAATCGTCCATATCACAACCAGTTTTGTCCAAAACCTATAAAACTGGTACCAAATTGAAGGTAGGACATTGTGCTTTTATTTCCATTTTTTTAAATTACATTATTTGAATACTCATGAATATTAATGAGAGCATTAAAAATAGTAAAAACAATATAGAAATAACGTAAATAATGTAAACTATTCACTTTTTATTCTGCAAATATCAGAAAACAATTTCAAATGCAGTTTAACCTGATGGCAAAATCCTCAGAAAACAAAATATCAAATTTGAGGACCAAAAATTTAACTCGAAGTAACCTCTTAACTGTTTCCATAGTAACCATTCATTTCACTCTGTTCACACAGTTTTGTTAGTCGACACCTACCTGCAAAACTCTTCCATATCACAGGAAGTATTTGTGCTAACTGTATAAAACTGGAAAGCTAATCATCTTAATTGACACCCAAACAATGAACTGTTAGTAAGATTGTTACGGTTTCCATGGTAACCGATCCTTTCACAAATTTTGGAAATTTGACATCCAACTGTAAAACTTCGCTATATCTCGGTTATTTTTGATAAATCATGAAATCAATTATTACAAACATAGATATGAGGCATTGCTTTAATAGTAAATATTACTTTTCTGATATAAACTCATTTGCATATGTATGAATATTTATGAGAACAGTAATAGATGTTGAAATTTTCGACAGACGCCAGTCTTTCTCTTATAAAGCAAACACATATGGAAAATGGTTAGCTAAAGTTTACTATGATCACTGAATATCACCAAGATTATTTGATAGATAAGTTTGGGACACATTATATAGCACTGATGGTGATATATCTGTTTCCTAGGCAACCATGCTAACCTCATTGTTCATATTACAGAGTGTTTACATACCTGCAACATACAAATATATTGCTGCCTTCTTGGGCGATAATTGTAAATGATATAAACATATACCCGGTAGTTGATGTATGAATCTTAATGTTAGGTTCACTTTATGCCTTACCTTATTTGCATCCTCATGAATATTAATTAGTGATAATAAAACAAAGAGAAACAATATTGAAAATAACATGTTTAGCAGTATGCCAAGCACAACATTACACCATTCTCCAAGTATAGGTTGCAATAATAAATGTACCTTTTGATGATGAATAAATAAATTTTATGTCTAAAACTGTTACCAAAATGACCATGCACTGCTTCCATGGTAACTGTTGAAAGCCAAGTACTTATGATACCCCAAACAATCTTCTGTTATTGTTTTTAAAGTGTCAGTGATTCCAAAGCCCATAAAGCCTGTGTTATTTTCGGGGTTTCAAGACTGTTTCGACTTTTGATATACCATCATCTGTCGAGAACTGGTAATCCTGTTATGTGTTTCAATACCCTTTAATTTGTCTGTCTTGCTAAGCCATCATCAGCCGTACCAATACCGAAGGGAACTGGTGTCAGCAGATTCTGCATCAGCTCACCTATATCAATCTGCATATTGGGTCTTTATGAACCACTAATAATTGCTACAAGTCCTTGATTCCTTACGATTAGAAGCTGCAAGGTAGAAATGTTTTTTCACATCTATCAGACGGTGACCCTAACCAGTTCTCGCTAGATTATGGTATATAAACAGTGAGAAACAGTCTTGATGACCTGCATTCAACACAGGAAGAAACTGAAACAAGGATCGTTATTTACACCAAGCATGCAAAAGAATAAGGCTACAAAACTGTTCATCTTCGAACTCCAGACAGTGATATATTCTTCAGTCTTCTGTATTACATTAACTGGTTTGAATGTGTTGCTGTCTTGTTTGATACTGGCTCAGGCAATCATAAAAAAATAATAAACATGTCAGAAGTTGCCCAAGCATACACAGAAGATTACCGATCAGCTCTTCTGGATCTCCATTTGTACTGTGGCTGTGATTCTACAAGTGCATTCAATGGCTGAGAACATTTGACACCCACTAAGACCATTGAAAAGAAGCCAATGTTTATAAAAACCATTAGCAGGTTTGGGCAACTCTTGGGATGTGTCTGGAGATCTTGTGCAAGACTTGGATGAATTTACGTGCAATATATCGCAACCTAAGATTTCACACATATTGTTTAAGATTAAGGAGAAGTGTGAAGATAAGCCAACAGATGCACTTCGCAATGCTGATATGGGAACATTACCCCCTTGTAGGGCCTGCTTAATAAACACATCTGAAGAGTTATTTACCAGTTGATACTTTGGAAGAGATCTTTTTCCCGACCCAGACATTCCCCTTGTTTTAGAGAAGAATGGTTTCAACATGTAACTCTGACAGTCAATCAACAGATATGATTACATTATGGCCTATAATAAGGGTATGCTCCACAGAAATTCAACAGCAATGTTATCATCTTGACCTAGCTCTTATCAGAGTATTACCTGAGAAGATCCAATATAAACTGTTCCATTTTAGCCTCTAATTAAGGTATGCTCTGAGAGTCAGACCTTCAATTTATAAATTAGCTGATAAATACCCATGATGTCATTATTTATAACATAAATATTCAGCTGGTAAAGGGTTAAGTGAAATATCATTCGTTTATTTTTGTTGAGTCGGCATACTCAAAGAAGCTTTCTGTAAAGGTGTTTTAAAGCAGAGAGTGGGATTAACCCTTTACTAGATGTATACATGTCCTTTAACATCTTTTAGACAGTTTTAGAATTAAAATTCATTTATTTATCACCAAAAGGTACATTTATCATTGCAAGCTATATTTGGAGAATGGTGTAATGTTGTGCTCGGCATACTGCCAAACATGTTATTTTCAATATCGTTTCTCTTTGTTTTCTTATCACTAATTAATATTCATTAGGATGGAAATTTGCATAAAGTGAACCTAACATTAAGATTCATACATCAACTACCGGGTATATGTTTATATCATTTATAATTATCACCCAAGAAGGCAGCAATATCTTTGTATGTTGCAGGTATGTAAACACTCTGTAAAATGAACAATGATGTTAGAATGGTTGCCTAGGAAACAATAATATCACGATCAGTGCTATATAATGTGCCCCAAACTTATTTATCTAATAATCTTGGTTTTATTCAGTGATCATAGTAAACTTTAGCTAACCATTTTCCATATGTGTTTGTTTTATAAGAGAAAGACTGGTGTCTGTCGAAAATTCCAACATCTATTACTGTTCTCATAAATATTCATTCAAATGCAAATTAGTTTATATCAGAAAAGTAATATTTACTATTAAAGCAATGCCTCATATCTATGTTTGAAACAATTGATTTCATGATTCATCAAAAATAACCGATGTCTAGCGGAGTGTAACAATTGGATGTAAAATTTTCAAAATTTGTGAGAGGATCGGTTACCATGGAAACCGTTAAAATCTTACTTACAGTTCATTGTCTGGGTATCAATTAAGATGATTAGCATTCTGAGTATTTTGTCATCATTTTAAACTACATTTGAAGTTGTTTTCTGATATTGGTAGGATATAAATTGAGAGGTTTACGTTATTTCTGTAATTATTTGCTATATTTTAATAATTCTCATTAATATTCATGTGTATGTAAATAAGGTAATTCCTAATTATAGCTTTAAACCAAAGCACACTGTATTAGCTTTAATTCGGTACCAGCTTTATACAGTTAGCACAAATACTTCCTGTGATATGGAAGAGTTTTGCAGGTAGGTGTCGACTAACAAAACTGTTTGAACAGAGTGAAATGAATGGTTACTATGGAAACAATTAAAAAGTTACTTAGAGCTAAATTTTTGGTCCTCAAATTTGATATTTGTTTACTGAGGATTTTGTCATCAGGTTAAACTGCATTTGAAATTGTTTTCAAATATTTGTAGGATAAAACGTGAATAGTTTACATTATTTACGTTATTTCTATATTGTTTTTACTATTTTTAATGTTCTCATTAATATTCATGAGTATGCAAATAAGATAATTTAAAAAAACAAACTGGAAATAAAAGCACAATGTCCTACCTCTAATCTGGTACCAGTTTTATAGGTGTTGGACAAAAACGGTTGTGATATGGACGATTTTGAAGGTACGGACCATCATTACGAAAACTAGGGTGTTGCCATGGAAACGGTGAACATGGTGCTTAATATTAATGCTATGGTCCTCAAATTGGATATTTTGTTTCCCGGGGGTTTCGTCATCATGTTTAACTGCATTTGAAGTTATTTTCTGATATTTGTAGGATAAAAAAATTAAAGGTTTACGTTATTTCTATACTTTTTTACTATTTTTAATGATCTCATTAATATTCATGAGTATGCAAATAAGGTAATAAAAAAACAAGTTAGAAATAAAAGCACAATGTCTTATCTTCCATTTGGTACCAGTTTTATAGTTTTAGGACAAAACCTGGCTGTGATATGGGCGAATTTGTAGGTTTGGGTCATCATTACGAAAACTGGGGGGTTGCCATGGAAACGGTTAAAATATACATAAAAATGTGTTCGACATAAATTGACATAAACATTTTTGTTTAACGCAAATGCTAAACGCAAATTCTAAGTCTAATTGTGCGACCTTGACCTTGGATAAACGTACCGGGAAACACCCATGCTACTGTAGCATGTCCAGATAAACATTTTTGTGAAATTTGAGAAGGATCCACCAAGCATAATTTGAGTTAGACAGATACATTACAGATTAGACAGACAGGTTAATATTTTAAGTCCAATTGTGTGACATTGGCCTTGGATATACGTACCGGGACTGGGCATTCTACTGTAGCATGGCCAGATAAACAGTGTAATTAAATTTGGGAAGATGTTGCAGTTGGAGATGTTACCGACAGACGGGCAGACATTGTCATTCCATAAAACGTCTCGTTTTTTCAAACGGGCGTATAAAAAGAAACGACTTAGCCTTAATACACATACACCAAGCCATAGTTTCAATTATATATGGGGAAACATTTTGCATAAGGCATGATTATAATCATTTAGATAATATCTGTAACATTAAAACAGTTTTTAACATATTTATCATTTCTGATACTGTAAATGTACATGTTATATTTAATACACTCATAAAACTATTTTCTATCACGGCACTTTGGTTATTTGTCAAATGATTCTAGGGCAGTTATCTCAGAAGATCTGGTGTTAGAAGATTCTTCTAAATAATGATTTTCCAAAAAGGTCGCACCGACGGTCATTAGAAAAGTGCTAGCCCTATATGTTATACCACATTTTAAGAGACCACAAGCAGACCTAGACCGGTAGGTAGTTCTGTGGGGTTTGCGAAAGAGCGCAGATAAAAGGAGGAAAAAGTAGAGCTATTCTTCGAGGAAGCAGCCCTAAGGATCACATTCAACTGGGCGTGATTGGCCTGATTCTGAGCAGTGGTCAAAAAGAGATAACAGGGTATCCGCCTCTCGTTGTAGGAGAGATCCTGATCGTGTTGGAGTCCGTAAGAAAATTTAGTCCCACAAAGGTAAAATCTTTCGATGGGATTAGATCCGATTTCTCCAGATTCAGTACTAGTTCCAACTGACACAATACCTTCCAGCTGTAGCGGAGGTTAAGAAGAAGAGAATAACAAAGGAACTGGTGAAGCAGGTAATTGTTGAAGTACTGAATCAGATTGACACCACTCTGCTGGAGATCGGCCGCTACGACGCCCATGAGTTTGGTGAAATCTCTGGGGCCGTAAAGAGGCTAAAGGGCAAAACCGAGAACTAGTAAGTAAACGGTACCCCCATGGCAAAAGCGCAGGGGATGTTTGTCTGCTGGGTGAATCAAGAGATGAAAATATACATCCGAGAAATCCACGGAAACGCTGCACTGGTCGGGATTGATAGCCAGCCGAATGGAGGCGATGGTCTCCATCTTGAAGTGTTCGACATTTACGTACTTGTTTAGAGTAGAAAGGTTCATGATCGGTCAAATAGCGCTGATTTTTTTTTGGAACGTGAAATAGACGACTGTAAAAGCCCGTCGAATTCTCGTTCAGTACCCTTTCTACCGCCCCTTTTGCGATAAGCGAGGACCCAGAGTCATGAGTGTTCGCATGATCCGACCACAGATAGAAGACTGCCGAACAAGAGGGATATGACATCATGTCTCTACAATAAAGAGGATTCAAGGATCATGTATGATTTTGCACCATTCTGCGACAAAAACAGTCTGGCGCCCACAAGAATGGAAGGTCGGATACGAGGGGTGCAGAAAGAGCGAGTCCATAGAGCTGATGCATCGAATGGCCAGAACCCTTAGGGTGCGCCTGTCCCGAGGTAGGGGGGGAGCAGGGACAGTCTAATGCTGATCTTGGCCGAACAATACTGAAGGGGAGAAGGTGGCTTGTTGTTTATACTATTTTTCCCTGGGGCTTAGAAAAGCCCTTAGAAGGTTTTCACTTAGCCACGGGACTTTGGGGATCTTCCAAGGAGAAGGGCAAGATGCCGGAGAACTCTCTGAAGAAATTTGTCCGCCTGTCCATTATCTTTAATTTTGCCTCCGAAAAAAGGGCAAAGGGACCTGCCGGCAGTTCATCCATGGAGGTGTCTTGCAGGGCAGATGCGGATCGCTTAAAAGGGTCACAGTGGCAGCGAAGCATCTCTGCTGACGAAGCTAGCATTTTGTCCAGGGCCAGCTGGTAGGAAAGGCGCTTGGTAACTTCTGAGGGAGGAGACTCTGAAGTTAACCCGACTGATGGAGCAACACCTAGAATGTATATGTTAGAAGTAACTCCCATTTGCTGTCTCTGGCACAGCTCCTATCGCTTGGATAGAGACAATGCTGCCCTGGGGCTGTCGGCATCTAGCAAGGGGATCCGGTCAAATAGCCCAGGGTTGCTGTCAGAAGAGGCTGGATGCCTGAGAGATGAGGGAGGAGCCATGTATCTCAATCGTTTTAAGGACATGGTCCAACCGACTACAGGCCTGAAATAGAAATATTTCGTGCAGGTCTGCACGGCCGGAGGGGAGGACCTCCCACAGGCACTGAAAAGTGGACTGTGAGTAAACAAGGAAGATGACTGTTACTACCCGAGTTACCACGTGTCCTAACCGGTATGGAGGCCAGATAGGATGTTGGGTTTGTGTGGGGGGGGGGGGGGGGCGCAGGAGAAACCCCAGTAGGATATGAGAATGGGAGCCACTGAGGGGGGAGGTTCCAATGACCCTGCTGGTCTGGCTGCCAGCAAGGTGCGTCTTGCTGGTTACAAGCAGTGAGTGCCGGCTAGCGAGATCGGCCAGCCAGAGGAAGAACGATACCGATATAATATCCCATTTTCTTTCATGGTGGGGTAGGGAATAAGGCACAGGAACAGACACGACACTTATGTGCATAGAGAACGTTGATGTAATTATGTGCAAACTTACTTTGTCATTCATCTTATTATAAAACCACTTTTTGACAAGGTAGCTTTAATATGAAAAATGAACAAACAGAATATATATATATATATGCTAAATTAGGCTATGATTTAAGCATTTTTTAGATTCTCATTAATATTCATGAATATGCAAATAAGTCAAGGTAGCAGTTTGTTCTCAAACTAGGACAATTTTGTGCCTAGAGAAAGTTGTTGTAATTATGTAATTATCATGTGTACATCTATTTTGTCATTCATCTTAAAACCACTTATTGGGAAAAAAGTATTTGTTACATTTTGTTGGGTCAATAACCCCCCCCCCCCCCCAATTTCTTTGCTATACTGAAGCAATACTGCGTATATATGGAACAGAAAATGAATAAATAAATGACCTGACAACATTTATGTGTCATTTGAAACCTTTTAATATGAAAAATGAATAAACATTACATACATTACATACTCATTTGCTAAATAATGTCATTTTCTAACATTTTAAGCATTTTGTTTCAGATTCTCATTAATATTCATGAATATGCAAATGAGCAGATTATGAACAAAAGACGCCTAACAGTAATAAATGTATTGATATTATTTTAAAACTACTTTGAATGTTTTGTGAACAAAATAAATGTTTTGGCATCTTAATGACGTTAATGTTAAAACTTGTTGGCGGTTGCCATGGAAACACGCTGACCATATTTTTATCCAGCATCCCCTACTCTTCCAATAACCGGAACTTGTTAGCATATACACCAAACTTTAAGAAAATACAGGTGTACAAAAATCCCGCTGGTGCTATTATGGACCATGGGCCTATATACCATGCAGATTATTTTGTTTCAAACGTTTGCGGTTAACCACCAATGTAAACAATTAGCGGGTGACAATATATTTAAAGCACATTGCAATACACGATCGCTTAATCCTTTCCTCCTTATAAACTCCGTTTCACACCATTGCAATCAGAACATACCCAGATATGCTGTACGGAAGGTTGGTTCGATCCCCGGCCGTGATAGACCAAAAGTCGTTAAAAGTTGGTACTAGTATCTCCCTTGTCTACGCTCGACATTCAGGGGGAAGTTTTAAGACTGGTCGGCCCGGTGTCAGGATAATGTGACTGGGTGGGGTGCCCTTGCCATATGCCCGCGGCAGGGGTATTCCAGTGAGGCAGCACTATAACTTGTCTCATGCGGGTGCTGTCTGCAAATAACTGAAATACTGTTGGTCGGACGTAAAACCCAACTCACTCTCTCACTCACAGACCCAAATCAGACAGCCTGTGATCTTATTATTTTATAGACATGACTCTTTGGTGTATACCAATACAAACAACAAACACTTGTGCGTATATGTCATTATTAAAATCAGCTAATAAATATTCATGATGCCTTTTTTCTTACATGAATATTCAACAGGCAAAGTGTTAAACTAGGCTAGATTAAACATCCCGAATGATGTAAAACTTAACCTTATAAAGCGTGGCAAACATTATAATTGATCAATTTTAAGCTTAATCTGTATGGAAGAGTGTCGACTTTTGAATTCTAGTGATAACACATGAAACATATTTATACACATTGTGTAAACACTAAAAATGTAATAATTCGGTTTTATATGATCAACGTTATTTACAAGTTTTACTCATAGCCATTGATTCAGAGATCCAGGTAAGATGCGTATATAAAATAGAATATTTTCCAGAATGACTTCTTAATTTCTCAACTATACCATATATTGTAACCACTCTTTAGAATAGTCTCTTCGAGACGTTTTTAAGGAGTGGTCGCAACATAGGCTTTGGTGGAGAAAGGACAATTTTAGTATTCGAGTACGCAACTTTATATGTTGGTCTGGAAACGGGCGGATAATTGAGGCGACTTTTATGACGTGAGGATGACATTAAATATGTAACACAGCGTCGATGAATAATGGGATGATTATTACCCATTTAATTCATAAATACGCCTTTCTACGCTTTTTCAAACAGAGTAGACACAGATTAGACGACTACTATAGAATCCGTCTAAGGATTTGCTCTGGTTCCTTATAAAATAATATAGATGTACATGTGTATATATTTTGCCATGTCAAAAAAGTCCTGTGTCCATGTGCCATTATAACAAGAGAATCGGTAAAACCGATGGATGCTCCCCAAACGGACACTTTTTAAGTATGACAAATAACTCCTGAATTATGCAAAATATGGTGGTGGCTCTTGTGCACTGCACTTCTCCTCATCGAGATCAATCTTCCTTTGAAAATTTATGTTTATATCTATTACAGTTTTTGTGGTATACTCCGGACAAAGTTCGGATAGACGGACGGACAAATGGACGGACGGACGGACAAAGCGGCGACTATCTGTTCAACCAACACCGTTGTTGGGGAGTATAAAAAGTAATCTAAACAATATACACGATCTCATTATGTTTTACATGACTTTTAACCCTTAATTCCATGACAATACTGTGTCCCCTCTCTTCAACGACAGTCTTTGGGATACGAATATTGTATGTGTTGTTCAGAGGGAGTTGTTATAGGGGGATGGGGGCATAATTAGCTTGTTTGCAGATCCCCAGATAAGGTGTATTTCGAGAACTAAAACCGTTATGCTTCAATTAAACCCTATGTTGTGACCACTCTTTAGAATCGTCACAAAGTGACGATTCTAAAGAGTAGTCAAAACACAGGGTTTGATGGAGGCATAAAGAAAATACGATGGAAAGGGTTGTTTCTGGAGCCTTGTTGTTTCGGAAACAGTGACATGCGTTGTTGTAAGGAAGGAATCGTTATTGAGAGGGCCGTTGTAGGGAGGGAGCACTGTACATGCAAGAAGTAATGACATCATGGTGAATAATTTGATAACGTTTATATGATAACGACAGACGGTACATCAAAAGAAATAGTGCAGTTGCATGCTATTACATTTCGACAAATCAAGTATATGACACATTTGGTCATACCATGGCACGGAATAATGATACATAAACTTCAAGTCGCTTTTAATAATATTTAGTAAGTAAAGTCAATACAACAGTGGAAATAGTGTCCATGTACATCGGAACTTCATTATCATATAGTACTGCGTATTACCTTTCTAGCCAGATCAGACGGTTCTTATAGAAACCGTCTGATCTGGGTCCGCTCCGTGTGCTAATTGAAATTATAGATCTGTTTCTTTAGGTTCTAAAATTGCTAAAATGTTCTATCTTCCATATTTCGTTGTAACTATTTGCCATAAATATTAAGTAGGTATTAAAAATTTGAATAAATGTAGAACAGGAAAACGGGTTAATACATCACATGGGCGCTTTAGTGCGACTCCACTGTATAGAGATATAGATAGATAGAGATACAGTAAAATGTCGATTATTCGATCACTAAATTTCGTATTATTATCGATTTTACCATGCAACTTAGTGTATGGTAAAAGTTATGCTGAGAGCTCCTCTAGGAGCTTTCTGTATGACTTTCACCATGCATTAAGCAGTCACCTGCCTAAGATGGTATCAATTCTTCTATACATATTTTATTATTATACCTCAATTTCATTTACAATGCTAATTTCCCATAGGCCACCGTGACATAGAAATACTGTCAGGTCCAGCGGGACAAAAATTAATGTCGGAAAAAATACTGTCTCCCGCTACCATGGGTACGGAACATCTAGATTAGTGGGCGCTTATTAAATTGTGTACGTGACGTCATCCGATGACGTCATCGACTGACGTCATCTGACGCTTGCAATTTGATAAACAAAAGTCAGTATGACAATTGCTTTGTTTTTGTTTATATATTTGAGAAATGTCGCGTTATGAGACTATTTCGGAGGAAGCTCTGTCAATATTGGACAGTAAAAGGGGCTCTGCCAGTACTTATAATGTGTAATGAATAGAAATGTGAAGCTGTTCCGCGATTTTTAAGGCACCGAGTAGATCTAGCTCTATAACTTTTGTTTAAAAGTGTTTATTGTTGCCACTGAATACATATTTTTGCTGACGAAATTGATTGTGCTGTTCGGTATAATAAAATAAATATCACATCCTATGGAGAGAGAAAGCACGTATTGTCAACCCTCGGTATGGTAATGTCCACCTCGGCTAACGCCTCGGTGGACATAACCAACCTCGGGTTGACAGTACGTGCTGTCTCTCTCCATAGGATGTGATATTTATATACTGTATGCTTATTCAGGAAATAAGGTAATTAATGCCAACCACACGACCCAAAGATAACTGACCGTTCCAAGGCGGTACTCTGTGTGTGTTTGTTTTGTGTCTTTGTGACTTTGTGTTCGTGTTTGATATTTTTTGTCTCGCGTGTTTGTGTGTGTTTGTTGTGTATGTGTTGCTTGCTTTCTGTTGGTGTTTTGGTGTTGATTGCGTTTTGTATGTGTCTTTTCCTGCTTGACTTAACTACTTGTTCATATTAAGTACTACATACACATTTCAAATTGGCAAAACACATCGAAAGTGAGATAGCTTGATGAAACAAAATATATGTGTTACCTCCCTTTAGGTACTCAATCTTTTAGAACAACTGGTGTATGGACGGTTGACTATTCGCGCATTTATTACTTCCATGTCACCGGATGAAAATGCCTGTAAGAAATAATGACATCATTCATATTCTTTAGCTGCAGTTGTATAATGACATCCACACCTATAGTTTTGGTCAGTGCAGAAAATGAAGAATCAGGTATATGTAAGTCCATAAGCATAGAAAGCAGACCCTGATCAGACAGCTCCTATTGGAGTCATCTGATCTAGTGTACACTTTTTGCAAAGGCATCTGTATCAAGTAAGGGGGATAAAACCGCGCAGTCCGTCCTAATAAACAATATTTATGGGACTTGTTGTTGTGGTGTCTGTTTCTATTGGTAATATTTATTCTCTTATATCAGGAGAATATATTTTGGTCAGAGATCGAGATATTAAGATGTGTAAGTTTAACTTTCTTTTGGATAACATATTTGTACGTTATGGGAATGCTATATACCGTCAGGTAATTGGTATTCCCATGGGTACGAATTGTGCACCACTTGTCGCAGATTTGTTTTTGTACTGCTATGAGAGAGATTTC
The DNA here is from genome assembly GCA_963576725.1 of Azorinus chamasolen. Taxonomy (NCBI): domain Eukaryota; kingdom Metazoa; phylum Mollusca; class Bivalvia; order Cardiida; family Solecurtidae; genus Azorinus; species Azorinus chamasolen. Next base: position 57,528,694 of record OY755241.1, read on the forward strand.
ATGTTGAGTTTGAATCCTCAATCACAAGAAGATGTTATAAAAGCCTTCAATGAAACTTGTCGATATTTGGATGATATTTTTAACTTAGATAACCCTTTCTTTGATGCTCTGATTCCTACAATTTATCCTAAAGAACTCAAATTGAATAAAGCTAACCCGTCCGACAATTATGCAGCATTTCTTGACCTAGACCTTAAAATTAATAATGGAATGATTTCTTCTAAAATATATGACAAAAGAGATGATTTTGATTTTAATATTGTAAATTTTCCTCATCTTGACGGGGATGTTCCCCGTGCTCCATCTTACGGGGTTTATATATCTCAACTTATTCGTTTTGCTAGAGCTTGTTCATCTATTGACGATTTTAACAGTCGAAATCTTATTTTAACTGAAAAACTGCTTAAACAAGGATATAGATACCATAAACTAAGAAAAACTTTCTCTAAATTTTACTATCGAAATCTCTCACTTATTGGCAAGTACAAATGTAATCTCAGGGTACTTTTGCGACACGGTATCTCACATCCTGAATTTTATGGTGATGTGATTTACAAACTTCGTAAAATTATTGGACATACCCATTTTCTCACTTTGTTCATCAAATATATAAAACAATTCATTAAAAAGGGATATGATCCTGTATTACTACAACATACTGCATGTTTGGTTGTGAACCCTTTTACAGTTGGCAATCACGCTGGCCTCTTTGCATGTACGCCGACAAGAAAGGTTTAGTACTCTATGAAGGCGACCTCTTAAATCCAGAAATGAAAGGAGAAGGTCGGATATCTGTACTATTTCATTTTTGTCGTATCCTTTATTACTTTTCTACAGTTACTCTGTTTGCAGCTCAATCATTGAGTACACTAGCGATAGGTGGATGCAGTATGTTCAATTAAATGTTTTCTTTGTTATACATGCACTTTACCACTGTATTTGCTGTCGCGGTTGTTGTAGATTAGTCGGAGAGGGGATATGTTTATTTACACTGTTTGTCTTTTAGGATGGGGATGGAATAAGGTTGAGGTTGGGCGCCCATAAACCGGTTTAAACCCCCCGGTGACTTTTGTCACTGACCGTTCCAAGGCGGTACTTCCATCTTCCTCCTATTGTATGTTTGTTTTGTCTTTGTGCGTCTCTTGTTGTTTTTTCTACCTATGTACATTTGCTGTTTCTTTGTGTTGCTGTTCGGGCGAGTGTTTGTTCTGTATGTGGTGTTTCCTGCATGACTCATTTTTGTACTTTTAAGCATTTTCAAGAATAGCTCCGTTATGCGAAGAGACGATTCTAAAGAGTGGTCACAGTACAGGGTTTGATGGAGAAATGACGATTTTAGTATTTTGGTACGCGCTTTTATTTGTAGCTATGTTTGGTTCTATGTGCTGCATTATAGTACCCATTCAGATTGGTTGGCGTCTCATAGAGCGTTGATCTAAATCGCAGCAAAACTTGTCAAAGTTTGAACCCAATACTTCATGTAAATGCCTTTCCGAGCATTTGAAAATAAAGTAGATCAAGATTAGATGGCTTGTTTATTACCTTGTTTATATTGTGATTACAAAATATTCCCTTGTTCATATTGTCATTATAAAATATCCCCTTGTTCATATTGCCATTATAAATTATTCCCTTGTTCATATTGCCATTATAAAAAAGCAGCTTATCAATATTCACGATGTCAATATGTCTTTCAAAATGGTAATATAGGAAATGGATTAACTCTTTTAACGCGTGTTCGCATTTGTGCTATCAAATCAGACCCAGATCAGACGAGTCCTTTATAGACCGGTCTATAACGACCGTTGAATGTAACAAAAAGTTTTTTTTCAATGCATTTAAGCCTTTAAATGCTGGAAATGAGAGCCCTCTGGGTCCATGATGCTTATAAAGCTTTTAGTTGAGTCTGAGATCGTTCTCAAGCTTTTGATTGGTCAGATTTGAGCCTTTGGCTCAAATCTGACCTATCAAAAGCTTGAGAACTCTAATCTGACCAATCAAAAGCCTGAGAACGAAACTCAGACTCAACTAACAGCTTTATAAGCATGGACCCTGATCATGATATGCACTGTTTGTCATTCAAGATCCTTCCGCATATCTTATCTCTTCATACCGAATTGACTCGTTAAATGGTGAAATGATTATGGGTCAATACGCTTTGGATATTCATGGTTTAAAAGGTTCTGACAGACACAACTTGTTTGAAAGACGCCAGTATTCATTTAATAATACTACATAGCATCACAACTCTGTAAAGCTATTTTCATTTAACCCTTTATCTCATATCTAATTTTAGGCACACCACCTCATAGGCTTTTTTTGACTCCACCCCTTTGAATAAATGTACTGAAACGAAGCATTAACTAGAGAAAAGGAAACTTCAAGAGTTTTATGGTTTTGAAATCATTGTGATGATTGGAGCAAGTGCTCTATTTATCACGCAGATTTTCAAATGTGACTTTTACGCCAAAAACCGTCAATATGAGAGGCATGGGTAAATACCACCTGTTTATTCTTTTACCTCATAAATAATTATGCAAGAATGTATCTCTTCATGAATAGTAATTGACCATTTGAAACATAGTCCATAACTCTACCAGAAACTTTAGAAGCAGTGCTTTATACTTTTTTAGCAAACAGAATAGACATAGATTAGACAGCTCTCATACGAAGACCACCTGGCATCGGTCTACTGTAAGCAAATGCACGAAAATGCTTCTTTGTGAGGTAAAGAGGCATTTAAATAAGAGGGCCATATTGACCCTGATATCGCTCACTAGACAATCAGAGGAGAATATTTCACTATTTTATTTAGAAAACTGACCACCCCAGGGGCGGGGCCTCATTTGTACACAGGAGCATAATTCATATAACTTTTTTAGAGAACTTCAAGATGATGCTATGTGCCAAATATGAAAGCTGAGAACCACCTTCCAGTTTCAGAGGAGAAGATTTGCAAATTTCCATATAAAACAAGGCAAAAACTCCAAAACTACATCGTAGCTAACTAATTCACAATGAGCAATAGACACATTCCAGCAATACATGTTTGCTAAAGATGGCACTGGTTAAACAACCAAACTGATTTGATCTGACTACTATACTCCATCAAAACTAATAATTTTCTCTGACCAGCCAAGGCTAATATTGGATATGGATTGAAACGACAAGCTGCTATAGAAAACTTGGAACCCCTGGGATGAGGCCAATTTTGACCCCAGGGTCATAATTTATATAACTTTTGTAGAATGCCTCAAAATGATTGTATGTGTCAAACATGAAAGCTGAGAACCTTCTAGTTTCAGAGAAGAAATTTTCCAAAGGGTTAATTTTGCCAATTTTGACAACAGGGGCATACTTTATATAACGTTTGTAGAGGACTTAAATATGATGCTATGTGCCAAACATGGAAGTTAAGAACCATGTAGATTCAGGGGAGAAGATTTTTAAATGTTCGAATTGCTGGCGACTGATGGCGCACTATTAACGACGCACGGCGAACACCGCACGACGATCGCCGACAGAGAGCGGACATCAGGCGATTACAAAAGCTCACCCTGAGCACTTTTGCGCTCTGGTGAGCTTTAACCTGTAATTCAATACAAAACCATGACTGTTTTAACAGAAAAATAAATATTTAAATTATATCAAAATAAATAATTTAAAAGTAAACCCCTCTAAACCGGACGTTCAAATTACTATCAAGGCCGATCTTTAAGACACTCGGCAGCTTATTGCAGGGTGAAAGATATTCAGAAAAGTTCTTTGGGAGGTTTTGTATGATTTTCAGACTGCATTAGGCAGCCGCCTGCTTAAATAAACTAATTATTATTTCCCGAAAGTCCGATTTAGAGGGTTTTTACTGTAACTTTAAATAAAATTTACAAATTACGTCCCTGATACAAGTAGAAACTTATAATCTAGCTGCCACATAATATATACTTATTTACATGCTTACACCTCCCGCGTTCTATTGAATCAGCTTCATTCCTTCAAATGTATATGAAAGAAAATTGTGTCACTGAAAATAGTGAAGACCCCCCTCATCTGGGTCTAAACTGTTTGCAAATAATATGTGCCCCACACTGAATGGCAAACCAACCATCATCTTTGAAATCATGTCTATATCTGAACTGGAAGACATTTTCTTCCGAGTCGGACACATTGAGATGCATCATTGGCTAACAGATAACCCTTTCCCTGATGAATATTCATGTAAGAAACTATGACATATGAATATTATCAGCTTATTGTATTATAGTAGCATATGTTCACGTAATTGATTGTGTACAAACTCTAGAGCCTAGTCTGTTATAACTCCATAAGAAAACAGCAGACTCCGATCAGACGGCTTCTACAAGAGTCGTCTGATCTAGCTCTTCTCTGTTTGAAGACGTTAAAAGGGTTTATTAGAAGGAAAGAGTTTATCCAGTTTGCAAATAAATGAGTGTTCTTGGCTCCAGAGAGCTAAGCATTTCATCTGTCAATATTGTTAAGACGATTGCGTGTGTTGAGGCAGGTTGGAGTCGATGTCAATAAGATATCAAATGACAATTGACATCTAATCTGTTTGAGTGTGGATTAGATAATACGTTATGGCGTGTTCGTATTAATTGCCTCATCTATTCTGGAGTATATAACGTTTAAATGTGCCATTATCATGTCACTTTCCCTTGTCACAATGTATGTCCTGTATATTTCACCGGTAAAAGAATTTTCGAAATTGTCATGTAAAAAATCACGAGATATCACATACTCGGGTGTACTTGTCTCTGTATTTAACACATTAAGTCCGATTTTCAAGTCACATACGATGCTGTAGGTCCGTGATTTCAATTCGTCCAGCTTTTCTCGCAGCGTGCCTGTTGTAGATCCGTCGTTGACTGATTCTCCAATCTCTCCATTGGTACATACGTAGTGAAGGTGGGTCAGGTGTTTGTAGAGCAACGACCAGTGAGAGAGAAATACTGATGCCGTCTGAAAACGAATTATACATTCAGAGATGCGCACTCAAATACAACAATTATTCTTCCTACACCAAATTCTATGTTGTGATAACTCCTTGGAATTATCTGAACTTTTTAGAATCGTCTCAAAGAGTGGTTATACCAAAGTGTTTAGTGAAGAAATAAAATAGTTTTTCTTGAAAATGTTTAATTTAGGCATCTTTTGTGGACTTCAGATACATATTAAATGTCACCCTTTCGTTCACTATTAATGTCTGTAGAATTTGTCGTCTGCTACATTTTTCATTATCAAAATTTCTTCTGTTTTCTTTCATGGGACATAATAGCATAATAAAAAAGCTCCTACAGGAGTTTTCAGCATTAATTTTGATCTGCATAAAGTTGTGAATTTATCCAGAATAGAAATCGTTTAAATCGAACATCTGTTATTTGGATTTAATGTTTAAATACATTATTAGTTATACAGATCATTGGCGGGGTATTTGACTTTTTGTTAAAGTCAGATATCCCGCCTATAATCTGTATAACGATTTTATTATACTGCAAAGTTTAATACTTGTAGCAGTCAATTAGCGTTGTTAATATAGGCGTCGTTTTGCTTCCCCTGAAGGGCCTCATACTGTAAGGTAAGGGCTTATATCACTCTGCGACCCTAGTTCGCCGTGTTCATTACACTTGTGGATAGAAAGGGATTTTCCAAGTGCATTAGTTTCTCAAATTATTGAATAAATCAGACGTTAGTAAAATTTTCAGCAGATTAGCGGTTAAGCATACACTATTTTTCAGTATGAGAACGAGGGAATTTGGCGCAATTCCGACGTCATTTGGATGACGTCAAACTGACGGTTTTATAATATTCAAACAAATGGGCATTGGAAGAAGGGGCCATACTGCAATTTACAGGTATGTGTACTGTGCATGTGCATAAATAAAATCTTAATCGAATTGGGTGTGGATTGTCTTTGTAAAAGTGGGGATTTAGGGACTAATCAGTACTTGCACAAGCACTTTGACAACATTTTCAGCATCAGAGCAGAATAAGACCTTCGCCACGTATCGGGTTTATTTGCATTGTTATACAACAACTACAACAAAAATGTTTCTCAATGGATAACTTTGTTCCACCCCAAACTCTTGTTATATCGTTTGAGAGCGATTGTTTGGATCGAATCGACGAAGTAAAGCTGATCGGCCATTTTTATTTTAAAGTAGCAATGAAGTGAGGCCCTCGACGGGGGGAATTCCATTGTCGCTTATGACTCCGTATATACATCAGAATTTAGAGGGATACACGGCTTTTATACATGGCTAATTGACCAATCAAAATCGAGGATTTTACTTTGCAGTATAATAAATAGTGTAATACCACAACCCACGTACATCAATGGTTGCGTTTTGAGCTTCAGCCTCGGTCGTATTGGCATTGATTGGCTCTATAAAGTGAATATCCTGAAGGTCGTTTAAGCGGTCTGTTGTAAAAAGTGTTGGGAAGCCTGACTTGATCTGTAAATAGAGATAGAAACATAGATCACGGTAAAAACATGAAACAGCAAAATGCAGGATATTTCAGCATTACTTTCGACCTACATTAAGCTGAAAACTTGGGAAATTGTTCTGATGAAAAATTGCATGACTGGACCCTTTGTTATCTGGAAGTAATTTATATGGTGTCTTGAAGTTCGAGATATCGAAGTCCAGCTGTATTTAAAAAAGAAACACAATTTCTGCATTTTTATTTTACAAGATTCCACAGATATGTCTTTGATGAATTCTAATAAAAGTTGTGACTTTGATTGATTATAAGTATGTAACGCATCTATTGTTCAAAAGCTGTAATACTTCTACAAACTGGGTGCTCTTCAACCATTACTTACGAAATTTAGTATTTCCTCTGATAAAAGTTTAGTGCCATAGGTTCTTGTTGTAAGATCTGTAATCACGACCTCCAGGGCAGGCACCGCGGCTTCATCCGCGAAGCCGCATATATCCTCTGGTCCAGTGCTGCCCTCTACAGTCATATCCCGCATTGACGCAATCACAACCAGTGCAACGAAGTTAAGTAACGAATAAGGCGAAGTTCCTAAGAAAACAAGTAATAACACAGGTGTAATTCAGTGCATGATAGTAAATTAATTACATATGAACTTCGATATCTCAAACTTTAAGGGATCATACAAATTATTTCCAGACAACAGAACTTTGAGTCATCTAATTTGTAATCTAGACAATTTCCCAGGTTCATAGCTTAATGCATGTCTAAAATAATGTTGAAAGCTCCTGTGGGAGCTTTCAACATTACATTCCGCCTGCATTAACCTGTCATGTGTGTTTCTAGATATGCGTAGCGATACATTTAAGACCAACTATGTATTTTACATTTTGGAAGGGCCGAAGTTTCTCCCTAAACTCGAGTTATCCGAGTTCAAGATAACGAAGTTCAACTGCAAATGGAGGACTTCACTGTGTCAAGGATAAATGGCGTACCTCAAATACTAAGATCGACATTTCTCCATAAAAATCCTGTCGGCACATTTAACCATGAATATTTATGTAAAAATAATGACGTCACGGATATTTATTAGATTAATTGATGCAATGCAATATAGACACAGGGAGCTGTTGTCACATTTTCAAACAATCTTGATCTAGATGAGTCACCGAGTTACCCGGCGTCTAATCAGTATTCAACCTGCTTGACATGCCACTTACGTTTTAGAGAAGAAATCAAAGGAAAATCGACTTAATTAAATAGCAGACCACTTTGTTTGCAGACGAACATTATTTGGCACCAATAATTAGAGTTTGAAAGAGCGGGTTTACCTTGAACGATATACAATAATGCTTTTGTCCTGGTTTTCAGACATACCGGATTTCTCTGTTCAATATTGATGGAACGGTTCGCCGTCACGTGAATATTCATGGACATTAAGATTGAACATAGACAAGGGATCTGTCCAACTTGACAGCAACTGCAGAAACAGATCTATAACTATTTTAAAGCATATCAGTTCCTGATCAGACGACTCTAATATCCCTTCGGTATTTACTATAAACCCACTAAGTAATAATGGCTTAAACTTGTTATTTGACTTTGAATGACAAACCGTGCAGACCATGATCAGAGGGTTCCTCTAGGAGTGCTCTGATATTGATCTACACTGTTACCAAATGACAGTACATGTATGCCCCACATTTAAAGGGTTAAATGTAACCAAAGTGATATTAACATACTCAAGTGTCTTCGTTTTCTTAATTGCTTCCGCAAGTCCAGTTTAAATTTCGGACGACAGCTATGTTTCGCGGCATAGCTTGTAAGACATTTTGTCTTCTGATAGTCTAACATAAAGATTTTACCTAAAATTAGTTCTCGTACTATGTCCATGAAGTTATACAGAATGAACACTGCTCATAATCTCCTGTGTTAATGGGTCTGTGCCATTCATACTTCATATATCAATATCCTCCTTGATCTGGGATTTCCCCTTTGTTTTCACTATACGCAATGACAAACATATCTGGAAGTCTCTTTCATTTTATAGTCTTTAAGGTGCTGAATAAATACGTGTTTAAAATTCGTCGCAACAACAACATTTGTTCACTTTTTATTTCCATCTAGTCATGATACAGAACATTTGCCAGTGCCATCAAATATTTTACCGTAGCATTCCTGCAAATAAGTACACATTTGCGAGACAAAGTATACAAAGTAAGTTTACTTACGGAATTCCAGCTTTGTTTAAGTAAACATTTCCATAAAGAATATTTATGTACGACATACTGATGTAAGATATAAATGTATCGTCATCGATATTTATTAGTTGTATCATGTTAGAACGCGGGATGTTTCGGCTATTTCGGGAACTATATTATCATACCCACAATGTTCCATTTGCAAAAAGAACAGAGCATTATTATATTCAATGATTCGAACAATAGAGCTCACATCACAATACAATATATTTAAATGGAGCTCAGGCATGAGCTTTCTGGTCTGAATGTACTATGTTTGCAAAGTCATTAAAAAGCGTTGTGGTTGAGTAAACAGTTAAGAACATCATTATAACTACAGTTGATAGTTTGAGTTTTGGTATTGAAAATTCAGAAATGTTTGGGCAGGTAGCTGCATAGTGCAGAATGAAAGCCACGTAGAAAGGGTAGCTTTCTGTATGACTTTTACCCTGCATTAAACTTCCACCTGCCTTAACCCATTACCTCATAGGCTATGTTTAGATCCAACCGCTTTGAATAAATCTACCGAAAAGGAGCATTAACTAGAGAAAAGGAAAATGTTACAATTTTGTAGTTTGAAACCATTGTGATAAATAGAGCATTTGCTCCTACAGGAGCAAATGCTCTATATTAGCACAATGGTTTCACAAAGTGACTTTTACAGAGTCGTCAAAAGTCGTCAATATGAGGGAATGGGTTAATGATCGATACTAAGACTTGTTTAAGTGTTCGAACTATCGGAGTTTTACTGTATATGAAACATTTATCATTCATCTGGAGAGCTGTTTTAGCAACATCATAAAGGTTGTGATCACACGACTGACACTATATGTGTTTCTTAGTCATGACTCACAAGAGTATCTGTCAATCCCCCTCTCACTGTCGGCGAATTGACTCACATTTTCGATCAGCTTGAGACCAGAAATAACCGGACGCGTCAACAGGATCAAAGCTGTTTGAAACTCGGTCAACACTTTCTCAATAGTTTGATCGAATCGGAAGTAGTCTAATTTGCATTGCATATTGTAAAAAATGCACGGAACCATTAATCTGCACAGCGGGATATAGCTTAACATACTAGAAGGTGTTACAGGGAAAACCCAATATTGGTACATTTTTAACTCAAACGGTTTTCCCAAGCTGGGGCAATAAAAACTTATCATACGGTTGGTAGTCATCGTTGTCTTTCATGTTGTAGAAATACATACATTCCTATTAGCATAAGCATAGCTGAATCCAAATTTTATGTACGCTCCGTATAGGGTCCGGGGACGTTCTCCTCCGTGAAAAGTTAGAATTATGTAGTTTTAAAAACACCATTGTGGTAGTTTTTATGAGACCAATAAAATCATTATATTGAATAGAGCATTTACATCTGGTTTATTTCTCCACCACACATTAGGCTGTTACCCATAAAGACGTGTAAATTAAAACACGTTCAAGAAATGATCATTGAATTCTCCACCAAACCCTATGTTGTTACGCAGATAAAATGTGTAAACTAAAACAAATTCAAGACCAAATATTTTACTTCTCCACTAAACCATATGCTGTGACCTTCATAAAAATGTGTAAATTAAAACATCTTCATGAATATCTCCTTTATTTCCCTACCAAGTCCTTTGCTGTGTTAATATCATCTCGATGAGAGGAATATAAGGAGTGGTCACAACATAGGCGTTAATGGAGGAATGGCGACTTTGTTTCTTGAATATACGCATCGAAACTATTATTTCAGGACAAGTAACCTTTAACTCAATCTTTCGTCCTTCTGTTATTACTTTACTCCATATGTACGTATTCCTGTGCCTTTTTAAACAGAGTACACCCAGAGCAGTCTGATCAGGGTCTGCTCTGTTTGCTTATAAAGATGTATAGATATAATTCTACTGTCTATGCTTGAACCACACATTAATGTATTCATCTGTCATCATACAAATGTAATTATTGTTTATAGTGTCATTAATTTAATAGAATAAAGAGTTAATGATTTGAGCCACTTCTTATTCATCGAGTTTGTAACATGTCAGATACGATCGCGTATTGAAATTTGCTAGTCAAATCAAATACACGTCTGTGTGGCAATGCACTTTCACAATCAATGATTAATGAAACTAAACACAGCGTAAATGGAAACCATTTAATTCAAGATCATGAATGCGCTGTACTTCGATAGCTATAGCAGTTATGAACAATTTTAAATGCATTGCTATCTATCTAATCAGAACGCATGTTTCTCTTGAGGGTTCAGGTCATAGTCACATGAGTGGATAATAATAACCAATGTTGTTTAAGTTGTCTGTACTTGCAACGTGTTTTAAGATACCTAAGAATAAACATACATTAATTTGTGTGTATGCTGTAAATATCGCAAACCAGTCGAATAAACGCCGAAGAAAACAAAACATTAGTATCTATTCTGCTCGCGTTTTGATGCCCCTGACTGTTCGACCAAGGTCGATACTAAAAAAATATAAGCATCGATGAAAACGGTTTATTTTGTATCGCAGGGGCATTTTCCGATATAAGTTTAAATTGACAATCTTCATAGTAATTATTTGACATATTAAATACCAAGTTTTATAATATTAATGAAAATATGCATTCAATGCAGGGACATCCTCTTTAAACATTTCTACTAAGTGACTACAGTAAAACCCCGATAATGCGACCACCTAAAATGAATATAATTCTGGGTGCTAGATGCAGGTGGTAGCTTAATGTAGGACAAAAATAATGCAGAAAGCTCCTAGATGAGCTTTTTGCATTACGTTTGTCCTGCATTAAGCAATTACCTGCTAATAAAGACACCCATGTTTATTCGTTAAGTGGTCGCATTAGAAGGGTTCTACTGTATATAGTTAAACAGTTATTGAATATTTCATTCTAAACATTAACATTTCATCTACAGATACACATTTCTACGCCTTTGGAAACAGAATTGACCCAGATCAGATGATTCCACAGAAACTGTCTGCTCAGGGTCTGCTCTGTTTGCTTATTATATAATATAAATATGATTCTTTAGTTTCTGTCATGGTAAAAGAGTCATGTGCCATGTGCTATAACAACAATTAGTTTAATTAATATTCATGATGTCATCATTTCTTATTCCAATATACATGGTGTAAAGGCTGAATTGAATGTGCATCTTATCGGAAAAAACAATTGGAACAAGCGTGCAGTGAAAACTGAAACGTGGTGTTTCAATTGTTTGTAAGAATTATATAAGCGTCGAGATTGTTTTCTAAATTAAATAAAGAGGTTTGGATAAGATTCGTAGTTATATTTAAACATTTTCACGAATAATTCCTTTATTTCTCAGCCAAGGGTTAGGCTTTGGTGACGAAAACATTTTAGTATTAGAGTAAGTTTCAGTATCTGTAGCTCTGTAAAACTTTGAGACCGATTATATTAGGTATATCTATATATGATACTTAAGAATGAACCCACCCTCAAACTTAAATGAAAAAAATGGGTTTGTTCAGTTATTGTGTATCAGTTTCAAACCATCTGCATCAAAAATGAACGACCGTGTTACTTTGATGGTTAAATAAGATTTAAAACAAATAAGTCAAATTACAGATCTGTACAAATGTTTACTAAGAATGTACTTCAGATGCCCACTGTTTCAATGAAACCTTTCAACAGCTTCCTGCTTAGTAATATTCTTCAATGTTGTATTCTTCAATATTTTATCTTAACTATAAATAACCTTTATGTACTAACTTATTTCATTATATAGGTGGACCTCAAAATCTCGAAATCGGATAACTCGAACGTTGATATGACTCGAGCGCAAGCGACGAAACTGTGATTACCTATTCAAACAGTTTGGATCTAGATGAGATGCCAAAAATAAAGTTCAGAATTAGATGTATACCATTCTATAAGGAAACAGAGCAGGCTCCAATCAGACGGCTCCTATAGGAACCGTCTGATCTGGGTCTAGTCTGTTTGCAAATGCGCGAAAATGCGTTTGTATGAAGGAAAGGGTTAATAATTTTATAACAAAATTGAAGAAACTTGAAATGGACGACAACCGGTACAACAGACAACAATGTTGGCACTGTCACTGTTAATTAACGTACGTAAAGTCAGCAATCTCCATACTATTACCTTTTGTTCCAGCCATATCTACTAGCAATCTCTTTTTGCCAACTGCTGAAACGCAGCTCTCTTTTATATCCCACAGTCAAGTTTCAAATGCGTGGTGATTGGGTAACTGTTACTAGTTAACACTTTAGTTTCCTAGTAGGGCCAATCAGTGCACCGTTCAAACGCTATATCATAATTTTGTAATCAAACAGCAACGCCCGACCAGAAGAGGTTATAAAACATTTCCATGTAGAAGGACTTATGCGTTTGATTAGTGTGATTTTGAGTGAACCCCAAACACTATGTATGACAATTGAGAATGAGCCCACCCTCAAACTAAACTGAAAAATAAACTGGGTTTGTTCAGCTATTGTGTATCAGTTTTAAACCAACTTCATAAAAATGGACGACCCTGTTACTTTGTTAAAGAATATTTAAAACAAAGAAGTCAAATTACAGATCTGTACATTATAAATATTTACTAAGAATGTACTTCAGACGTCGACTGTTTAAATGAAACCTTTCAACAGCTTCCTGCTTAGTAAAGTTAATCAATATTTGATCCTTATTATAAATAACCTCAATGTACGAAATTATGTCATAATACAGGTCAGCCTCAAATCGAAATCGGATAACTCGAACGTTGATATGACTCGAGCGCAAGCGACGAAACTGTGATTACCTATTCAAACAGTTTGGACTCAGAGATGAGATGCCGTATAATGCGGCATCTCATCAGGATCCAACATGTTTGACACACTGACCGCTTATTTGCAAAGAAATTAGTGAAACTTAACTTTAAGAATTGAAGCACATGACAGTTGTTTATATATACAAAATTCTATACGGAAATAGAGCAGATACTATGGGAGCCGTCTGATCTGAGTCTATTCTGTTTGCAAATGTGTGAAAATGCGTTTATATAAAGGAAAGGTTTAATAATTTTATAACAAAATTTAAGAAACTTGAAGTGGACGAAAAGTTGTACAACAGACAACAATAATGGCACTGGCACTGTTAATTAACATACGTAAGGGCAGCAATCTCCATATTATTACCTTTTATTCCAGCCATATCTACTAGCAATCTCTTTTTGCCAACTGCTGAAAAGCATCTGTCTTTTATATCCCACAGTCAAGTTTCAAAAGTATGGTGATTGGGTAACGGACAATTTAGTTTCCTAGTAGGGCCAATCTGTGTATAGCTCAAACGTTTTTCACTTTCATAGCATGCGAAATTACATGTGCTTAACTTAAACAAGGATATTCGCAAATCTGATGTCGTGAATATAACAAAGTGCAACGAACCACCAGATCCATTCGGGGGCGGGATTACTTGACAGTGCAAGTCTTTGTTTGGTTAGTAAGGAAACAGAAAGTAAGGATGTTTGTTACAGTAAAACGCCTATTGAGTAATCACTTAGTAAATCACCATTGATGACTTTAAAAGAAGGTGGTTGCTTTTTCTCTTTTTCCCATGTCCTGTTAAGATGACGGGATCCCGTATATTACTTATGTCATTGGTGTGTAAGGGCGGGGAACCATCCCTCTACACACCTTACAAATGCATTTATTAATACAGTCCCAAGTTTTGTAACAAATCGCATTAAACATCTATACAACCTTCACAGAAAATAAACAAAAAGGTGATTGCTTAATGCAGGACGAAGGGTAATTGCAGAATGTTCCTGCAGGAGAGCTTTCTACATAACTTTTGGTGGCATATAGAGGGGTTCTACCTTATATTTATCACTTAATACGATGTGGGAATTTTAATAACCTCTGCAAATGGAACAGACACAACAGGGACTCCCGCAAGACCCCATAAATACTTTTATTTACCCTTAGCATTCAGTTACAATGATGTCAGTTCTGTTTTATTTATCTCATACTTGCGACTTGTTAAGCTCTTGGGAAGTTATTGACTAAGCGCGACGACACTTGGAGCGTGATGAGACGGTGTCTTAATTTAATACAAGCTTGGTGCATATGATATACAGGCAGCGCTTTATAGAATAAGGGTTAATGTACCTGGATGAATAGTTGCGCTTAGGAAATTCCTGCAGTGATATACATATGAAAACAGTTTAAGATGCGTTGCCGTCCTTTTTATATACTTTGCCGTAAGTTTTTCTGGCTAATTGATGAATTAGAATTGATTTGTATTAATCCTTTTCCCTGATAAATATTCATATAAGAAATAATAACATCACGAATATATATTTTAGCTGATTTGTATGATAGCATATGTACACATGGTGTTTTGGCTCAGGCAGAAACTGTAGAATCATAACTCACGAGGTTTAGTTATTCGTTTCGCTAGAGCTTGTTCTTCTATTGACGATTTTAACAGTCGAAATCTCATTTTAACGGAAAAGCTGATTAAGAAAAGATAAAGATATCATAAACTAAGAAAAACATTCTCTAAATTTTATTATCGAAATCTCTCACTTATTGGCAAGTACAAATGTAATCTTAAGGCGCTCCTGCAACACGGTATTTAACATCCTGAATTTTACCAACTTCATAAAATTATTGGACATTTTCTCATTTTGGTCACCAAATATATTAAAAAATCACTAAAAAGGAATATGATTCTATAGTACTACAACATACCGCATGTCTGGTCGTCAACATTTTTACAGATGGCAATCACGTTGCCCTATTTTAATGTACGCCGAAAATAAAGGCCTAGTGCTCTATGAAGACGTCCACTTAAATCTCGGACGTCGGATCTCGGTTTTGTCGTACCCTTTATTACTTTTCAACAGTTGCTCTGGTTTCAGCTCAATCATTGAATACACTAGCGATAGATGGATACAGTTTATTTCACGTAAATATGTTTTCGTTTTACTTGCAATTTTCCACGGTATTTGCCCTCGCAGTTGTTGAAAATTGGTCGGATAAGGGATACCTTTATTTATACATTATTTATACTGTTTGTCTTTTAGGGTCGGGATGCAATAAGTGAGAGGTTGGGCGCCCCTAAACCGATTTACATTTGTCACTGAACGTTCCATGGTGGTGCTTCCATCTTCCCATATTGCTTGTGTATTAAGCCTTTGTGTGCCTCTTTGTGTATTTTATATACACATACAGTTTTTGCGATGACGCATATATGTACTTATATAAAAAATAAGCAAACAAAGAAGACCTGGATCTACTCTGTTTGCAAATGCGCGAAAATATGTTTATACATGTATGAAGGATTGGGTTAAATTAGAAATGTCAGCGTCAGTTTTGATGAGAATGCATCCATGGACCGCCTGATGCCAAAGTGATTGTTAAGCAGTCAACATTTCATAGACCGTTTCAGTGACGGTAGAAGGTCAATGTTTGCTAAAGTATTTACCTGCCCCAGCCTGACTCATTTATGTTTAATGTAGTTTAAAAGAGACATATACAAACAATGAAAATTCCAAATGATGCATTAAATATGCACCAGCATACCTACGGACTACAATTTGTATTAGGTAGTCACTTACATTTAATAAATTAATGACATAGTTACAATTTCATTAAGATAAAATGCAGGTCAAGTAAGCTGTTTGTATATTAATCCTCGTCCCGCTATACGAAACTTGACTCGCATTTGCAAGCAGCTTGGATCAAGATGAGACGCCGAATAACTTGGTGTCTCATCATGATCTAAGCTATTTAACACTCGGTCATAATTTCTCAAGACACCTTGATCGAACCTAAGTTTGAGCAGGAATTGTTTTATTAAGCACGGTAAGGGTGCAGCTGAGACAAGGAAGAGAGACTGTGATAAGGAGTTCCTTTCAGTTTCGTCAGTACATGTGTGTATTTTTGGTAAATCAACAGGAAGGGGTAAGCTATCCTTAAACTGATTTTATTAACCCTTTCGCTGCCAATGCTGGACCTGTGATTACCTATGCAAACAGTTTGGATCCAGATGAGACGCCGAGTAACGTCTCATCAGGATCCAAATTGTTTGTTACTGTTATTATGTTTTTGAAACAAAAATGAAGAAAATCAAAAGAATGAAAATTTGTAGCAGACGACAAAGGTAGCAGACGACAGAGGTTGGCAGCGAAAGTGTTAAATGATAGGTCAGGCTAAAAGTATTAAACGTTATGCCATTTGTTTTAGACTCACATAACTTCCATATTGACATTTTGCAACCCTTCAAACGTCGTCGTGAATACGGTGATTTATTATTATTAGGGGTATTTTGGACCCTGTGATGTGCCTACTCAAAGTAATAACGTGTGTACTCAAGTACTACATTCGTCATTTCTCTACTGAAATCTATGTTGTGAATTATCTTTATAATCGCCTCTCTTCGAGACGATTCTAAAGAGTAGTCACACCATAGTGTTGGGTGGGGGAAATAAAGTTATTCTTGGAATTCTTTTAAATTTCGCATCTTATCGGGACCTCTGTCCCCTGGCAAGGACCAAAAGAGAATGGCGGTAGTTTTGAAACTGTGCCATTTGTTATATTAAATCAGTCATATCATCTTCATACGACATGTACCATTGTTACATGTACACATCTTCGACTTACCTCTGTTGCACTATGAATTAAGTTCAACATTGTGTTTAAAGACTACGTTCAATAAATTAATGACCATTTAGGACAGGTTCTGTTTTGATTCAAATTTTTAAATGCTTGCCTAATTGGGTTTGTAAGATATAGTTTTAATGAATCATGCCTAAATCATATAATGCTGTAAAGTGCAAGAACTACTCATTGTAAAACTATTCATAGAACGAGACTGTAACAGTTTATACCTTGCCGGGCAAAAGTTTAGTACAATTCCCATGGCGGTATTGTGATAATTATTGTGCCAACTCATTAACATTTAGCATTGGTGTGTCAAAAAGTGATTCGATATTCGATAAAGTACAGAAGGACTTTAAACCGTGTCCCCTATCCCTTTACTCAATTAATATTCATGTGAGAAATGATAACATCATGAATATTAAATAGGTTAACCCTTCGCTTGCTGTTCACGTCATTATACCTACCTGTAAATAGTGAAGACCCAGATGAGACAGCTCCTGCAGGAGCTGTCTCATCAGGGTCTGCACTATTTACAAATTGATTGTGCAACCAGTGATTGCACAGCAGTGATTGCACAGAGAAATAATTCTAGACAGTGAAGATATATGTAATTATACAACAGGGCATGGGTAAAGAAGAAGAAATGTATTTTAAAATTCAGCAAGAGAAGGGTTAATAGAGCATATTTATACTAACAATGTTTGCCTTAGCAGCAACTGTAGAATGAGTTCTAATATATTCCATAAACAAACAAAGCAGACACTGATCAAACGGCTCCTATATGAACCATCTGATCTGGGACTACTCTATTTGCATAAAAGGCGTATTTATTGAGTATAGGGTTAAAAAGGACTCTTTCTTCACTGCTTGCTGAACCCTTCGATGTTGATGTAGTATACCAGTAATTGTTTTGTTTGCTGTACAACATGCAAAATGGATGGATTCAATATAATAAGATGCGAGTGAGGTCTCCTTGAATAGTAATAAAGAACAAATGAAGTAATACAAAACAGGGCAGAGACTTGTTAGCTTTGAATAAATATAAATAATTACATTACATCGATATTGATATTAATATTACCAGGACATCGTTGATGAAGTCAACACATAAACATACCTTTTGTTATAGAAAATTTAAGACATTTTCAAGAATATCACCTAACCCTATGTTAGTATCTGAGTACTCACATTTATCTGTTACTCTGGAACATATCGAGGGCTTGGTGCAAAACTAGTTAGAATAGGTTTGCACCAAGCCCTCGATATATTGTGCAAAGAATAGTAACAACGACACTGTCCTTCTACGTCTTCCTACAGGTAAACCGAGCTATATTGAGACTTGTTGTTATTTTGTTGTTTACATAACAGCACATAGGTACAGTACCAGGCAACATAATTTAGTAACTCGCCACTGTTATGTACTTGACTTTGGTCTTTTTGACCTGGTCTTGAAAACAGGGGGTCGTGGGTTCGAATCTTTTTTTTAAAAAAACAAAACAAAACAACAACAACTGGTTTGCTATTTGTAATCTTCTTTTTAATGATTGTTCTTTTTATAATCATTTGTTAATATTTTGTTTTTAATTAGTTTATGTTATTATTTGTTTTTATTGTTGTTTTGAACGGACAGTATTTTTATAAATAAAATCAAATTCTAGACCCTCCACATGCAAGCCCAGATACATCAAATTCTAGACCCTCCACATGCAAGCCCAGATACATATCCATTGAACTAAGACAACTATGTTGGAAAATTGCAGCTTACTAAGGATTTTAAAAATAAAGAAGCACTGTAGTCGCTTCGTTTTGTTATCCCACACCGTATAGCGGAGGAGGGTTATAGGAATGGCCTTCGTCTGTCCGTCTGTCCGTCTGTCCGTAACAATTTCGTGTCCGCTCCATATCTCCTATACCCCTTGAAGTATTTTCAAGAAACTTCCCTCAAATGTTAACCAAGTTGAGACGACGTGCAGAACATATGTTGCAGATATGTTGGCTCAAGGTCAAGGTCACATTTGAAGGTCAAGGGTTTTAACCTTGAATTTCCATTGCATTTTTGTGTCCGCTCCATATCTTCTAAACCCTTTGAAGGGTTTTCATGAAACTTGAGTCAAATGTTAACCAAATTAAGACGATGTACAGAAAACATGTGGCAGTCCTGTCGGCTCAAGTTCAAGGTCACATTTGAAGGTCAAGTGTTTAAACCTTCAGTTGCCATTACAGTTTCGTGTCCGCTCCATATCTTCTAAACCCTTTGAAGGATTTTCATAAAACTTGAGTCAAATATTAAATACTCAAGGTCAAGGTCACGTTTGAAGGTCAAGTGTTCTAACCTTTAATTTCCGTTACATTTTCATTATCTCCTATACCCCTTGAAGGATTTTCAAGAAACTTCCCTCAAATGTTAACCACATTGAGACAATGTGCAGAACATATGTGGCAGTCATGTCAGGTCGAGGTCACATTTGAAGGCCAAGTGATTTAATTTTCAATTCCCATTACATTTCGTGTCCGCTCCATATCTTCTAAACCATTTGAAGGATTTTCATAAAACTTGAGTCAAATATTAACCAAATTAAGACGATGTGCAGAACACATGTGGCAGTCATGTCGGCTCAAGTTCAAGGTCACATTTGAAGGTCAAGTGTTTAAACCTTCAGTTGCCATTACAGTTTCGTTTCCGCTCCATATCTTCTAAACCCTTTGAAGGATTTTCATAAAACTTGAGTCAAATATTAAATGAATTGAGACGATGTGCAGAACCCATGCGGCAGTCATGTTGGCTCAAGGTCAAGGTCACGTTTGAAGGTCAAGTGTTCTAACCTTTAATTTCCGTTACATTTTCATGTCCGCTCCATATCTTCTAAAGCCTTTGAAGGATTTTCATAAAAGTTTAGTTAAATGTTAGCTAAATTGAGACGATGTGCAGAACACATGTGCCAGTCATGTCGGCTCAATGTCAAGGTCACATTTGAAGATCAAGTGTTCTTACCTTCAATTTCCATTATGGTACGTTATCTCCTATACCCCTTGAAGGATTTTCAAGAAACTCGCCTCAAATGTTAACCACGTTGAGCCAATGTGCAGAACATATGTGGCAGTCATGTCGGCTCAAGGTCAAGGTCACATTTGAAGGCCAGGTGATTTAATCTTCAATTTCCATTACATTTCGTGTCCGCTCCATATCTTCTAAACCATTTGAAGGATTTTCATAAAACTTGAGTCAAATATTAACCGAATTGAGATGATGTGCAGAACACATGTGGCAGTCATGTCGGCTCAAGGTCAAGGTCACATTTGAAAGTCGTGTTCTTACCTTCAGTTTCCATTATATTTGTTTCCGCGTCCTATTTTCTTAACAACTGGAAAATTGAATGTCAACCACGTTAAAACCCATTGTATCACCTTAAGGTCAATGTCTTAATTTAGGTGGCGGCGGTGGGGAATATAGCTGTCCTTTGGACTTCCTTGTTAACATTAGAGTAGGTCATGTTTTGTTCCAAAATACGTTGGTCTATCTGTACACTGTGGGTCTTATCCTTCGGGATGATTGTGTTTTGATTTAATAATAGATAATGTGCAATGGGTACTTTATATCTTTTAATCGAACGGCATTGCAGAGTTTTCTCTCCTTGAAGTATGACTTTTTGTCATTTCCGCATGTAACATTTGTAGTTGGCTTTGCTTTCGAGGGATCACCCATTTTCAGATTATATGTACTCCACAACAGCAGGTGTTAAGTGCTTGTGTGGCGGCCGTAAAAAGTCGCCCCGTACTTCATTCTCAGTGTTGTTATATTTTCTGGTCCTTCGGGATCATAAGTTTTGATGTTATTAGTTTTGAAAATTGAATACTGCTTAAGCCGGTGCTAGGGGGCGTAAGTAGTGTTGCACTTTTAATTATTACTCATGAACAGACTCAATAAAACCGAGTCTGCAATTTGCTCTTTTTGCATTTCTACTTTTGCTTTCGAGGGATCACCCATTTTCAGATTATTTTCATTATGATCCTTAGGATTTGCATCAAGGCTGTCGTGCGGGGGGGGGGGGGGGGGTATGTATTACATTGAATAATCGTTCTAAATTGATTTTGTTGGAATATTATAGAAGTCAGGGAAAGGATATATGCACAGATATCCAGATATACGTAAAATAAAATATTTTCAGGAATTGCTCCCAGGAAAACGACGGTTTTAGTATTTGATTACGCTTATTTATCTGTTCTGGATAACAATGCATAGAGATATTGGTTTGTGGGAAACTAAAAGGAACTACGAGAACTAAAAGTGTAACATCGGCAGTGTTCTTTGTAACTTTTGATTTTTCTTTCAACTATTTTGTGAAATGTTAGAACTTAAAAAGCGGAGAAATGATGGGAATTACTTTTTTACTAAAGATCTTATACTATTGGAAATGGGTTGTACTTTCTGGAGTTCAAGGAATATACTATTACAAATTGACTATATTATTTCGGCGTTTTTAGCCATACACCAGAGTCAGTGAAGATAGATAAATCTTAGTATGCAGCTGTTGTAGTTCATGAAACCAAAGATTGGCAGGCAATATAAAGTCAGATAAAAATTGGGAAAATATTCGGGTAAAACTTCAAGTATCAAATAGATAAACAAGTAGTAAGCTGCTTGCTTAAACTGGTTAAAGTTACAGCGATTTTCGTAAAAGATGACTTAACAACTCGAATATAAATATTTGGATAAATTTCCTTCTTATAAACGCATTTTCTCACATATGTAAACAATGAAGGTCCATAGCAGGTCTACTCGTTTTTCTTATTGCATGATATAGATTGGAATCTACAGTTTCTGCCAGTATGAACATAAACTGTCTACAGTATGCCATTATACAAAATCAGCTAATTAATATTCTAAATGCCATCGATTCTGACATCAATATTACACAGGGAAATAATTAAAAGCAAGTACTGTAGAAATTCAATGTTTAAGCCCACTGAAATGAATGGGGTGCTTTTCGGGCGTAACAAAATTGGCTGTGATACAAAAAGTCGATGCAGCAAAACAGTTCGTTATTTAACCCTTTACTTAACCCGTTTGAAGGGCCTGCTCTGCTTGCTAATAATATAATACAGATTTGATTCTACGATTTCTGACATGGCTAAACATTCCTGTGACTATGGTGTGCTATTTTTATAACATCTAATATTTTTAGCTCGCCTATTCGAAGAATAAGGGGGGGGCTTATGGAATCACCCCGGCGTCGGCGTCGGCGTCGGCGTCGGCGTCAGCGTCTTGGACTTCATCTTTGTAGACAAGGTCTACAATAGGCGAGCTTTGCTAACCTGCGACAGTCTAGTTTATGATGTAATTATGTAATTATGTCTTATATGAATTTTCATGGAGTGAAGGGTTAAGGAATTTGGCCAATGGTAACTCCAAATGTCCAAATTTAACCCACAATCCGAGAAATATATGAGATGTTTCAATTTAAAAAAAAAATGACACTAAATCCTATATGTTCCTACCAAACCCCATGTTGTGACCACTCATTAGAATAGTCTGTTTAGTATTTGAATACTCACATTTACATCTCTTTAGTTTATCAAAATTTACCTGACGTTGCTGACCTCTATAACCATAATTTCACACTACGCTGGGGGTCTATATACATATTCGGCAGCCTCCGTGAAGTATTGTTACGAGAGTGCACAATACCCGGTATATCCAGGAATATCGGATTAAATACCATTCACCATTAATAAAATGTACCAACAAGACAAGTAGCTCAGATGGATTATATCGTGTCTCCCGTGCACTTTATTCTGTACGATGCACTGGCGAGTATTGATATATACTGCGTCATCTCACTTTAATTCATTCTTGCATAAAGGTCAACATCGGGTGAATTTTGTTGGACTCTACCTACAATACCTATAATATACTCGCGATATTTATCACATACACTTGTCTCTTAGTGATCTGAAATGGGAATACATCATTGGAGAGCTCACCGCACCTCTCAACAGTGTTGGAAATGGATGTCTGCGTAATTTGGAATGGTTTTCTATTTATCTCCAGGAGTTTTGAACGGGGACGGTAAAATTGGTATCACTGTCTACCGTCATGGCTATACGCATGTGCCAGGTTTGGTTATATAAAAATACAAAGTCATAACTTTCACTAACCAATAAGGAGTTTAAAGATTAAAGTATTAATACGGAAATGCATAGGCACTGATGCTAATAACGTTGATCTAAATCAATTGAAATATGCATCAAAATATATTGTAATACATTAACTTTGTATTTTCCAAAAGTAAAACATTATGTGCTGTTGTTTAAGTGTGCCGATGCGGTGAGATTGTGTCTTCTATAATCTTTAATCAATCGACAAACAAGAAAATAATTTCTATAATTACATTACAAGAGGCTAAAACGTGGTCGAATTTGAAAAAATAAGATCATTTGAATCGAAAATGTCGATACGTGAATTCATGTTTAGTTTCTCCCGGACACTTTCTGAACAAAATTCGAGTTACGGTCGTCTCAGTGTATACTTTTGATAGCCCTACTTATAATTTACCGTTAACCCGTCAACATATGAATATTTACAGAAAATTTAAATAGTTCCATGATTATAGAATCAGTACGCCTTCGAAGCGTCTACCAACCTATTTAAAATTCTACTACCGGAAGTAACCTAATAAACCTAAGTTTATGCGCACCCCCTTCACGTCACTGGTTTAAGCTTGATAACTGCTTGATAACCAGATTAATTCAAATACACATAATACATTTTTTTAAAGAAGAACTACTTGCAACGACCCAGAAGTTAGCGCATACAGGACCGACACCGCATGTCAGACATATACTTTCCCGTAAGTTTATACTTACCCTTTCACCTCTAAGTCGCATAAATGCACCATGACAAATAGTGCAGTCCTAGATCAGACGCCGCCTGTTCAAGACGGCGTCTGATCAGGGACTTCACATTTTGTCTCAGTCTCTTTTTCTATATCCGTGCTTTATTTCTTGGAAAGTTGCCTTTATTTATCTCATTCATTACGGTACCGAATGATTTTACACAAGTTTGATTGCAGACGACAATTAGAAGTTTGACGGCCAAAGGGTTAAGGCATTTAGTCTCCTAGGCGCGTGACATCGTCTTCGCTCTACTTATTGAACACGTGCTATATGATACGTACTTTAGTTATTTATATAAACCTATTCACGATCCGGTGAGCTGTGAGCTTGTGTAAAAGACTAAAGTACACCCTTGTCAAACGGGGCCTGTATAATTTTATAACAACTGTCTGATAAGAAACTGCTGCAGACCTTTCTGTGGCTTCTTTTTAAAGGAAGCCAACTTGTGCAAATTGAATTGGAACCTCGGTTGTTTGGAGCATCAAAATATGGCGATTCACCGCATTTTTCTTCGACGACATAGGAAGGAATGTTTAAAAAATGTAGGTTTTATCTTTGTGTGATATAGGAATGTCGGCGAAACACAAATGAGACAATTATTGTCGCATTCGTGTTTCTTTCTTGTCATCTTAATTAAAAAAAATCCTGATCTATATTTATTACAAAAAGTACAAAAATGAGTCATGCAGGAAACACGACATACAGAACAAACACTCGCCCGAACAGCAACACAAGGAAAAGGCAAATGTACATAAGTAGAAAAAACAAAAAGAGACGCACAAAGACAAAACAAACATACAATAAGAGGAAGATGGAAGTACCGCCTTGGAACGGTCAGTGACAAAAGTCAAAATGAAATATGGAAGGAGGGACATTAAAGCCTTTTTAGAACGTAAAGAAACATCTTTCAAATCCACTAGCAATCAGCAGACCCTGGTCAGACGACTTCTATTGAAGACATCACGTTTAAATAAAGGAAAAGGTTAAACCCACTGACGTATTCGTTTAGTCAAATCGTTTGATAAAATAGATACAAAAACTTGTAATATAAAAATGATATAAAATAAATGGTTATTAAACATCATTACCAGTGCATAGCAATACTAATTAAAACGAATCGTTCAATACTTAATATCATTCAATTTGATATTAATATAGTAATTAGGCGTATTTCCTTAGCATGTACACTTATATTACGCATACATGTAAATACGCTCATAAGATGTAAGACATAAAATTATAGTGTACAAAACGGTCTTTATTGTGCATGTATGGCGATTTAAAATAGTTAACCAGTTACTCCATAAGTATGCCTTTCTGTACCTTTGCAATTAGAAAAGACCCAAATCAGACGACTCTCATAGTAGTCTGATCAGGATCTACTCTTTTTCCCTATGGTATATTATATATCTGGTTATAAATGTTCTGCTTTGACAAAAATGTCATGTGCTAATATGCCATTTTTGAAATTCATCTACTAATATTCATGTTGGCAATATTTCAAACTTAACCCTTTTCGCTGCCAAACTGTGTCGTCTGCTAACTTTGTCGTCTGCTACAAAATTTCACTCTTTTCATTTTCTTCATTTTTGTTTCAAAAACATAGCAACAGTAACAGACAGTTTGGACTCTGATGAGACACCGAGTTACTCGGCGTCTCATCTGGATCCAAACTGTTTGCATAGGTAATCACAATTGAATATGGCCACACAATCATGTCATATACATGTAGGACTCCTTTAGTCCATGTGTCCAAAGAAGCACTACTCTTTTTAATTTTGAAAAATGTTCGATAAAAGTATACCATGGACAGTATTTTGTTTCAATCGTTTGCGGTTAACGATTCAGTCCTTAACTGTCTCAATATAAACAGTAAGCCGGTGACACTATATTTAAAGCACATTCCAATACACGATTACCTAACCCTTTCCTCCGTATAAACGCCTTTTCACGTCATTTCAAACAGAGCAGACCTAGATCAGACAACCTATGATCTTATTATATTGTAAATCTGTCTCTACAGTGTCTACAAATACAAAAACAAACAATTGTGTGTATATTTCATTATCAAAATCAGCTAATAAATATTCATAATTCCCTTATTCCTTACATAAATATTCAACAGGCAAAGTGTTAAACTCGGTTAGATTACACATCCTGAATGATGTAAAACTTAACCTTATAAAGCACGGCAAACATTATAAATAATCAATTTTAAGCTTAATCTGTATGGAGGAGTGCCGACTTTTGAATCCTAGTGATAACACATGAAACATATTTGTACACATTGTAAAACACTAAACATGTAAAATTTACGAGTAATAAATCAGTGTTACAGTTGAACTTCGATAACTCGAACTTCAAGGCACCATATATATTAGTTCAAGATAACTTCTCAAGGACACAGCTTAATACAGGTCTAAAGTAATGCTGAAAGATCCTGTAGAATCTTTTAGCATTACTTTAGACCTTTAATTAAGCTGTAACATATGTTTCTAGATATATGTAGTAATAAATTTTAGTTATCAATTATGTTTTGTAAGTTTTGGAAGAACTGAACTTTTTGTTCCGAGTTATCCCGAAGTTCGAGATATCGAAGTTCAACTGTATATTATCAACGTTATTTACAAGTTGATTCCTAAAAAGGTAGGAAATGGATCCAGAGGTCCCGATGATATTTTCAAGACCAACTTCTTCATTTCTCCACCAAACCACATGCTGTGACCACTTCCTAGAATCACCTCGAATAGACGATTCTAAAGACTGGTCATAACATAGGTTTTGGTGGAGAAAAGACAATTTTAGTATTTGAATACACACCTTTATCTGTTGCTGTGGATTCAGGTGGATATATGCGGATGGTTTAAAAACACGAGTATGACATTAAATTTGTAATGTAGCGCTGATGAATACTGAGATTAGTATACATTTAATCCACAAATACGCCTTTATACGCATTTTCAAACAGAGTAGACCTAGATCAGATGACTATGGAACGCCCTCACTGCCTTATTTGCATAACCATCGTGATGTTACAAGGAATGGTTCTTATATGCATATATGTTGTCATGATATGTTACCTGTACTTCAGTATATGTTACAGTTGTTTCATTGTATGCTGTGGTACAGTAAAGCCCCTCTATAACGACCACTAAATTACATCAAGTATTGTGTGTTAAACACAGGTGGTTGCTTAAAGCAAGATGAAAGTAAAACAGAACGGTCCTATAGGAGCGTTCTGTTTTACTTTCGTCTTGCTTTAAGCAGCCACCTGCCCTAAACACAAATTAATTAACACAATTTAGTGGCCGTTATAGAGAGGTTTTATTGTAATTTGGTTATGTTATGTGGTGTTTTCTTTATATGGTACCGTTATGTTATTTTATGGTTACTTAAATATATAGTAGGATTATTTCAATATATATGACGTGATTACTTGAATATATGATATAGTTAATTAATTATATGCATATATTTGGATTATCTTTTATAACGACATATGAACACAGGCAGAAGCTGTAGTATCAGATCTATATTACACCATAAGCAAACAGAGCAGACCCTGATCAGACAGCTCCTATAGGAGCCGTCTGATCAGGGTCTACTCTGTTTTCAGGTGCATCAAAATGCGCTTACATAAGGGAAAGGGTTAAGCGACCATTCATCTGTTGAACACTGGAGTCTTAAAAGCAGGCGATTGCTTAATGCAGGGCTAAAATAATGTAGAAAGCTCCTATAGGAGCTATCTGCATTACTTTTAGTCTGCCACTAGCATTACAGATCCAGTAATACACACATGTTTTATAACCACTTAACTCTTTCCCTGTTTTATATGCTATTCAAAAGTTCAATACCTACTAAATATTCAAGGACAAAACAGTTATGATGAAATATGGAAACTGGAAAATTGTAGCCATTTCAGAAAGTATAGACAGAGATATTTCAAATAAATTCCATAAGCAAACAAAACAAACAGACCCTGATCAGACGGTTGATCTGGGTCTAATCTGTTTACAAATGCGGGAAAACACGTATATAAAGGGTTAAAGCAGATTCTTCTGTATCGCTGATTCGGCGGTTTCTGATTCGTCATTGAAATTCATGCATGTATCATTTCTTATATGAATAATCACGAGGGAAAGAATAAACCCCACTATCCGTCTGTCCACTATTCATGTCAGAAATAATGACGGCATTAATATAAATTAGATAAATGTTTGTATACACATATATATAAACACATGCTAGTTTTGCTCAGGCAGAAGCTGTAGAATCAGAACTACATTATACGATACACAAACACAGCAGACCCTGATCAGATGACTCTTATAGGAGCCGTGTGATATGGGTCTACTTTGTTTGCAAATGAGTGAAAAGGCATTTATATGAAGGAAAGGGTTAAAAAATCACTGAATTGCATATAATTATCATCTGATAATATGAATAACCGCGAGAAAAAGAGTTCCTTAGGTAAGCGTATTTGACGTATCTGCAAACAGAGCAGATCCAGATCATATAGGAGCCGTCTGACTAGCGTCTGCTCTGTTTGTTTATGGTGTAATATAGATCTGAGTGTACTACAGTAAAGTTCCGCTAATGCGACCACTTAATGAATAGACCATGGTGCCTTTATAAGCAGGTGGTTGCTTAACGCAGGACAAAAGTAATGCAGAAAGCTCCTCTAGGAGCTTTCTGCATTACTTTTGTCCTGCATTAAGCTACCACCTGCATCTAGCACCCAGAATTATACCTCTTTTAGGTGGTCGCATTAGCGGAACTTTACTGTACTTGTTCCTTCCTGAGCCAAAATGTCATGTATTCATAAGTCATTATAAAAAATAATCGTATTAATATTGATGAATATATGAATATTCATCAGGGAAAGGATTAAACCAATCACTGAACTGCATACATTCATCACTTCGTATAGTATGAATAATCACGAGGCAAGAGGTTAAACCAATCGTTAAAACTTATACACTTATTATTTCTTACATGAATAATCACGAGGGATTAAACCAACTGCTTAATCGTTGTGTTGAAGAGTAATTGTAGCCTACGGCATAATGTCGCATGCCTTAAAATTAGCATAAATACCCCAATAGCTCTGATCTAATATTTCGACCACAAAGGACCTTTTTCAAAGATTATGATAGCCTTTTTTGAAAAAGACCCTTTGTGGTCGAAATATTAGATCAGAGCTATTGACGTATTTATGTATCGTATTAATTCTCTTTTTTGGAATACATGTATGTTCTTCATTGTTAAAATTAGCAGTTAGAGGGTATCGTAACCATTTCAGTGTTTGTTTGAGAGCATTTCCTATCAATATACATTTGTGAAATATACCTCCTATCAATATATTACATGTATATGCATATTTCAATTTCGTAACAATTCTTGAACTTCGATCTTTCGTGCTGTAAAACCGGACCCAACCAGGTTACTGTTAGCATGAAATGGTAATTTGGCTTGGAGTGTTACCGTTGCAAAACACTATCTCTTTTTATTAATCCTTTATTCCATACATATGACTTTCTACGCTTTTGCAAACAGAGCAGACCTAGATCAGACGACTCCTTTGGGAGCCGTCTGATCAGGGTCTGCTCTGTTTGTTTATGGTATAATACAGATATGATTTTACAGTTTCTGCCTGATAGATTTATATCTATTTTACGAAACAATGTAATTAAACTAATAAGTCATTGGATTTAATCCTTCCCTTCATACAAACGTGTTTTTACGCCTTTGCAAACAGGGTAGACCCTGATCAGACGGCTCCTATAGGAGCCGTGTGATCAGGGTCTGCTCTATTTGCTAATGATATAATATAGATTTGATTTTATAGTTGCTGTCGGAGACAACATGTCCTGTGTTGATATGCCATTATAATTTTTTTTATTAATATTAACATATTTCGCAGCTACAGCCAACGTTTTGATTTTATTCTTGATATTTATGGCTTAAATATTACTCTATTTATTTGAGATCATTTGCGATGGGAAAACCCGGAATACCCGAAAAGACCACCAACACGCAAAAACCATCCCGTTAAATCTGCATTCATCGGCGCGAAAGCATTAGCTTTCGCGTCTATATGTAACGCATTAGATTGAATTTCACTGGTAGAAGGGCTGATTTATCAAGACTTATGAAACTATTTGTGGAATTGTAATTTGTGGTTTATGAGTGTAAAAACAGTATTGCTGGAATAATACAATTATATGTAGTTGGAAACACGTCGACATATTTGTTTCGACTGTATAATTGTATGTATTTTGGAAATGAAAATGTTAGAAAATGATTTCCCCTATGGTCGGGGCTAATACAAAATGTATATACCGCAACGGCAAGATCATATCAAGGATAATCACCGAGGAAATGACTAAGATGTTGCGAAACCGAATATGCCTAAAATACGAAAGGGTGACTTTGGGCGAAAGGAGGCGAAAGGCGGATTAAAAATTAATAACGGCTATTTATTAGTTATTATAAATGATATGTACATAATTTTTATATTTTAAATTTATTTGGCATTAATATGCTGATAGAAGCCTGAATATATGAACACATCATTAATATATTGATGACATTTACAGGTAAAACGGATTACTTATTCCTTTCGCCACAGTAAATCCCTCGAAAGGAGTGCAATTGAGTGAAGAATTGCGGGTTATTAATAATATGTAATAATTAGTGTAATAATTAGTGTGTTTAACATTTTACTTCATAGATACATCTTTGCAAACAGGGTAAACCTAGAGTGGACTCAAAATTAATGGTCCCGGGTCGTTTCGGACGCAATCCGTTTCGGCCTAGGTCGTTTTGGCCACGATTGGGACCGAAACGACCAAGGAATACGTGGAATATTTCAGTAACAGACATCAAATTTTATTTAAGCAAAATATGCTCTCTGTCGGAAAATGGACCCTTGACAAGAAATAAAGAACGCGAAGAGAAATACAATCAGATTTGACAGTTCCTAAATGTCAACTATTGCACTTAGTTATTCCTCAACAGTCCCATCTGTTTCCACTCTATATGACGAAAATAAACCCACGAGAATAAAGTATTTGACGTTTGCTTAAAAATGCTGCAAATATTGATACTTGCTTAAATTTGTAATTATATTAATGGTTTTGTAAACTGTTAGTCAAAGATTTTACAGAATCAACGATATAGACAGTAGATAATGGTTTAATTGTAATTAAAATATAACCTTTATAAGTATCAAACAAAATCAATCGCTCTTTGAGTTATGTTGTACTAGCAAAATACTGTTAATGGTGGTACCTGTTTGCACTAGTGTCATCAGAGATGTTTATAGCCGCGATAGTTTGTACTAATTATTTAATTGGTTATTTCTTTGATGATATATCACTCAATTTAACGGCATGTATGATCGGATTAATTTTAATTATGGGTGCACATTTTTGGTTGAAAGTTGTTGGGTTTTTTACACAAATTTTCACCCGCTTTATGCAAGCAAGGTGCCAAACAGTTTGGATCTTGATAAGAAACTTGAGTTACTCAACATATCATCTGCAGGACCCAAAGTGTTTGCAAAAATAATCAATCATCCGCCAGCAACAGGCTAACATCTAACAACAACATATGTCCTTATTTTTTATTGGATTCATTTCTGCATATATCATATCACAATTGCCATTTATATATGGCTCCTACTGAATCTTCTGTTTACTTATGAAATAATATAGACACTCCTTGGCTTTTCATTTAGACACACAGTTGAACTTTGCTATCTCGAATTGGATAATATACAGTATGAAATGAATACTATTATGTCTAAAAACCTACAGGAATTGTCAGCATTACTTTAGCCCTGCAATAAGCTGTGAACTTAAGAAATTGTTCAGATTAGAAATTAAATAATTGTGTGCTCATGCCATTATAAAAGGTGGGATAATAAATATTCATGATGTCATTATTTCTTACATATGAATATTTAGCCTGAAAAGGGGGTCTAGTGTGAGACTGAAAGGGTATAACTAGGGTCACCCGACTGAAATGGCTGCCGATTCAAGGGCCCTTTGTGATGAAACTGATGATTTTTTAAGTTACTAAGGCCATATGAGTAGTCTAAAACATTTAGACATTTTTTGACATTACTTAAATATTATATTAAAAAAATATGACGTCACTTCCACTTTGTTATGTCCTGATGAAGATGTAAATCGAAACATGTATGCAGTAAAATAAAAATAAATGTTGGTTGTTACTTTACCCCATATTTAAATATTATATAAAATAGGTTTGATTATTATTCAATAATACGCGCCTTTTGATGCTTCGCATCAATGATTTTCTTGTTTTCTTTTCAAATACTGAACCAGAATGTTAACAACTTATTCAGTATGCCTGGCTGTTTAGTTAAACGGATCTTATATACGACCCTCTAATGCGACCACTTAATGAATAAGCATTTCTGTATTTATATACAGATGATTGCTTAATGCAGGACGAAAGTTATGCAGCTTTCTGCTTAACTTTCATCCTGCATTAAGCTACCACCTGCCTCTGCCATCAAAATTATTCCCATTTTTGGTGGTCGCATTAGAGAGGTTTTACTGTATTTATAAAACGCCATTGCTAGGTTAACTCTTTCCCTGTTCAATGTTTCTTACAAATTCCAACACCTACTGAATATTCATGAACAAAAAGGTTATTATGAAATATGGAAGGCGGAGCATTGTAGCCATTTTAGAAAGTAAAGACACAGTTCTTTGAAATTCTATTAGCAAACAGAGTAGACCCTGATCAGACGGCTCCTCTAGGAACCGTCTGATCTGGGTCTACTCTGTTTGCAGATGCGTGAAAACACGTTTATATGAGGGAAAGGGTTAATTGCCTGCTTCAGTTTTCAAAATGGCGTTTTCTTTAACTTCCTTACCAAACAATGATCAGTGTCAAACAGTTTTGGTCCTGAGGAGACACCAATTACCCTTCCTTCAGATAAACGCATTTTCACGCATTTGCAAACAGAGAAGACCCAGATCAGACGGTTCATATAGTCTTATCATGGTCTGCTCTGATTGCTAATGGAATTTCATAAGTTTGATTCTCTAATTTCTAAAATGGCTGCAATCTTCCACCATCCATAATTTTATTATTGCTATTCACGTTAATATACCTACCTGTAACAATCCTATAGTAATAACTGTACAATTTGCACATACCAGCGACATAATAGCAATGGTTGTAACATAATGACCTAAATTATACATGTATCATAATCATATGAATAGACAAGAGATAATAGACATATCTTTGTCGAGTGTGTCTTTTAGTTCATACTCAGATAACTTAACACTTTCAGTGCGGGAAACGAGTAACAAATGCCCTTTGCCAGCAGCGTAGACCCAGATGAGAGGGCTCCTAGAGGAGTCCTAGAGGAGTCCTAGAGGAGTCCTAGAGGAGCCCTCTCATCTGGGTCTGCACTGTTTGTCATGCTACTCTTTTCTTTAAAATACATCCCTGAACATTTACAATTAGCTTTGTCTTTGAAATTTCGAACAGTCCATTTGGGGAATTCAGTTTTGAAAGAGTTATATATGAACAATTTGTATTTAAGTGGCTGTTAATCTTTTCAATGCTGCACTTAAGTGGGGTTTAATATTTTCAATGCTGCACTGTAACTGCATCTGGAGGAACTTCACTTACGTACGATTCATTTAACCCTTTCCCTCATATAAACGTGTTTTCACGCATTTGCAAACAGAGTAGACCCAGATCAGACGGCTCCTAGAGGAGCCGTCTGATCAGGGTTTACTCTGTTTGCTATTAGAATTTCAAAGATCTGTGTCTTTACTTTCTAAAATGGCTACAATTTTCCATCTTCCATATTTCGTTATAATCATTTTATCTATGAATATTCAGTAGGTATTGAAATTTGAAATAAACACAGAACAGGGAAAGGGTTAACACTTTTCAGTGTTTATCCCAAATTTCAATATCTACTGAATATTCGTGGAAAATATAGTTATAAAAGAAATATGGAATTTGGAACAGTGTAACCATTTTAGAAAGTAAATAAACATATCTATTAAATTCCATTAGCAAACAGAGCAGACTCTGACTAGACGGCTACTATAGGAGTCGTCTGATCCGGGTCTACTCTGTTTGCAAATGCGTGAAAAAGCGTTTATATGAAGGATCGGATTAAGCTTTACAGAAATTACCTACCGGGTCGAAAGACCGGCTTGGGTCCAGATTGGATGTCGGGTTAACTGGGTGTCTAATCAGGAATTCAAAATCCAAACTGTTTTGCAAATGTCATTGACAGAATAAATACTACATACAAGTGGACACTTGTGCCCTCTTGACCTATTCGCAACATATTTCCCCTTGATAAACCACTTGACACCTCGCCCATTGTCTTTTGTAAGCAACGTTATTCACTAAATCATTCATAATTATGTTATAAAATCCCACATTAGTTTTATATCAACCTGTCTCTAAAGCCGTTGTAAACGAACGCTTTAACCCGTACAACCTTGCATTTTTCAAATGGACTATTCCAAAATTTAAACAGGTGAAGCTTACGACGAATATATAGGGAATTGTGTAAAGTGTAACAAGACAAACAGTGCAGACCCTGATGAGAGGGCTCCTCTAGGAGCCCTCTCATATGGGTCTACACTGTTTGTAAAGTACACTAGTGACTCGTGCCCCATACTGTAAGGGTTAACCCTATCAACGCTAAACTTTCAGAGTGGAATAACCCATTTGTGTTTTATTATAAAGGCCATTCAGTGTGAAAGGCTTAAACTTACTAGAGGATTTTGAATGCCAAACAGTGCAGACACTGATCAGAGGACCCTGGGTCTACACTGTTTGTAAATGTCAGAGCACGCGTGTCCCGCATTAAACGAGACTTGTTTCTGTAGTGATAATGAAGTGATTATTTATGTAGTGATTTTGAAAGTTATCGTCAGTTCTCTGAAAAGCAGATAAACTTTTTAACCCTTTCACCGCCTATGTCGCTAACATTCCCGTGTCTATGTGTCCTTATAACAATTAATGTAATTAATATTCATGATGTCAGTTTCACTCACATGAATATTCATGGAGTAAAGGGTTAATGTCATTTGCTAATAGATAGGACACCGAGTAGGGTCCAAACAATTTAACGGTCTGACATGGTTTTTTAAGAAAAAACAACCAACAAAAAAACAACACTTTCAGAACTAAAGCACACGCCATCTTCTGTTGAAAGAATTGACCCTTACACCGCTGACTTTCGAATGGACTATTCCAAAATTCACACAGATCAAGCTTATTTAGAATATTTAAGGATTCTTCCAAATAAAGTGTTACATGACAAACAGTGCAGACCCTGAAGAGAGGGATCCTCTAGGAACCCTCTTATCTAGGTCAACGCTGTTTTTGAAGGGCATTACTGACACATGCACCGCACAGTAAAGGTTAAAGAAAATCGAATACAATAAGTGGTCTCGTGATAAATAAGTGTCATCACAACGTGATGTGATGTCAAGGCGACAAGACTTGACCAATTAAATGTAAAATTCAAGATGACCTTGAACCAATCGGTTTGATCCATGTAATTTTACAAGGCCTTATTCAAACTTTGTTTAGCCGTATTTTTCTTTCAAAACGAATTGAAAAATATATCCACAGGATTGGTAATAGTTTTCAAATGCCTAAAAAGGATTGGCCGAATTTTTCGTCAAATATTTGTTCTTCAGTTGTAACAATACCCCTTTACTCCATAAATACACCTTTACACGTCTTTGCAAAGAGAATAGACCCAGATCAGATGGTTCCTGTAGAAGCAGTCTGACCAGGATATGCTCTGTTTGCTTATGCTATAATATAGATCTGATTCGCTGATTATGCCATGCCCAACATTTCCTGTGTCAATACTGTATCAAAAAATGGAAGTCAATTAATATTCACGGTGACATTATTTCTTGAATAAATATTTATGGACTAAAAGAGTAAGATATCATCTGTAGTAGATGATGAGTAATACCAGAACAAATGAATGTATAATAAATAGAAGGCACAACATGAGGGATCACTGAATATTAAAAATACAAAACTCGTTGTCTAAAGGGATATAATGCGAGGCTTTATATTTTGAATATTCAATGACTATGCATGCCGTATTCTATTTATAACATTACCCCATAAAACAACGCATTTACTAGATCTACATAACAAATGCATATACAGTATAACCTCTCTTAACCGGCAGTTAAATTTAGTATGAATATCGGTCTTGGAGACAGGTGGCAGCTTAATGCAGGGTGAAGGTCATGCAGAAAGCTCCTAGAGGAGCTTTCTGCATGACTTTCACCCTGCATTAAGCAGCCACCTGCCTAAAAGTATCTAAATTATTATCTACTAGAATTCCGGTTAAGAGAGGTTATACTGTAGGTACTTGGAATGCTTTGATCACAGTTGAGTGTGATTCGGTCTAACCAACTAAAAATAGATCCAAACAAATTTCATTTATATTGTCCACAACAAATTGATAATTATGTTTCACTGTTGGAAACGCCTAGTGGATTATACTATCAGGCAACTTAGAAATTAAACAAGTGTCTTTTTATATATCAGAAACAAATAAAGCAACATCAAAAAGTGTGGTTACGTCATCTTTGACACACCTTCTCGCGACCGAAGTAGGTTAATAGCCATGTAAGTTTTGAGCGCCTTAATTGGCTATTTTTAATCAGTGTCACTATCGGTCAATCTGATTCGTTTTCTTCTTGGACTGTCATTCTGGTGGATATGTACATGGAAGTTACCGCCATGTATTGTGGCATCGAAAATGCTCTGGAAACCAACAGCGACAAGGAAAGTTGACGATGATGCAGCGTATAAAGACTTTGAGTTCAGCTGCACTGGATATGCTCTTGTGACCTGGTTTTGGGCGATGTTATGATTGGTGTCAGTGGAGTGGAGGATGGACGAGATCGTTTTATGCTTATTCTTATTATTGTGACTGAAGCGATGTACCTGTGACATGATATATACATTATCTGGTTCGCAGGATCATCGTCACACAAGTTTTGAATAATTTATTTTCTGGCGCTGTGGCTGGACATGTGTTTGTTAGTGCACATTCCTGGGCTCTGGACCATGTGTTTCATCATGGGCCCGATCTTGGTTACGCCGTTCGGACTTCAACGGAACCACACGTCGTTTGGAGAATGTGAATGGACAGTTGTTTATGTTATGCAAAATGTACTGTCAAGCTTAGAATAACCGGAGGACCGTCTTCTGGCGTATTTTCTGTAGACTGCTATTGGGCACCTGTTTGGATTGTCCAAGTTTGCCTACAGTTTTGGTTTCACAGCGCGTAGGCTCTATCTCGAGGGTTGCTTCCCGTTCTGAGTTTTGTCAAATAGTCATGCTCCACGTTGTCACGTGCAAGATCAATGCCCCCAAACACACATCACGGTGTTCTTTGACACTTCGAAAGACAAAATGGACAGTATTATATAACCACAGGGTTTGAAAAATACTGTCGGGCGTACACATTCCAAGCTAATCACTTGTCCATAGCGCCTCGACAACATCATCATTCAGGGGGGGGGGGGGGGGGGGGGGGGGGCTTTCCCTTCCCATCGCTTTTGAACTGCTTTTGTTTCATGACTAATGTTTCACTCACTTTGGCGAATACTGGACCAGAAATTATGGCCTCCCAGTAGTCATGTCGCGTAAGTTAACGGTCAAGACTGGCCAACATGCCCCTGATGCAATTTAGTTGGTAGTCGTCGCCGTTTCTTGTTTTTACACCAACATGAAGAGACATAACAATGACGACAACTCTGTCGGGGGAATGTCTTGAATCTCGTGCTGCTCGCCAACCTCGTTTAATTTGAAAAACTCTCTCGGAAAGTTCTGGGTCCATGCTTATAAAGTTTTTAGTTGAGTCTGAGAACGTTCTCAAGCATTTGATTGGCTTTGGCTCAAATCTGACCAATCAAAAGCTTGAGAACTCAAATCTGACCAATCAAAAGCCTGAGAACGAAACTCAGACTCAACTAAAAGCTTTATAAGCATGGACCCAGATCGTTAGTTTGTTGGAGGTTGAACGTGTCAACATCTTGGTCGGTAACTAGTATGAACCTTCATGTGAGTCAGCCAGCGTATGTAGTCTGCTGGATCACCGGTTTGACGTTTTCAACAAGCTGTAGCTTTTCAGGTTGCAGCTCAACTATAAAGTCACCATCGCTCAGTCGCACCAGATACAGGGACCCGAACCCTCGGAACATTTTGTCAATAGCAACCGTTTGACCCTTTCCATCGATGGAAATTCTACGGCGGACATGTTTTGATTGTTTGACAGCGCGTTTGAATACAAGTTAGTTCATAATATATAACAAGTGGTATAACACGCCTTCAATATCGCGAATATAGTTCCCAAGTTATAACACTGCCGGACCGGAAGTAATGTGATTAGAACGTAATGTAGGTTTGCATCTATTTTATTTATATATTAAAGTAACTGTCCAATCATAAATGGATGTTGAGTAATTGATATACAGTTTAAGTTCGATATCTCTAACTTGGATAACTAAAAGTTCAATCCTTCTGAAAAATTACAATACATTATTGCTTTAAAATGTATCATAACACATAATATGTAAAAACACATGTAACAGCTTAATGCAGGTCTAAAGTATTGTTGAAAGCTCCTACAGGGGCTTCTAGCATTACTTTAGATCTGCATTAAGCTAGGAACTTGAGAAATTGTATAATTTGTAAAGTCACATGAAGTTCGAGATATCGAAGTTCAACTGTATTTGCTGATGTCCGACAGTCGCTATAATTCATAATGTAGAATGTGAACATTTTGACTTAAGCTCGTACGACATCGTTCTACAGGCTCTACAGACAGGCTCTAACATACGACGATTTCAATGCACAGTTACGATCGTACTAGTCATTTTTGCAATCGTACAATATTTCGAATGACGAGCAATGTGTGCTTAACAGACGAACCTGTCTTAAAGACATTTCGAAAGGAATGTTGACCCATTAACCTCGTTCTGTGTTTTTAGGAGGTAACTGTCAAGCATCTGATACACAAACTAATCAGGCTGGCTACCATCACAGAGGATCAATGTATAATTGCATAACTTTATCTCTTATGGCTATGGACCTGACTGAGCACAGCTGGATACTGTGTATATGGGGGGGGGGGGCACTTATATAAGGAGCTTTGAAATGCCTTTATTCTAATTATGGGTCTGTAATTAAGGCAGGTGGTAGCTCAATGACGGTCAAACGTTTTAACCATGCATTAAGCAACTACATGTACCTGCATTTTTGACATGCGATTCCATCTGCACTTTTGCCCTGCATTAAGCAACCACCTGTATTTTAAGGCTCCTATGTTCAATTAAATGAATGTTCGCTTAAGACAGATGCTACTGTATTTCGGACGTGTCAATTAGAACTGCCGCGCCCGGGATAGATTAATCAACAGCAGTAGATGGTATACAGTAGAAACGGTCTTAACCCTTTCCCTGATTAATATTCATGTAAGAAATAATGACGTCATTAATATTAATTAGATTATCTTTTATAATGGAGTATGAACCCAGGACAGTTTGGCTCAGGCAGACGCTGTAGAATCATACATATATATCATACATATTCTTTGTCTTTTCTTCTTGATATGTTGTCAACATTTAGTCATATTCTCTTTCTTCTTTAATCATCTTCTTCTGCTTCTTCTTCTCCTACTTTTTCCTCCTGTCTTTTTTGTGTGTATATAGCCATATTGCTGAATATTCAATTGCAATGTTAAAATTGTAGGGGAAGGGTCGTAACTAATGTTGGAAGAACTTGTGGCCCAACGCCTTTCAATATATATTGAAATAAAATATGTTTAAACAAAACTGTAGAATCAGATCTATAATACCCCATAACTCCTATAGGAGCCGTCTGTTCTAGGTCTACTCTGTTTGCAGATACGTAACAATGCGCTTACATAAGGAAAAGGGTTAAGTGGTCACCAAAAAAGAGTTCTAATTATGAGTCTGTAAGGCAAATTGTAGTTTAATGCAGGTTAAACGTAATGCAGAACGTTCCTACAGTAACCTCCTGCTTTTTGACTCCTATGTTCAATAAGTTAATAACCGTTTAGGAGAGGTTATATCGTATTTAACCCATTACCTCATAGGCTATTTTTATATCCAGCCTCTTTGAATAAATCTACCGAAAAGGAGCATGAACTAGAGAAAAGGAAAACTTTAGAATTTTGTAGTTTGAAACCATTGTGATAAATAGAGCATTTGCTCCTATAGGAGCAAATGCTCTATTTATCACAATGGTTTCACAAAGTGACTTTTACAGCGTCGTCAAAAGTCGTCAGTATGAGGGAATGGGTTAATAGAGCATAATATGACACGGACAGATAAACTTAAGGAAAGGGTGGAATTGGTTTACCTATGTTCTAAATATATTTTTTTTATTATTAATCTTATCTATATATAAGTATTAAATATATTTTATTTTAAATGTTCTATAATTACACATTGAATATAACCTGCTTTGTATATAAAAAGTGTCTATGTGAAGCGCTTTTGAACGCACATATCCTGTGTGAAAAGATCGCTATATAAATGGTGTATAATAATAATGATAATTTCGGAATGCCGAACACTCAAGTGAAGATAGTTGATAGAAGCCACTGTTGTCTACATGATAAGAACATCCGTATCAACTCCAAACCCCCGATT
The DNA here is from genome assembly GCA_963576725.1 of Azorinus chamasolen. NCBI lineage: Eukaryota > Metazoa > Mollusca > Bivalvia > Cardiida > Solecurtidae > Azorinus > Azorinus chamasolen. The sequence continues at coordinate 57,569,653 of OY755241.1, forward strand.
ACTGAGCCTATTGTTCTGCAGTAATAATTTCAGTGGGTGTGGTATCTCAACTCTGTATTTTTCATCGCTTCTACAATCGAAATGGTTTGTACTTGTACTTGTATCAGAAGTCTTCTTCTGTCTCCGGTTTCTATTGTATTGAATTTTACAAGTTTCTATCTGTTTCGTTCAGTCATTACTGGGTGTTTTATATTACTTGTACGTATACTAAAACTACCATAACATGGTCTACATATTACATATTAACTGTGAGAAATTCAATTCCATCTCATTAACCCGTTCCTTCATATAAATGCCTTTTCACGCATTCGCAAAAACAGACGACCCAGATCAGACGGCTCCTAGAGGAGCCGTCTGATTAGGGTCTGCTCTGATTGCTTACGGAATTTAATATATCTGTTTCTTTAGTTTATGGGAATGGACTAAATATGGAACAGGGAAAGGATTAGGCCATTATCGTACTCTGAAAACATGTCTGCCAAATCTCAGATCTGTTGCATTTTGTACTTACATGTACGTCTAATTGTTGAGTGTCAAACAGCTTGGATTCTGATCTAGATCTAAGCTGTTTGCGAATGCGAGTCAGGTCGCGATAGCGTGATAAGGGTTAACTCCCTTTAAAATGCGACATATTTAATCTAAATTTGAGTGTTTTACAAACATAGAAGATCTTACATGAGTGTTCATTCAAAATTGTTTTTATGAAACAAGTTTACTAATACGACACGAGCCTTATCACATAAGCCATATAAAGTGTCATAGAAAGTGAAACAGACTATATCTGACGACTGTTTCGGCCATTGTTTACAGCGTAGTACAGCCGGATTCAAACTGCTCATTTGCATTAAAAATGCACTAGTGCATTTCCGCGATTTACGGCACTCTGTTTAGGCACTCCTACACGGCAGATTATTTGATAAATAAAGTTACGATAAATGATACTTTCACTCTCAAGAAACATGAAATTATAAAGGCCTTACTACTTGTATTAAAACGAAATGACTAAAGTTTTGAAACAATTTTCAAGGCATCCCCTCGTGTGTGTGTGTGTGTGGGGGGGGGGGGGTATATCTGGGGAGGTGTATTTTTGTGTATGTGGCAGAAGCTGTAGAATCAGATTTATGTAACACTGTAAGCAAATGGAACAGACGACTGACCTGGGTCTACTCGTTTTGCGAGGCATCTTTATTAGGAAAATGATTAACATAGTTTGACGACCGGGTATGTCAAAGATGGGTCTCCTCTGTTTGCAGGGGCGTTAAAAGGAAGGGATGTTTATCAGGTAACGGGTTGGGCAAGTTTCTGCAGTCAACCCCTTCTCTCATATTGATGACTTTTGACGCCTCTGTAAAAGTTACGTTTTGAAACCATTGTGATAAATAGAGCATTTACTTCATAGGAGTAAATGCTCTATTTTTCACATTGATTTATAAACTACATAATTTTAAATAAAAAATCTTTTCTCTTTTTATCAAGATATGCATTGCCTTGGAATTCTTTTTTTTTCTTAAAATAGCTGGCTACAAATACGTGTCGGCCATGACACTGATTCCGAGAGGGAACTATTAACCCATTCCCGCATAGGCTATATTTGGATCCAACCTCTTTCATTAAATCTACCAAAAAAGGTAGATGTCAGAATTATGTAGTTTTGAAACCATTGTGATAAATAGAGCATTTGCTCCTGTGGAGCCGTCTGATCAAGGTTTGCTCTGTTGCTTATTATACAATATACGCGATATGACTCTACAGCTTCTGTCATTGCCAAAACACCATCAGCCCATGCCCCTGTTATAACAATATATCTTACGGCTCCTAATCAGGGTCTGCTCTGTTTGCTTATTATATAATATACGGGATATGACTCCTCTCACATAACTTCCCGTATCTCCGAGTTGGAAAAACGGGTTAAGATTTCCTTATCAGTAACACGTGTAACAACACCTTAGAACATATATGACGTCATACGTGATATATGACGTCAAACCATGGAAACCTATGTTTACATGTCATTATAACGGCAAAAATACACTGTTTTGGTTATGTGCGAAAAATAATCTGATGTCCGTTTTCTTTTAAGATCATATGTTCCTAAACTCACCAAGAAATTGTTTTTAAACTCGCCAAAGGCTCGCTTAACAACATGCTCTAAGGCTCGTTTAGGAACATGGGATTTTAAAAGACAACTCGCGACAGATCCTGTATTTCAGCTTCTGCCATTGCCAAAACACCATCAGCCCATGCACCTATTATAACAATAAATCTAATTAACATTCATGAGGTCATTTTTCTTACATTAATACTCATTGAGTATTTAAAGGGTTACTTCCTAACTGTATTTTCGTGTTTCATGTCTTTCATTCAATATCACAATATAAGCGTTAAACTGTTTGAATCCCGAGAGTGAGATAATTACTCAGCTTCTCATTTGGATATAATTTAATATTGTGTGTTTTCATTACTTCTTGTGAGTTGTGATTGGCTGTATTTTTTATTTTCATGCCCGCCTTGCCGGCTCTACTTTGTATTCCTCCGCAGTTATATGAATCGGTATTAAATGTTGAAGAGAATGATTTGTGAATATTGTTTTGATTTCTTTCTTACATTTAGTAGTCATATAAAATTATTAGTAATACACAGACTATTTTTGTTTTAATGAAGGTATGATAAAAACTTGGCCACACTTTGGTGAGCAGTTTCGCGGTTTCATCCAGTGTAATCAAATTTCGTTTTCATACCTCCATGAAAACAGAAATTATTCTATTTATTCTTAACCCTTTACCCAATAGCCTGTTTCTAGTTTTGAAGACATATGACCATTAAAGCAGGTTGAAAGTAAAGCAGAATGCGCCTTAAGGCGCATTCTGCTTTACTTTCAGCCTGCTTTAAGCTACCACCTACTAGGATATAGAAAATATTTATTATGCAATATGTTCATGACTGTATGAATTTGAACTATTTTCTTCAGCGGAGGAATAAATCAAACACGCTAAAAGCCGCTTCTATCAGGTAAAGGGTTAATTATTAAATTGTTTGAAACTTAACACAAACTCAACGGTATAGTAATATGTATAATGAACATTTTCTTACAGATAAAAAGCAAAACTTGTCCAGTATTGTATGATAGAGGTGTTAGATATGTAAATATATTATAGACAATAAGAAAATGTCTTAAGTTTAACATACCTAGAATATAGTACAGGAAGAAAAATGAATTTCTTTATTATAATAGCTTGAAGAATATTACAAAGTAATTTAATGACAAACACGTTTTCACTATAAACGAAGATCATGGTTCTATTGTCAATAAATTTGTATACAACACTCTATCAAAAATACTGAGGTTTCTACTAGAAAAATAAAGTGGATATCTATATTTGAAAAAAAAAAATATTAACTGGAAATATGTATACATCTGTGCGTTTAAATGCATAAGGGATACCTCTATACAATGGTTTACAGATGAGAATAATGTATAGAATATTACTGACACATTTTTGTTGTTTAGAATGAATAGTGTAGAAATAAATTTGTGCAACTTTTGCGGATCTCAAGAAGAAACCCTAGTTCACCTATTTTATAGTGAAAACCATTGTTTAACTTCAGCTCAAACAAAGTGTTGCAATATCTTCCTGACCTAAAATTGATAGCATGTGCATATTATTGGGATCATGTGAAATGAATCTCAAATTAGATCCAATTACTCCATTAATATTCATGTAAGAAATAATGACATCATGAATATTAATTAGATTAATTGCAATAATAGCACAAGAACACGGTTTTTTTGCAATGGCAGACACTGTAATCATATCTATATTATATCATGCAGGAAAGACGTATGCAAAGACGTAGAAAAGCGTAATAACCCTTTCACCGCCGATGTCGCATAAATGCACCACGACAAATAGTGCAGTCCCAGATCAGACTTTTCAAGGCGGCGTCTGATCAGGGACTTCACTTTTTGTCTCAATCTCTATTTCTATATATGTGTTTTATTTCTTTGAAATTTGCATTTATTTATTTCATTTCCTTATTGTTCTGAATGGTTTAACAAATAATTGATGGCAGACGATAATTAGAAATTTGGCGTCGAAAGGGTTTAATGACGTAGAAAAGCGTATTTATGGAGATTTGATGTCTCATCTGGATTACACTTGTTTGCATACGTCACTTTAGCATGATACCAAAACTCCACACAGAACGAGCTACAGGTTACAGATGTATGTTGCGCAATTTTCCGCAAATTTGGCGTTTCAAACTGACTTCAGAATCGGAGTCTATGTACCTTAACACTTATTTAACACTAAACAGCACGGTTAGTGATTGATTGTTTGTGTCGAAAAAAATAGATATTGGATTGCTACGGACAGCAGTGGAACAGCGTTTGACATTGGGCCGGAATCTGTCGTAAGATTCACATTTACAAACCGGATATAATCATTCGAGGTATATGTAGGCCAAGAAACAGTGTCATCCATTGTACATGTGATAACAACCTAATTAAATATTCAAAGCGTTGTTCCGAAATAGAATCGGAGTCATACAGAACTTGGCCGTAGATGTCCGCTGATTTCCGTACAAAATCCCCGTTTTTAAAAAGGAGTCTCTTTTAAAGAATTAAACGTTATTCGGATAGCGATAATATTTAGCTTAACAAAGATGTATTGTCGGAAAATGGGTTGTAAGCATTATTTTCTTTGTATGTATACGTGTACAGCTTCAAGTGTTAATTAATTAGCCCTTCGCTTGCTGAATTTTAAAATACATTTCCCCTTCTTTAACCATGTCCTGTAGTATAATTACATATATCTTCACTGTGTACAAGTATTTCGCTGTGCAATCACTGCTGTGGGGTGCACTGGTTGCACAATCAACCTGTAAATAGTGCAGACCCTGATGAGACAGCTACTGCAGGAGCTGTCTCATCTGGGTCTTCACTATTTACAGGTAGGTATATTGACATGAATAGCAAGCGAAGGGTTAATACGACAAATACGCAGTAAATCGTTTCAAACAAACATATACACGTTAATTGAATTAAATAGATACACACGTTATAAATAACCATATTTAATACATATTACTGTATTATTTCCTTCATGGAGTAAAGGGTCAAAGGGCAAATATACATACTCTTCATGCGCAGATTGAGAGGGGCGGGGCCGGCGTACGCCCCTCCCTAATAAGGCCAACACAATATTTGTAGGAATATATTTAGATCTATATACAGTAAAACCTCTCTATAACGACCACTAAATTGTGTTAATTAGTTGGTATTTAGAGCTCCCATAGGAGCGTTCTGTTTTACTTTCACCTTGCTTTAAGCAGCCACCTGCCTTTAACACAGATCTTTTTCAACATGTATTACCAACACACTATTTATTTATGTCATCAAACATAAAAATCTACGCCCCCTCCCCTCCAAAAAAACTTCTACGCCCCCCCCCCTAATCTGAAATCCTGGATCCGCACCTGCTCTTTAATTCATCAATGTACACGGAACCGCAAAGTAAACGCAACGTTTTTGAAAAAGCATATAATCCGAAAATAAACAGTTCAAATGGTGAATAACGTCTTTATTTCATTTTATTGGTACCTTACCTACATATTGTGTAAATTTCATTAAATATATATTATTATATAACCCCCATTTCATTATGTCAAAGGTTATTACAAACAAGTTCAATTTTCATACATTATCAGTATCTCGTGTATCTTCTATTGGCCTGGATACAAGCAACGCATCTACGTCTCATGAAGACAGTTGCATTCGCGATATCGTTCTTAAAAATATTGTTCCGTGTTGAATGCTGTTTGTTGGTGGTTGACGTGCATGCACGCGTGTTTAATCATCATCTGAACTGTTTACTTTCGAATTGCATGTGTTTCCCCAACCGTTTCGTTTATTTTGCGGTTGGGGTGTACATTTTTACGCCGTTGTTAACATAATCCACACGGATCAGTTGGCTCCTATCAGGGTCTGCTCTGTTTATTTATTGAATTGAATCCTTTATTTTATGTCGTGATAAAACTTATTGCCATTATAACAAATAATATAATCTATAGTCACATTTCTTACATAAATATGCATTGACTAAAGTGTTACCTGAACATTACAATTCGCTTAACCCTTTACTCCATAAATACGACATTCTATGTAAACAGAGTAGACACAGATCAGAGGGCCAGTATAGGAGCAGTCTGAACAATGTCTGCACTGTTTGCTTTTGACATTATATATATCTTATTATACAGTTTCTGTCAATGATATAAAAAAAACTTGTTTATGGTGCTATCATGCAAAAGAGCCCGTGTCCCTGTGCTATTATTGCAATTAATCTAATTAATATTCATGATGTCACTGTTTCTCTCATGGATATTCAAGGAATAACGGTTAAATTCTTACCTTAACCATGGAAATTTTCAGCAAATCGAAACAATATTTCCAAATCAACCTTGCGGATGTACTGGTATGACACACAACGTAAAGTACCTGTTGAAAATATCCGAATGGTTTACTCATCTGCACTTATAAAACTACCGCATAACGTGAGCTGAATAAGATGACCGAGTAAACGATATCCTGTTGTTATGAATATATAACCCTTTCACTGCCAACTTTTGTCGTCTGCTACATATGCCGTCTGCTACAATTTCCATTTAATCTTTATGTTTCTTCATTTTCAATTGAAAAACAATCAATCACAGTAACAAACAGTTTGGATCCTGATGAGACGCCGAGTTCAAACTGTTTGCATAGATTATCAAAGATGCGACATTTGCAGCTAATATGGATATCTGCCAAAGTTATCCACGCCGTTGTATTTCATTGAAAACACAGAATAAACATTTTGCGAACTATGTTCAGTTATGTTATTTAGGTCCCGTTACCGACCTACTGTAGCAGAAGCATAAATGTGGACAAATAGTCAAACAGGGAGAGCCAAATACGAAGACGCCGCACCAAACACCGTCAAACAAGAAACGACATAGTCACAAGACAAAACATAACGGGACGCATATCAAGACAAAAAAACATTAAACATCAAGCATATTAAATAACTAGCTGACCATAGGCTGAAGGCAGGAATACCACCTTGGAACGGTCAGTAGCCAAAAATGGCTACTGGGGGCTTAAACCTGGTTTACGGGTACCATTTATAAATTTGCAAACCATGACTATGGCAAATCACCTAGAGACCATAGTGAAACGTTTGATCAACTTCCAGTTCGAAGTCAAGTAGACGATTGTCAATTTAGAATCTAGTGTACTTATCGCACTGACACAATTTATTAAACCCATTACTCCATAAACACGCCTTTGCCGACTGAAAACAAACATGGTTTATTTATTTATTACCAAAGGCTACATAAAATCACTCCTGTGAAGTTTGGTCATTTTATTTTAACCTTTAGCCTGCTTTGGTCGGATTCATTTGTGAATACCTATGCAAACAGTTTGGATCCAGATGAGACGCCGAATAACTCGGAAATTTGAAATTGTAGTAGGTGAAAAATTCTGTAAAAACTATTTGTTCAGTAGGCTAAAGGTTAAGTGGTCTAGGAATTTTAGTTTATTGAAATTGCTCGTTAAAATAATCTATATTTGTCTCCCGTGACCTACATTTGCAAAGTACCGGAATCATTTACATATACATACGACTGTGACAGGGGACCTCCTTTGTATTTGTCATATTGGTAAAGGTTAGACATATTCCTTTTGACAATTAAGGAGATGATATTTAAACCTTTGCTCAATAAACACGTCTTTCAGCTCCTGTGACCTGCTACTGCTTAGAGCCGGTACATTATATACAGTGGAACATCAATATATACTTCATGATAAATCGAACTAAATGGTAGGTTCTTCTAAATTTTACAAAACAGAATGAGTCGATAGAAAAACACATAACAGCTTACTGCAGGTCGAAAGTAATGGTGAAAGCTCCTATAGGAGCTTTCAGCATTATTTAGACTTGCATTAAGCTATGAACTTAAGAAATTGTCCAGATTAGAAACCCATTCACCACTGATGGTTAGAATCCCGACCTGGGCATTTGGATTGTTCATGTAAGGAAGCCATCCAGGTGGCTTGCGGTAGGTTCTACTTGTATGTTGTTCTATGCATGAAACATTGCAATTTGTTACGTGCACAGAAACATCCATGGGGTCTTCCACCACCTGTAATTAGTTCGACGTTGTGATATGATTGATATCCTGTTAAAACAACGTAAAACCCGATTATAACCAAACGAAACCAGATTAGAAAATTAGAACGTCTGTTATCTCGAAGTAATTTCATTGTCCAGTGAAGTTCGAGATATCGAAGTTCAACTGTATATCTGTTATAGAGAGTAGAGTGACCATCAATTCTATGATGTTTGATTGAATTCCTGTCTGCATTCAGAACATTTGCTTAATTATAGAACCTATTGTTTTTAAATATAGCTTAACACCTGTGACCTACCTCTGCAATGGACCAGAATGATTGGTACAACTATTCTGAGAATGGGTGCTAGAAAGGTAGAAATACAAAAAGAGAAAATTGCAGATTCGGTTTTATTGAGTCTGTTAATGAGTAGTAATTAAAAGTGCCCCCTAGCACCGGCTTAAGCAGTATTCAATTTCTTATTCAAAACTAATAACATCAAAACTAATGATCCCGAAGGACCAGAACATATAACAACACTGAGAATGAAGTACGGGGCGACTTTTTACGGCCGCCACACAATCACTTAACACAAGCTGTTGTGAAGTACATATATTCTGAAAAAGGGTGATCCTTCGAAAGCAAAAGTAGAAATGCTAAAAGAGAAAATTTCAGACTCATATTTAATAGAAAATTACCTGCATATCATACCTATGGCATTTGGCTAAACTCCAGTCATTGCTTTAGGAGGAAACGTGACGGACGACGTTTATTCCAAATAAGCTAAACGCGCTTTCCGTCGTCTTTCTTCTACACCTTATCACCAAGGGACATCGGCTTAGGTGTGTAGATACATCTAAAGATAATAGAAATGCGCATGGGCCGTCAGAAACGATTGTCAAATATGTATCGAATATCGTATAACAGCAGAACCTGACTTAACCAATTACCTCATAGGCTACTTTTAGATACAACCTCTTTGAATAAATCTACCGAAAAGGAACATGAACCAGAGAAAAGGAAAATTTTAGAATTTTGTGACTTTTACAGATTCGTCCAAAGTCGTTAATATCCGGGAATGGGTTAAGCGGCCATTGATTTAGTGAACATAGGAGTATTACAACAGGTGCTTGCTTTATGCAAGTATTGCACAAAGCTCCAATAGGCGTGATTTGCATTAAGATACAATGACAGGGTCCAGGGTACGGTCCTCCGCCGGACCAAGTCCCTCAGACGAGACTATAAATTGAGGTCCGATGCATCACTGCTTTGCTTTACACTGGTCATCTTAAAGAACCAGAGAAACATTGCCGATATTAAGAGTAGGGAATCGAGCCCGGGTATCTCTGAATCCTCTTTCCTCTCTCTCGGGGCATCACATTAGCCGATGGTGAGTAGAAACGAACGTTCATCAACACAAACCAAACCGAATACAAACCCATAATTAGTTATCCCTTTGATTGCCGCTTAAAACAGGTTCTGCTGTATTTAAATGGAATTGTATGACTATTCAGCTTAATATTTGGGGGGCTATCAATTTCGTCTCATGCACTATTGTGCCAAGAGGCAGACGCTATATCATTTTGTTAAATTCTCCTGAATCCCTGTTATGTATCATAAATGCACGTAACTGCTGCCATATGAACAGGGCTAGGGCAAACTCTGATTGTTTCATTTGGCGTTTGACGTTTTATACATAACAAACCAATAAGCCATCTGTAATTATCTACCTTGCCTTCTTACCTTAAATATGACACAAGCATTACTAAGAAAGGTATCCTGTCACAACAACTACTCTCAATTAACCCAATTGTTCCAACGATCCCATATATGGGACATAGGCAAACAGTGTAGACTCTGATCAGAAGCCGCATTATGTGGCGTCTGATCAGAGTATACACTGATAGGCATTTCAATAGAAAACAAAACGAAATTGAACATTTAGGCCAGGCATCGCTTAGATAAAACATGGACTAATCCAATATATAATCATTGAAGAATCCACTTGGCGCATATATGTTAAATAGGCACTTAGTCTGCTTTCGAAAATATTTACCATTTACAGTAAATCAGAATGTCCACACTTTACACACCGAGATCTGATTGATTAGTCTAGGCCTAACAGATATTGCTAATTCATTTATATTAAGATAGAACTATATTGATTCCATCAGCATTACTGATAATCGTAGTTTTTTATATATCCTGTTTACAAATTTCTTGCAAGACCTAGATCATCTGATCTAGCAAACATCATCATGTTGGACAATTATTCCTATTTTGATTTTATTTGCCACGATTCTATTTATATAGTATTCATTTGTTTCAGGTTGGAGACATGGACTATTAACACAAAATCTCATCGTAGGAATAAAGTATTGTCTGTGTATTGTCTGTGCCACGATTTGTTCGGTATCATATTTGAAGTATGTTTTGAAATACCTAAGGCATTGACATTTTATTTTAAAAGTCAATAAGGCCTTCTGAAAGAGAACGAACGTGCACGGTTGCATGGTTGTATGTGCTTATATTTGTTCTGTATCACTTAAACAAAATAATATTCAATACTTTCCTCATGTGAGTCTCGCTTGAATGATACTGTTTACCATGTTTTGTTCTGCATTTTGTTTGCAAGATCTGCCACCTTTGGCCTTATATTTGATATTGAAAATCAATTGTCTTGAATTTCTATTCATCAGTTACAGTTCTGACCTGTATTTACATAGTATTTGTAAGATCCGAACGTTTCCTGTGATTTTAACCTTTTATCTATGATACCATCCACATGTACTACATGTATGTTGTATGTATTATAATATTAAATGAGCATAATGAATTTGGTGGGGAACTCCATCTTTCAGAACTTGTGTACTTCACAACAGCAATTGTTAAATGCTTATGTGGCGGCCGCGCAAAGTCGCCATGTACTTCATTCTCTGTGTTGGTATATTTTTGTCCCTTCGGGATCATTAGTTTCGATGTTATTAAAAGTGAATACCGATTAAGCCGGTGCTAGGGGACTTGAATAGTGTTGTACTTTTCATAAACAGACTCAATAAAAGTCGAGTGTGCGATTTTCTCTTTTTGCATTGCTTCTTTTGCTCTCGAAGGATCTCCTACTTTTAGTACTTCTGTAACAATTTAACATAAAGGTACCAGCATATGGACTGACAAATCTTCGACGACGATTTAATGTTCCCATCTCAAATTCGCTTGCGATAAAAGTACAAAAATGAGTCATGCAGGAAACACCAAATACAGACCAAACAGCCGCCCGAACAGCAACACAAGGAAACAGCAACTGTAAAAGATCATCTATATGTGATTATCTAGGAAGATCACAGTTTTATGTAATACATCTTAGTGTTGCTGAGTAGCGCCATTGTCAAGTCATTCTGACATTGATTTTAATCGTTGCCCTCATACAAAGTAAATGGTCACAGCCGATCCCCTGTACAATGTATCTTTGTGACGCGTGATGACAACGGTTTGGTGCCATATTCGGATCTTTTGGTTTTAATATCCGAATGCACAAGGTAAACATGTTTTGTTCCTTCGCCGTTTAAACGATTACATAGTACAGAGCAACCGATAAACACGAGGTCTGAAATACTAAAACCGTCAGTCTTCACCAAACACCATGCTGTGACCACTCTTTAGAATCGTCTCTTCGAGACAATTCTAAAGGGTGGTCACAGCATAGAGATTGGTTGAGAAATAAATAAGTTATTAAGTTTTGATTGAAACTTCTAATTTACGCATCTTATTTGGAACTCTGTAACACAGATGACACAGATGGCAAAATGGACCAGGATACATACATATTAGCAAGTAGGAGTGAACTGTCGTTTTTAGATATAGATTTGGGTTTTCCAAACTATTCCATTCTATACAAAGGGGTGTTGCTTAAATTGACGAGCGTATTCCTCGTGAAGCCCGTGCAGTTGGCATGTCCGATTGCCTATACATTGTAGCGATTAAATCAAATAGTATAAATTGAAATAGTCGGTGCAATGCTGAGCTCACCTAATACAATAGTGGTATTATCCCAACATTATCCCAACGACAAAACAATATGTTGATAAGTTAACGTTATTGCTTCTTCTATGCGTAATTATATTTGGAAATTATTAGCGATAGGTGCATAGGTATGATGTGCATTGATTACAACGGACGATACGTTTCAAATATTGTTTCTGATGAGTCTGATGTAAATTCGTATAAAGTGCAAAACTGTAAATGCCTTAACATCTAAACTTAGAGGTCCTTCGGGATCATAAGTTTCGATGCTATTAGTTATAGCTTAAGCCGGTGCTAGGGGACGTGAGTAGTGTTGCACTTTTAATAACTGCTCATAAACAGATTAAATAAAACTGAGTCTGCATTTTCTCTTTTTGCATTGCTGCTTTTGCTTTCGAAGGATTTCCTACTTTCAGAATGTATGAAGTATATTACATAAAAAAAGAAAGGTTATGGAAATAACCATACACAAATGCAAAGTACTCAACTTTCTATACTTCTATTACATGTTTTCCAGTACACCTATATACAGTAAAAACTCTATGAACAGGAATCCTAGTTGAGAAGAATTAAGATGCCTTAAGGCAGGTGCCTGCTTAATGCAGAGTAAAAGTCAAGCAGAAAGTTCCTAGATGCATGAGTTTCACCCAACATTAAGCTGTCACCTGTCTCCAAGACCGATATTTATACTAAATAGAACGCCCGGTGTCGAGAGGTTTACTGTTGTTATATAAACAAATTCTGACATGTGTGAAGCATCGTCAACTAGATCTACATTGTGTAATAATTTAGTTATGTTTGCTTCACTACCATTAACGCCGATGATTCCTAAATATACCGATATGTCATTTACTCCCTAAATATACCGGTATGTCATTTACTTGCGTCTCATTTCGATCAAACACGTGTGTAAATGTCACCACAAATATCAGAAAATAAATTTAAGTGCAATTAGTTGCAAACTGTCGTATCGGGGACACGATTTCTAATAGAGCTCTGAAAAAAAATAGTACAGTAAAACCTCTAAAAAACGGAATTCTAGTTGAAAATAATTTAGAAACGTTTAGGTAGAGGAGCTTTCTGCATGACTTTTACCCTGCATCCGTGACCGATAGTCATGACCAAAATTGACGCCCGGTTAAGACAGGTTTTACTGCACATTGTAATTAGTGTTTGAACATTCGATCAATGAAACAGAACGTTTTGAAGCCAGGTGTCTTAACCCCTTCGCTTGCTATTCACGTCAATATACCTACCTGTAAATAGTGAAGACCCAGATGTGCGGGAGCTGTCTCATTAGGGTCTGCACTATTTACAAGTTGATTGTGCAACCAGTGCACTCCACAGCAGTGATTGCACAGCAAAATACGTGTACACAGTGAAGATATATGCAATTATAGAACAGGGCATGGGTAAAGAAGGAGAAATGTATTTTAAAATTCAGCAAGACAGGTGTCTTAACCCCTTCAGTATCATGAGGACGAATCTGTGATATAATATGAAATCAGTTTGGATCTAGATGAGAGAAACTCGATATCTCATTAGTATCTAACCCGTTTGACAATGTTGATCGGTTTATGAAGAAATTAACCCTTTCACCATTTATGTCTCAAAAATGCACCACGATAAATAGTGCAGTCCCAGATCAGACGCCGCCTTTTCAAGGCGGCGTCTTATCAGAAACTTCACTTTTTTTCTCAAACTCTATTTCTATATCTGTGTTTTATTCCTTTTATTTTTTTTATTTATTTATCTCTTTTTTCTATTGTATCGAATTATTTAAAAACATTGGTTTGCATACGACAATTAGAAATTTTGCACAGAAAAGGGTAAATTAATTAATCAGTAAATCACGTAAATGTGTCCAACAGAAGACAAAGCTTGCATTGAAAGGGTTAATATTCTTGTGACAGCAAATTATAGAGACAAAGGTTATAATAGTATAACCTGCGTTTTGAGAGTATTTATACAGTCCGTCGTTTTCTTTGTAGTTTAACCGTTTCCCTCATATAAACGCGATTTCACGTATTTGCAAACAGAGAAGACCCAGATCAGACGGCTGCTCTGTTTTCTTATGGAATTTGATAGATCTATTTCTTCTCTTTCTAAAATGGCTACAATATTCAATCTTCAATATTTCATTTTAACTGTTTCGTTCATGAATATTCAGTAGTTAAATTTGCACTAAATGTAAAACAGGGAAAGGGTTAATCAGCGTTGAATTAACACAACTACAATATTAAACCGTCATGTGTTAATTTAACGACATCGTAGCTGTTAATCTAGAATACAGGCATTTGCAAATATCATCATGAATCAATCCTACGTCTGTTAAATGAGTGTACATTGTATATACCACGTTTTTTACGTTAGGCATATACTCTATTAGGCATATACTCTATTTCTTATTTATAAAATCGGGTTTCCTTTCTTTTTAGTCTGAAAGTAACTTTGACCATTATGCAAGTGTATAGTTTAGATGTTTAGTATTTTAAATAATTGCAATAGGTGCGGCATTGGTCAAATTAGGTCGTTATAATCTGATAATAAAACAGATGTAAACCAAGAGAAACCGCTTCGAACCGGAGGTGTGTCTTTTTTACCGGATATTGACAATTCGAATTAGCACCAGAACGGTGTTATGGTCCAATGTATTCTCAAGCATTTCAGGTATATTTCTATGCAACATATATATGTAGCAATATAAATTCTGATAGTAAGAGATCTTTCGAAAGCAGAAGCAGCAATGCGAAAAGAAAAAAGTTGCAGACCTTGTTTTATTGAGTCTGTTCATGAGCAATTAACAAAAGTGCAACACTAATCACCCCCTAACACCGGCTTAACCCTTTACCCAATAGCCTATTTCTAGTTTTGAAGACAGGTGACCACTTAAAGCAGGTTGAAAGTAAAGCAGAATGCGCCTTAATGCGCATTCTGCTTTACTTTCAGCCTGTTTTAAGCTACCACCTCCTAGAATATAGAAACTATTTATGATGCTATATGTTCATTATTTTAAAAATTGGAACTATTTTCTTCAGCGGAGGAATATATTAAACTCGCTTAAAGCCGCTTCTATCAGGTAAAGGGTTAACCCTTTACCCAATAGCCTGTTTCTAGTTTTGAAGACATATGACCACTTAAAGCAGGTTGAAAGTAAAGCAGAATGCGCCTTAAGGCGCATTCTGCTTTACTTTCAGCCTGCTTTAAGCTACCGCCTACTAGGATATAGAAAATATTTATTATGCAATATGTTCATGACTGTATGAATTTGAACTATTTTCTTCAGCGGAGGAATAAATCAAACACGCTAAAAGCCGCTTCTATCAGGTAAAGGGTTAAAGCGGTATGCAGCAGTTTGTACGACTAAAAACATCGAAACGAATGATTCTGAAGGACCAGAAATAATAGCAACACCGCGAATGATTAGCGGGGCGATCCACAATACTACGACTTAACAACAGCTGGTGTGAAGTACATTGTAAGTTCTGAAGGTAAGATATGCTTCGAAATGAGAGAATTGCAAACTCGGTTTTAATGAGTCTGTTCATAAGCAGTTATCAAAAGTGCAACACTACTCATGCCCCTAAAACCGGCTTAAGCGGTATTCAATTTCCACAACTAATGATCCCGAAGGACCAGAAAAGATAAAACTGAGAATACTGTGACATGTATCTATTGGTTTTTACAAGATGAAAGTAGATGCTCTGCAGAACTGTATATTTCAAATACCAGTGATACGTATACACGTATGATACTCATAATGTATGATATCTGCATTCATCTGACCTGTATTAAACTACTACCTGCCTTTACAGAACCATCACTAGACCTGTTTTGTTGGTTCTACTTAAGGCAGTGACAGCACATGTGGCACCTTCAGTGAACACAATGCGATATGCGGGCGTTATTTTGATTTCCTGGCTGTTGGCAATACAATCGGAAAAGATGATGGTACGAGTCAATGCATTGTAGTTTTCCATTGACGTTAATGTTACAGTTATGTCTTGACATAATGCAATCTAAACAAGGTAATACTCGCTGAGAATCTGATACGGTATGGGGTATCATGATTGTGATTTTGTTTATGTTGATGATATTGATGATGATAGTGATACTGGTGGTAGATGAACAAATATTTAATGGGGAAGATAATGATGCTGTAATAAGATATCAGACATTTGACAAGCTACAAATGCTGAATATGGGATAAAAAAATCACTATTCCATATATAGTTCATATAAGGACAGGTATATCTTTCCAAAAGAATTAACCTCATCCCCAGGTATGTTCAAGCCCTGAGCGATGGTATGACGGAAAAAAATGTTGCTGATGCAACTGACGCCGATGGAGTATGAATGGATAAGGGGCTAAGTAGACGGATGCTTATAGGAACACACATAAGTACTGATGATATGTATAAACTACACATTTTGTTCAATAATAGCTAATTTGTGTATCAACGGAATTATGGTGTAAATGGTATTTGAAAAGATTGCCAAGATATTGTAGAGCAATGGCAGTTAAGATAACTGATATACAAACACCCATTATACACCAATTTGTCTAAGGAGTTTACGGTGCAAACGGAGTAAACCCAGATCAAACTGCTTCTATAGGAGCTGTTTGATCAGAGTCTGTTGTTATCATAGACGTGCCTTTACAATTTATACTAATATCAACAATTCGTATGTACATATGCGATTTTAATATCTGTTATGTTCATAATCTCATTATTTCTTACATGAATATTCTTGGAGTAAAGGGTTGATATATAAATGTTTCGAGGGCTTGGTGCAAAACTATTCTAACTCCTTCACTTTAGTGAAGGAGTTAGAATAGTTTTGCACCAAGCCCTCGGTTTGGTATCGATTTGTCTGAAAATAAAACAACCTGTGGCGCCCTCATTCTGGGATTGGTTTTTCAAATTAAACCTCACATTACAATCCGTAAACAGACATCTATTAGTTTGATTCTGACAGTCTAATTACAGTGTCAACGACTAATAGCAATTTTCAGTTTCTCTAAGGAAGGGAAACATTCAAAGAAAGTTATGATAAAAACCATTTGGAAACCTTCAAAAATGATTCATTAACCGACATGTATTAATCCATTTCAGAATGCCAATTATAGACAACAAAGACTGATTGATATATGAGATTTAGAAAACATTGAGGACAAATTTCAGAGCTACAGATAAAGGTGTGGACTCCAATTCTAAAATCGCCATTTCTCCACCAAACCCTATAATGTGACCACTCTTTAGAATCGTCTCAAAGAGACGATTCTAATGAGTGGTCACAGTATATGGTTTGGTGGAGAAATAAAGAAGTTATTCCTGAAAATGAGCTGGAGCTCTAATAATGATATACTCAAAGTACATTGTTTGGTGGAGAAATAAAGAAGTTATTCCTGAAAATGAGATGGAGCTCTAATAATGATATACTCAAAGTACATTTGTGTAAACACAACTAAATGAAATTAAATAGGAGACTGCTGTATGGCGTCTCATCTGAATTACAAGTAGTTAACCCGTTCCATTATATAAACGCCTTTTCACACATCTGCAAACAGAGTATACCCAGATCCTATAGAAACCGTCTGATCAGGGTCCGTTCTGTTTTCTACTGGATTTGGAAATAAAATTTACAATGTTCCACGTTCCATTTTTCATTATAACTATTTTGTCCATGAATATTCAGTAATTATTGAAAATAGGGAAAGGGTTAAACTGGTGAATAAAGTTTCGCCCATGAACGAGTCAACTTGTTTCTGAAAATTACTCCTTAAGCAAACGTCTGTGTTAAGATGAATATAAATAGATAAATCTCGATAATTTGAAACATTTACCCTTTCGCTGCCAAACTCTGTCGTCTGCTAACTTTGTCGTCCGCTACAAATTTTCATTCTTTTGATTTTCTTCATTTTTGTTTCAAAAACATAGTAACAGTAACAAACAGTTTGGATCCTGATGAGACGCCGAGTTACTCGGCGTCTCATCTGGACCCAAACTGTTTGCATAGGTAATCACAGATCCGGCATTGGCAGCGAAAGGGTTAATAAAGAATAATTCAGACTGGTTTATACAGACACCTGCTTAATGTAGAATGCAATTCAATGGGACTATCACTCGGCATAAAGCAGCCATCTATTGTAAAGATTTTTTTACGGAAATACAGTGATTTTACTTAGAAATTTCCGAAAATTCTGGTTTTCCTGAGTATTTTCTAAACCTTTACATATATTGAAGTGATATTTGGTATGTGGCTTTATTATAATGGGTTATAAGATCAAGTTTGAATTTCGTTACGCTTCGTTGATTTTTCACGGAAATACAGTGATTTTACTAAGAAACTTTCCGGAAATTCAGGTTTTCCGGAGTTTTTTCTAAACCTTTACAGGTATTGAAGTGATATTTAGTATGTGGCTTTCTTATAATAGTAACAGATCATGTTTTAATTTAGTTACACTACATTGATTTTTAACGGAATTACAGCATTTTGACTTAGAAATTTTAGGAAATTTCAGGTTTTCCGGAGTTTTGTTCTAAACTGCAGCATATATTGTAGTGATTTATTTCTATAACCCCCATCTCTGTGTCAAATGTGCTAGTGGGGGTATTCATCACCTTTAGTGGTAGTTCTAGTTCTTCCTAATCTGGATGGCCTCCTTCATTTGCCTTGCACTTGTGTCCGATTCCCTATCAACTACTTTTGTGCCCTCCCAGTCAATAACATGAGTTGATTGTACTGAATGACCTGTGATGCCGCTCTTATTGTGATGTCACTCTTTATTTACACAGTTTGTCTAACTAGGGTGACTGTGAGATAAGTGTGAGGTTATGACGTTCTTTAACCGGTTTAACCCATTACCTCATTGGCTATTTTTAGATACAACCTCTTTGAATAAATCTACCGAAAAGTAGCATAACTAGAGTAAAGCGATAGAATGTTGTAGTTGAAACCATTGTGATAAATAGAGCATTTGCTCATATAGGAGCAAATGCTCTATTTATCACAATGGTTTCACAAAGTGACATTTACAGAGGCGTCAAAAGTCGTCAATATGAGGGAATGGGTTAAACCCCAGTGATGGTTTTGCCACTGACCGTTCCTAGGCGGTTCCGTCTTTGTCACCCTTACCCTTATGTTTATGTTATGTATTTGTTGATGTTTGACATGTTTTTGTCTTGTACTTGAGCGTTTGTTGATGTTCGAAATGTTCATCTCTTGTGTGTGTATGTGTGTGTGCGTGCGTGCTTGTGTGTGCGTGCGTGTGTCTGTAGTTGTGTGTGTGTGTGTGAGTGGCTTCCTTTCTATCGATGTTTTGGAAGTGGTTGCGTCTTGTGTGTGGCTTTTCCTGCTTGACTTTACAACTTTTTCATTGTGTTTGCATTACCCGTATGGAAAGCATACACAGGGGAAATGATCGACTGTTGTTTGTGCTATGGTCTATCCTGTATTAGATATCATGACATCATGACAAACCACTATATGACACTACATTAGGCGTAATGCACAAGTGTAGACAGTATAATCACACATACAACATGTCTGGTGCATTACTTATACATCACAAGACCGCTGGATGTAGCCAACGGAACATGTTGGTGTGAAACACGCAGGTCTTACCAGACAGCATTGTGTGTTTGTTTAGGGATATTTGAAACGGGATGCATAGCATTGGAATACGTATTTACAACCAGTACATTTATTTGTCTGTGTTATAGCACTTAAAGCTAGAAAATGATGACGTTTTGTTTCCCTTTCCTGTGTAATTCTTTCCAGCTAGATGTCAAAAAATCAGAAATAAATTGGAATGAAGTGAGATATATGATTCTGCAGTAAACTAGTCGGTTTTTTTTTTGCACGTTAGTGACCAAAGACGCTAAATAAAATGATTCAAATAAAGCATATGGATTAATATTTTGCTGGAGATCAAAACGCCTTAACAATCGTACAAGCAGCAATACCCATCCGCAACGTTATCAACAACAACAACACATGTACCAACAATACCGACGGCTTTGCAAACAGAGTAGAACCACACCATCAAGATAAAAAGGCTTCCAAAGGATGCCTCTGATCCAGACCTCTTCTTTTCTAATATATTAACCCATTTGTTCCAACGATCCTATATATGGGACGCAGGCAAACAGCGTATACTCTGATCAGACACCGCATAATGCGGCGTCTGATCAGAGTATACACTGTTGGCTGATAGGACTTTCAATATATAAATCAAAACGAAATTGAAAATTTAGGCCAGGCACCCCTTAGATAAAAAATGTCTAATCCAATATATAAACATAGAATAATCCACTGGACGCAAATGGGTTAATATTCCCTACTGTTTGTCATGACAAAAATTCTTATTTTACAGTTTAATACAATAATTAAAGCAATAAATGCACGACTATTTATCTGAGTACAGGGTTGAGAATCCGACTGCTAGCATCTATGCAAGTGGAACAAGGTTAAGCCTTTTACTCCATTAACCCTTTCGCTGCCAAACTCTGTCGTCTGCTAACTCTGTCGTCTGCTACAATTTCTTTTATTTTCTCCAATTTTGTTTCAAAACCATAGTAACAGTAACAAACAGTTTGGATCCTGATGAGACGCCGAGTTACTCGGCGTCTCATCTGGATCCAAACTGTTTGCATAGGTAATCACAGATCCGGCATTGACAGCGACAGAGTTAATACGCCTTTCTACGCCTTTGCAAACAGTACATCCAAATCAGACGGACCAGGGTATGTTCTGTTTGCTTATGCTATAATATAGATTTGATTCTACACGGCATAGCCAACAATTCCCGTGTCAATGTGCTATTATAGCAAATTAATCTAATTAATATTCATGATGTCATTATATTGTACATGAATATTCATGGAGGAAAGGCTTAAATACAGAACCGATATTCGAATGATGAACGCGCAACAATGTTTTGAGTCTTAGTTGGACGATTTGAAACACAGATGTTCGCGAAAATAGACCAAAGATTATATTCTCCAATCATTGTCGTCTGTCTGAAAGTTTGAAATATTTACGTCAGACAGAAAATGCTCTAACAATTTTAAACATCTTAAAATTGCCACATATCCGATTTGTTTTCCATAAAAGGAAACTAATTATTTGGCAAAGGCCTAACCCTTTACTCCGTAAATACGTTTTTTCAATGTTTTTGCAAACAGAGTAGACCCAGATCAGACGGCATAGGAGCCGTCTGATCAGGGTCTGCTCTGTTTGCTTCTGGAATAATAAATATCTAGTTCTACTGTTTCTACAATATTATCGCGCTTATCTGCTAGCTGACTCGTATTTGCAAACAACTTGGAAATTTCGAGGTTATAAAACATTTTTCTTGAGTCTGAGATCATTCTCAAGCATCTGATTGGACAGATTCTGAACTTCCTCAGAATCTGACCAATCGGATACTTGTAATTGATCTCAGACCCAGACTCTGGAGTTTTATAACATTGGGACCAAGTTGCTTGAGACACGGTTTCAAAATACTTTGATCGAATCGGAAGTAGTCAAAATTGCATCAATTCCATATTTTAGCAGTCACTGTTTTATTTCATAGCGGGGAAAAGATTAACTGTGTTCTGCGGAGCAAACTGGCGTCGGTAGAAATTATAGTGTGCGTCAAAAGCACGACCGGTGTCCAAAATTAAGCATTGTGTAACTTTGCGTCTCAACCGGATCTTAGCTTGAGATGAAATATGTATTATATTGTATTTCTCCCGGTTACAAATTACCAAAATTACTGTCGGAATAAACTGTATATTGGAACAATGTAAATTGCACAATAATCTGTCATGGAATTTCCCAGCAGTAAGTGTAACTCTTTTGCTGTCACATATCGTGTACCATCATTTTCATTGAACCATATCTTCGGAAAAAAACAGTAGACTGGATCCCGGTGTAACGCGTACGTCTCATCTGGTTCCAGACTATTGGCATATAAAATAGGCAGCAAACCCTAATTTAAACCACAAGTGGTGGTTTTAGCGGATGACCTTTCCAAGGTGGTACTCTCTTTGTCACCCTTATTTTTATGTTTGTCGTGTGCCTTTTTCTAGTACTTGTACGTGTGTTGGTGGTGGTTGAGATTTGCATATCTGGTGCTTGTATGTGTATATGTGTATGTGCGTGTGTGTGTGTGTGTGTGTGTGTGCGTGCGTGCGTGCGCCCGCGGTTGTGTGGGTCTCACTTATTTTCTATCGGTGTCTTGGTAGTGGTTGTGTCATGTGTGTTGCTTTTCCTGTTTGAATTTACTATGTTTTCAATTAAATACTTAAATCCAATTGCTTAAGTAAACACAAATAAACAAAGTGGATACAAAAAAGACAGTGTAAATACATGTACACTTTAAAATATATGTATAAAGTTCCCAAAGGAAATTTGTCTTATGTATCTGATTTTATCGACACCAATAATTTGCTATCAAGTGGTGTTTGTATAGGCGGGTAGGCGCGATGTGCGTATGTGTGCGCGGTGTAGTGGTGTTTGGGTGTGTGGGTGTGAACTTGGCATGATACCCCGTCCAATAACATTATTAAAGAACACTGGTCTGGCCAGTCATATTCTGCAGCACTTGCCTTGTATTTCTGGTCGGAAGCAAGGGATCTGCAACTTAAACTCTAACAACTATAGGACCCATCTGATCTAAGTCTACTCTGTTTTCAGAGGCGTAGAAAGGCGTATTTATTAACATAAAGGGTTAATAAAATCACAGAGTATCGATCATTAATGACAGACACGGAGATGCGTGATTCTATTGCATTATGCTAGGGAATGCATCTTGGAAATAAGTTAATTCTTTCGCTGCCACTATCGCAAATAGTTTGGATCCAGATGAGACGCCGAGTAACTGGGCGTCTCATCCGGATCCAAACGTTTTGTTACTGTGAATGTTTTGTTTTAAAAACAAACAAACAAATGAAGAGACATAAAACTTAAAAGTGTAGCAGACTACAAAGTTTGCAGACGACACATTTGGCAGTGAAAGAGTTAATTACTTATCCTGTCACGTGCGACATGGCTTGCTTTTTCAACCAGATATTAATCATTTCTCTTATGTAAGCGCATTTTGACGGATCTGCAAACAGAGAAGACCCAAATCCGACGGTTCCTATAGGAGCCGTCTGATAAGGGTCTACTATGTTTGCTTATGGTGTAATATAGATCTGATTCTACAGCTTCTGACTGAGGCAAAATGTGATCTGCTTATATACTATTATAAAAAAAAACTTATTGATATGCATGACGTCATTATTTCTTACATGAATATGCAACAGAGAAAGGGTTATACAAATACAACGCGGGTTATTTCGGTGTCGCGTTTGGATCCAAGTCGGTTGGTTGATATGTCATCAGTAGTTTCGCAAAAGCTTGCACGAATCGAAAGAAAGTTAACCTCAATGATTTCCTTTATGGCCACTACCATGATGAGTTAACCTCATAGGCTATGTTTAGATACAACCTCGGAATAAATCTATCGAAAAGGAGCATTAACTAGAGAAAAGGAACATTTTAGATTTTTTTGTAGTTTGAAACCATTGTGATAAATAGAGCATTTGCTCCTATAGGAGCAAATGCTCTATGTATCACAATGGTTTCACAAAGTGACTTTTACAGAGTCGTCAAAAGTCGTCAATATGAGGGAACGGGTTAAACATTTACACTATAAAATATTATGTATTAGTTTTGTATTTTCCATAACTTTTCAAACAGAGAAGACCCAGATCAGACGGCTATTGTGGGAGACGTCTGATCAGGATCTGCTCTTTTTGCCTATGGAGCTGTATAGATCTGATGCTAAAGTTGCTGTCAGAGACAAACAACCAGATATTCCTTCTCTATTGTAAACTTTCAGCGAATGAATATTTCTTTCATAAATATTCATGAGGGAAAGATTTAAGCAGACATCAAATTTAGTTCACCTCGTTTGGAATCCGGTTACCTAAACCGCCATGTTTTGTAACATAATCCAATGAAAACACTCGCTGGCAGATACGTTCACAATTACACACTAATTGAAAAAGCTGCACTTTGGGCGTAATGTTTCACGGTGACAACTGATTGATTTGAAGAGACCATGCATTAGAAAACTGCACTAAATAAGATTGTTATCGGTGATATTTGTATGGTGGATGTAAGAAAGGAATTCAGCAGATTATCAAACAACCGAACATTAGTGTAAAATATTTCTAAATTAGACAAGTATTTTGGAGAAGAGGTTTTGAATGTTTCGTTATTTAGTAATCATATAAGGTGGGACTTCAATATCTCGAAATCGGATAACTGGAACATCCGAATAAGTAGAAGTGAAATGTCGAACCTTCTAAATATTACAATACAGAATTGTTGTAAAATGCATTAATACGCGTACAGATGCATATGTGACAGCTAAATTAACCCATTTGCACCCGGTTGATATTTCCATGTTTATATATTGGACTAGTCCTTTTGTGATCTAAGGAATGCCTGGCCTAAATTTTCAATTTCGTTTTGTTTTGTATTGAAATTCCTATCAGCAATCAGTGTAGACTCTGATCAGACGCCACATTATGCGGAGTCTGGCACTGTTTGCATATGTCCCATAATATGGGATCGTGAGAGCAAATGGGTTAATATAGACCGAAAATAATTCTGAAAACATTCAGCATTACTTTAGACCTGAATTAAGCTATGAACTTAAGAAAGTGTCTAGATTAGAAATCGGATGAATCAACGTCTGTTATCTCGAACTAATAAGTATGGTTCCTTGAAGATATCGATGTTGCACTGCATAGCAACCTATTCCCATCCATGACAACCGTAGTTTTAACTCCCGTTCCAACAGCCCTAAGCAAGAAAGAATAGGAATATAAATACCTTAAATTACTGAAAACAAATACATTACACGACTGACGTTGTTTCTTTGGATTTAGAAAATGTTCGTTAGTAAACTACGTAAATATATCGGTTTACCGCTTACCTTAACCCTTTCGCTGCCAAACTCTGTCGTCTGCTAACTTTGTCGTCTGTTACAAAATTTCATTTATTTGATTTTCTTCATTTTTGTTTCAAAAACATAGTCACAGTAACAAACAGTTTGGATCCTGATGAGACGCCGAGTTACTCGGTGATCTGTGATTACCTATTCAAACAGTTTGGATCCAGATGAAACAGTTTGACACCCTGGTTGCATTTTGGTAGACAAATAGATTATAGCTTGACATTTGAAAATGTAGTAGGTGAAAATTTCATTAATTTTTTTTCAGCCGGCTAAAGGTTAATACCTAATATCCTCTACTTTGAAGTCTAAAAGAAAACAAAGTAATAATAGGATCGGTTTTTTATTATCAAAACAGAAAGGATAGTCAGGCACATACGTGACATCTAAAGATAGTATGTGGAATCGTCATTTTATTCTAGCAATATAATTCCACAGCAGGTAAGTGTTCTTGGTTTATTTGCAGCGACCATTCGACACACCACATGGCAATCATGAGCAGGTGCGGATCCAGGATTTCAGATGAGGGGACCGTAGATTTTTTTGGAGAGAGGGTAGATTTTTATGTTTGATGACATAAATAAATAGTGTGTTTGTAATACATGTTGAAAAAGAGCTGTGTTAAAGGCAGGTGACTGCTTAAAGCAAGGTGAAAGTAAAACAGAGCGCTCCTATGCTTTAATCAGCCACCTGCTCTAAATACCAACTAATGAACACAATTTAGTGGTCGTTATATAGAGGTTTTACTGTATATAAAACGTGTTTGGCAATTTTTAGGGGGTGGGGGTTACGCCGGCTCCGCCCCTCTAAATCCGCGCCTGATGAGCACATGATTGTACTCAGCATCTTACCACAATAGACACGTAGTACTGATGCTGAGCAGATAGAGTACCGTGTACACCAGAAGCAGTGACAACAGAAGTAGTTTTCCTGTAAATAAGTATGCTAGTTGAATGTGTGATTACATGTACATGCGTAAATAATTTCAATCCGCATGAAACAAGTCTGATATAAAACGGATGTTAGTGGAAAATACAATATACTTCCTGTTTTAAGTAGGAATCTAGCCTAATCTGCGGGCGAAAATCTAAACTTAGGTACAATTTAAATTATTTCTGGTTCGTTTAAGTTATTTTAGAAACTAATTCCCGCGTGCCATAAAATGCGGTTATTTCCTTGCTTGATTCAGGCATGCCAGTTTCGTTGGCTAAGAGCTTTGGCGAGCTCACATTCTACAAGAAGCTATCACACAGCGACCGAACCATACGTTTCCATACTACGAAACGCAACCATCTATCACAGATTCTATAATTCTCTAAGATATCACCGAATTCTTGTCAAAATGAAGGCGCGTGTAGTGTGGTTTGTCACATCAAAAATGTGTCGATTTGGCAGTGATTATGTTGGGAATACCTAACGAACCATTGACATAAAAAGAAAATCATTGATGCAAAGCATCAAAAGGCGCGCATTACTGAATAATAATCAAACCTATTTTACATGCATATTAATATTTAAGTAATGTCAACAAAATGTCTATATGTTTTAGATCTACTCATATGGCCTTAGTAACGCAACAAATTTCTTCAGTTCCATCACAAAGGGCCCTTGAAACGGCAGCCGTTTTAGTCGGGTGGCCCTAGTTATACAATAACCCTTTTAGTCTCACACTGGACCCCTTATCCCCTTTCAGGTTAAATAGTCATGTAAGAAATAATGACATCATGAATATTCATCAGTCCACTTTTTATAATGGCATACGCACACATATATCCAATTTCTAATCTGAACAATTTCTTAAGTTCAAAGCTTATTGCAGGCCTAGAGTAATGCTGAAAACTCCTGTAGGTATTTTAGACATGATAGTATTTTTTCCATAAGAACTCCGTACTGTATATTATCCAATTCGAGATATCAACAGTATGTCTAAATAAAATGACCAAAAGTATCATACGTAACTGTAGGCTTGACGCTTTGAACCTAGAGTAACTGGCCATCTCAACAAGATACAGATTGCCTGACGTACAGTAACAGTGATCTTCCATGTAAGTGACATTATGACGATTGCATCAGATCTATATTAGTTCATAAGTAAACAGAGCAGATTCAGCAGGAGCCATCTATTTTGAGTTTACTCTAGGTTTACCCTGTTTCAAAGGTGTATCTATGAAGTAAAAGGTTGTGTCTGGATCTTAAATCATGCTCTAGCATAAAATAGGTGTATATATTAATTAAAAACACTAATGATAAACCGCAGTTCTGCATTCAGTTACATTACTTAAGAGCTCCTTTCGCGGGATTTAGTACTGTGGCGAAAGCAGTAAGTAATCCGTTTTCCCGGTAAATCATGTAAATGTCATTTTAATATATTAATGATGTGTTCATATATCCAGGCTTATATCAGTATATTAATGCCAAATATATTTAAAATATATATTCATATCATTTATAATAACTAATCAGTAACCGTTATTAATCTTTAATCCTCCTTTCGCCTGCTTTCGCCTCATTTCGCCAAATATCCTCCTTCCGTGTTTTAGTCATACTCGGTTTCGCAACATCTTAGACATTTCCTCGGTGGTTATCGTTAATAATCTTGCCATTGCGGTATTACATTTTGTATTAGCCCCGACCATAGGAGAAATAATTTTCTTAATATTTTCATTTCCAAAATATAAACAACCATACAGTGGAAACAGACCAGTCGACCTGTTTCCAACTATATTGAATGTATTATTCCAAACGTACTGTTTTTACACTCATAACCCACGAATTACAGTTCCACCGTATTCTCACAAGTCTTGGTAAATCATCCCTCCTACCAGTGAAATTCCACCGAAATAGTTCCATATAGACGCGGAGACTTAATGTCCCCGCTCCAACAATTACAGAAGAGTGCCAGAATCGTTTCCGCTATATAAGATTACATAAAGTCCTACACGAGAATGCAAGAGGTTCTTACCTCTTAGGACAATTTGTGGGAATAGGAGGACGAAAGAGACTTTAAGAGGTTTATTGTAGGGACTTCCTCTTTAAACTCTGAGCGGGGCATATTCTATACAGTTAACTTTTATACATGTAGTCTCATTTTAAATATATTCACAGGAAACTCTCAAGGTATTTTATCATTTAACTACTAGCATTTCGTGAATGTCATTTGTTATTGCTTTGATTATCGCAGCTTTACTAAATCGGTCAGAATCTTAGTACAAGTAAAACCCCTCTAATGCGGCCACTTAATGAACAAACATGACTGTTTTCATAAGCAGGTGGTTGCTTAATGCAGGACGAAAGTTATGCAGAACTTTCGTCCTGCATTAAGCTACCACCTGCCGTTGCCACTGTGAATTATGTCCCTTTTTACTGGTCGCACTAGAGGGGGATTACTGTATATATAACTCTAATCATGTTAAGCGCGGCCCGACTCGCAGTTGCAAACTACTTGGATCCAGATGAGATGCAGAGCAACTAGACATATAACCATGACCCAACCCGGCCAACAGTTTCTTCAAATACTTGTACGAATCGGAAGTACATGTAAGTGGAAAATACAAAATGTATTCAGCACGATAAAAGGTTTATCACATAATCTGCCTTGTGGGAGTGCCGTAATAGAGTATCGTAAATAGCGAAAATGTATTAGTATATTTTTTATGCAAATTAGCAATCGTTAGCCAATCGTAGCACGCATTTAAGAGTTAGCCAATCGCAGAGCTCCATGTACGTCATCCGTTGTATCACTACGCTGTTTGTAAGCAATGGCCGAAACAGCCGTTAGCTATAGCCTGTTTCATTTTCTATGGCAATGTAAGGATTTTGTGATAAAAAGAATCTTACATTCGTGTGTATTACATATTAGTTTTTATCAAATGCATTTACTATAATGAATATGACACTCGCTAAAGCTCGTGTTATATTATTATAGTAAACTCGTTTCATAAAAACAATGTGTAATGAATACTCATGTACCCTTTATAAATTGAGGGTACAGATAGTTGAAATTGCACTTTAACGCAGCCCATATTGTTTACTTGGTGTATGACCATCATACATTCCACGTTTAGCTACGTCGACTATAAATCAATTGAGTTTTGCTCATTGTAGTCAGCATAAAAGAGAACGTGAACAGACTGTTATAAATTGCTGTTCGTCGGTGTTCAAATATCATGTACAGAAGGGTACATTATGTTTTCATAAGTAGGTTGGAAGCAGCAAGGGGACTATTATTTGATGCATCAATGAATTAAATCCGCTGGGAATCAGTGCCATTTGGTGCGAGTTGTAAAGCGTCATGCAAGTATTCACATCTTCAGTGAACTAAATTTATATTAGCGATTGCCATGGTGAAAATGGTTATGTCACTGGAGATTCCAGTATAAGCCAATGCTTATTCTCGCTATGTTTGAGACATCACCACGGACTAAAACCACCAGCAGTTCAATATCATTATCTTACACTCAAATTCGTATCGCAACCAATAGTGTACAAACGGATACCAGGAAAACAGATTATATATTCTGAAAGTGGCTAATCATTCGAAAGCAAAAGTAGCAATGCCAAAAGAGAGAATTGCAGACTCGGTTTTAATGAGTCTGTTCATGAGTAGTAATTAAACGTGCAAGAGTTATTGTGTTATTGGGAGAGAAACACAATAAGCAGTCTTGCTTTCGTTTCCATCCTTTTCTTTTCCTTTGTGTTATCATTACAATATGCATGTAAATATTTATAAATAAAATATGTTTAAACCAAAAGTGCAACACTACTCACGTCCCCTATCATCGGCTTAAGCTGTATTCAATTTTCAAACCTCATACCGTCAGAACTAATTTTTCCAGAAGGACCGGAAAATATAACAACACTGGGAATGAAGTACTGGGCGACTTTTTACGACCGCCACACAATCACTTACAACTACTTTTGTGAAGTAAATATATTCTGAAAGTGAGAGATTCTTCGAAAGCAAAAGTAGCAATGCTAAAACTGAAAATTACAGACTCGGTTTTATTGAGTCTGTTCATGAGTATTAATTGATACTAAAATCGTCCATTCTCCACAAAAGCCTATGTTGTGACCATTCTTTAGAATCGTCTCGGAGAGACAATTCTAAAGAATGGTCACACTATAGGATTTGGTGGAGAAATAAAGATGTTATTCTTGAAAATATTTTGATTAACCCTTTCACCACCGCAGTCGCATAAATGCACCACGACAAATAGTGCAGTCCCAAAGGCGGCGTCTGATCAGGGACTTCACTATTTGTCTCAATCTTTATTTCTATATATGTGCTTTATTCCTTTGAAATTTGCATTTATTTATCCCATTTCCTTATTTTACTGAATGATTTAACAAACTTGGATTGCAGACGACAATTAGAAATTTGGCGCCGAAAGGGTTAACGCATCTTATCGGAACCTCTGTGATGTCATCTCCTATTCGTTCATATATATATATATATATATATATAAACGGAGGTTACTACATATTGCATTATAACGCCCACGATTCTTTGCCATTAGAAGTGATATTCTACTTTCAGCATTTACGCTCTTCACTGTAGCAGGTGTTAAGTGCTGTGTTAAAAGGTCTGTGGTGGTGGTAAATAGTCCCCTCGCACTTCATTCTCGGTGTTGGTATAGTTCTATGCTATTAGTTATGGAAATTAAATACCGCTTAATCCGGTCTTAGAAGGAGTGCGAAGTATTGCATTTTTAAAAACTGCTCAATAAAACAGAGTCTGCAATTTTCTGTTTTGATATTACTGTTTGTATCTCCTACTTTTAAAATTCAATACAGATGCAAAACTCAAATAAAGCATATAGCAATAGAGTATTTGGTGTAGAAAAAATGTATTATTGGTGTAGTGTTTTAATTTAAGTATTGTTTGCCACAATTGACTGTGTTATGCGTTATGGTGTAATTCGAACTGATTGATAGTCACTATCTCAGTTTAGGAACCTTGATGTTCACTCAAATGTGAGAGGGAAACATGGCACTGCAAGAATGCGCAAACTGAAACGCGGAAATTACGTAGCGTTAGCCTTTGCGGAATATGGCAATTCGGATTAGCAATCAGCAGTCCAATGTTTTGGTAAGGGTTTAAAATGATGTGATAGCAGAAGAAACACATGATTAAGAATAATAAATAATATTTGAACAAGACATGGCTATGGTGGAGTCTTTCATTGCAGACAGAGAAGACCCAGATCAGACAGCTCCTACAGGAACTGTCTGATCAGGGTCTGATAAGTTTGCTTAGGAAATAATATACGTAGATACGATTCTACAATTTCTTATATGGGCAAAACTTCCCGTGTTCATGTGTCATTATAAAAAAGATAATTAAATTAGTATTCGTGATGTCTCTTTCTCTCATTAATATTCATGGAGTAGAGTGTATATACTGTAGATAATTGAGGACTCGCTTGTGAACGAGATAATGAAGACTAGAACATAATTCTGGAAAAAGTGTTGGTGATTATGTTAGAGGCTGAGACGATGTGCTATATAAAAATATACTAGCATATATTTCTTAACATCCGCTGTTATGGCATATATATCCAGTTTCATGATTTGTGTATTTAACGCATTAATATTACATGTATATGTATTGCAACGTACCGCATGTTTGATTATTTACCCACGCTTTACTCTGAAACCCGGATATGGGATGAGATTACCAGTCTCATGTATTGCATGTTCTCTGTCGTACAAATGTACCCTTAATCTGACTTCAGCAAACTCATCGAGTACATATTTGACGGGGTTTCACAGTTGTTTTTATGCTATGTTTTACATATTGTCCTGTGTTGACCGTCTTCTATGTTGTGAGGAAGTCTAGCGGGGATATCGTTATCTACACTGTTTGTTAAACGATTGTGATTTTTAGACAAATATGAGGTAAGGAATTCCGTAAACGTGTTTAATCCCAAGTGGAAGTTTTGCCACTGACCGTTTCAATGCAGTACTCTCTTTATCGCCCTTATTTTTATGTTTGTCTTGTGCCTTTGTACTTGTTCGTTAGTTGGTGTTTGAAATTGCATCTCGCGCGCGTGCGCGTGCGTGCGTGTGCGTGTTGAGGGGGGGGGGGGTACTTAATTTCCGTCGATGTTTTTGGTAATGGTTGCGTCTTGTATGTAGCTTTTTTTGCTTGAATTAACTACTTTTTAAGTTAATTTGGACATGTTATCCCGATATAACACACGCGTCAATGCGTTAATGGTTTGTAATCTCACTGATTTCATATTAGTCTCTGTGGAATACAAACTTATCAACCAGTGTTATGTTGCGAAAATGATATCTGCTCAATATCTAATTTGCTTTACCGTTTCGTTCTAGATTTTGAGAAACTATTGAATGATCGTTAAACTTCTAATCTGTATCTACGCAATTTGGAAATGCAGTAGACCTCCTCTAATGCGACAACTTAATGGATAAACATATGTGTCTTTATAAGCAGGTGGTTGCTTACAGCATTACTTGTGTCCTGCATTAAGCTACCACCTGCCTCTACCACCCATAATTATACCTCTTTTAGGTGGTCGCATTAGAGGGGTTTACCGTACCAGAGAAGTAGTACTTGATGGTGTAATAATTAAGAATGTATACAACAGGTCACACTATATTGTGAAAATGGTTTTATATCGATTTCGAGCTTCTAACATTTAATATATGTATAAGGTCGGAGATCAATAGCATGGTAACTAATTAGAATTGTATGATGGTAGTTTAAACGTCAACTTAATACTAGAAAAACTACCAAATTGCTTCCAATTAAACGGTAGCAAAGATTGGTTGGTTTGAACGTAATTTGCAATCTATGGCGTATACATGCCTGGAGAGGAAAATATGATACGGAAGACACGTGTTAGGGTTCCATGATTCTGTAACGTGTCCAGTGTATTCGTAAAGTACTGAAACATGGTTGAATTTCGATTAGTTTAGATGTTATTAGTATTCAATAAAACCAAGTCAGCAATTATACTTTTTGCACTGCTGTTTTTGCTTTTGAAGGATCTCCCACTTTCATCACTTATGTACTTCACAAAAGCAGGTGTTAAGTGCTTGTGTGACGGCCGTAAAAAGTCGTGCCGTACATCATTGCCAGTGTTGTTATATTTTCCAGTCCTTCGGAATCATTTCTTAAGATGCTATTAGTTATGACAAATGAATATCGCTTAAGCAGGTGCTAGAGGTGGGTGGGGTGGATTAGTGTTTCAGTTTTGTTTTAATAACTACTCATGAACAGGCTAAATAAAACCTTGTCTGCAATCTTCTCTTTTTGCATTGCTGCTTTCAAAGGATCTCGTATTTTCAGAATATACTCCTTATCCAGTCATATCATTCTGACAGCGCACCAACCATACATGGCGCTACACTCATATGGTTCCATTTTAAAGGCAGAGGAACTCCCCTCTAAAACGTTTAATTAAGCCTTTTCTCCATGAATATTCATGTAAGAAGTAATGGCATCCTGTATTTTAGTTGTAACGTATTTGGTGTAACCTGGTGTGTTCATGAGACTGATCGATCAGTTAGTGATGGGTGATAATGATTTTTCATGGAACATAGCTTCGAAGACTGCACTTTGATAAAAATGCTTATATTTATTTGAATATGGCAGTTTATTCAAAAAAATGTAATATGTGTAAAAACGTTACTCTATTCCTAGTGCTTTTTCATGTACGAAAAAATGGCATAACAACTCTATTGTACTGGTAGAAACTATAGAGTCAGATCTGTTTTAATTTCATATGCAAACAGAACAAACTCTGATTAGACGGTGCCTACAGAAGCTATCTGATCTGGATATACTCTGTTTGCAGGGCGTGAAAAAAGAAAGGGTCAAAACAGTCAGTCCTCGATATTAACCATGATAAACGCATCCCGACGAGTACCAGGCGCGGATTTAGAGGGGCGGAGCCGGCGTACGCCCCCTAAAATTGCTAAAACAATTTTTTAGTAATATTTTAGATCTATATACAGTAAAACCTCTCTATAACGACCACTAAAGTGTGTTAATTAGTTGGTATTTAGAGCAGATGGCTGCTTACAGCAGGGTGAAAGTGTCGTTAACACAGCTCTTTTTCAACATGTATTACAACCACCCTATTCATTTATGTCATCAAACAAAATTAACAGATTAAAAATCTACGCCCTCCCCTCCAAAAATACTCCGATTAACTTGGAGTCTCATTACCGCAAGATTTAAGCTAATGTTTTATTAATGATTGATCATGATACAATACAACCAACGCCCACCTGTATAATGTACTGACCTTGATCATATAATTTCCGATTGGCATTTGCTTTGAAGTGTTATTGCTGGAAAAAATGAGGTGTTTTGAATGTATTAATGAGCGATCAATACCGCAAGTTCCGATCTACTGGAGGTTTTAGTTACATGTACAGTTAACCCATTTGCGCCCAGTGATTTCTTCCATGTTTATGTATTGGATTAAGTGATGTCTAGCCTAAATTTTAGATTTCGTTTTGTTTTATATCGTATATACTGTTTTATTTCAGTAAACAGTGTATACTCTGATCAGACGCCGCATTATGCATATATTATTATGCATACTATTTGCATATATGGGATTGTGGGCACAAATGGGTTAAACGTTTGGTAAATTACTTATCTAGTGTCAAATAATTTGTATCCTTGTAAGTATCCAATCGCAATATCTTGACTCAAGCGGTTGGCAAATACAGTAGAACCTGTCTTAAGCGGTCGCTCATTTTTTTGAGTATAGGATTGATCGTTATGTACATTTGCAGTGTTTTATGTTGCTGTTCGGGCGGCTGTTTGTTCTGTATGTGGTGTTTCCTGCATGACTAATGTTAGTACTTTTGTTATAAAGCAAATAATTGCTTAATATGTATGAGCTCTATTACATTAGCTACCACCTGCCTCACAGATAATTATATAATTGGACGTGTTTGATGGCCGCTTAAAACAGGTTATATTGTATAAGGCATGACGCACTTAGCACCTGGGTTACTATGGTAAACACATAGTGCTGGTATACGACAATTTCTATTTTATTGTAGCCCTTTCCTAAATATAACCGCCTTTTCACGCCTTTGCCAACAAAGTAGATCCATATCAGATTGTTTCTATCAGGGTCTGCTCTGTTTGCTATTGACATGATATAGATCCAAATCTTAAGCAAATTCGAAAACGCAAAATATTCCCTCCACACTCGTACATCATAAAAATTCAGCTAATGACATCTTGAATATGTTTTTGTTTGTGTTAATCAACACAAACAAAATCACATTTACGATGTTATTATTTCTTACACAAACATTAAACAGGTACAGGATTAACGTAATTATATACGGTGATCGTATTAATTGTGTTGTAACCTTTACTTTCAGTACAGGAGGGTCACTGTCTTGTATTCATTTGCGATACTTATGGAGCAGTAATTATTTGCATCGATAACAGGATTGGGCATAAACAAGGATAAAGCGAAATATGATTAATTTAGGACAACTGTTGGGACACGGCGTATTTTTAGCGAAACGAGGGATTGGATGTCAAACATAATTATCAAACCTTTCCTCCATAAATTCGCCTTTCTACGCCTTTGCAAACAGAGTAGATCCAGATCAGATGGCTCCTATAGTAGCCGTTTGGTCAGGGTCTGCTTTGTTTGCTAAATGTACAATATAGATAAAATTCTAGTTTCTGCCTGAGCTAAAACGTACTCCATATACCATTATAAAGAATAAAGTACAGTGCTCCCTCCCCACAACGGCCCTCTCAATAACGATTCCCTCCTTACAACAACGCATATCACTGTTTCCGAAACAACAAGGCTCCAGAAACAACTTTTTCCATCGTATTTTCTTTATGCCTCGATCAAACCCTATGTTGTGACCACTCTTTAGAATCGTCACTTTGTGACTCTAAAGAGTGGTCACAACATAGGGTTTGATTGAGGCATAACGGTTTTAGTTCTCGAAAAACACCTTATCTTGGGATCTGCAAACAAGCTAATTATGTTTGATTTTCCCTCCCTGTAACAACTGCCTCTGAACAACACATATAATCTTCGTATCCCAAAGGGTGTCGTTGTAGAGAGGGAGCACTGTAGTTAATATTCATGCTTTAATATTTTCTGACATGACTATTCGCGGAGTAAAGGATTAACCCTTTCCCTTATGTAAGCGCATTTTGACGCATCTGCAAACAGAGTAGACCCAGATCAGATGGCTCCTATAGGAGCCTCTGATCAGGGTCTGCTCTGTTTGTTTATGATGTAATATAGATCTGGTTCTACAGCTTTTGCCTGACCCAAACTGTCCTGTGTTCATATGCCATGATAACAAATAATCTTATTAATATTCATGACGTCATTATTTCCTACATGAATATTCATGAGGGAAATGATTAAACAGAGACTGTCTTTACGCCTTCTCATTCCGGTAGAAGGATAAGACTCCAGGCTCACTTACTGTTTCTCACACTAAAATTCATCGATGGACCATTTGCACGTGTAGTACCGTAAGTATTGTGGTGTTTGCCGCCTGTATAACCCTCTCGCATTTCTCATGGCGTTGACAATTTGGATCTTTTCATATTGGTATACTTTGATCGCAGACACGTGTCTTGGAATAATAATTTGGAACCAATAATTTGGTAGTTGTACAGTACAACCTATTTAACCCATTACCTCATAGGCTATTTTCAGATACAACCTCTTTGAATGAATCTAAGGAGCATTAACTAGAGAAAATATTTCGTTTAGAATTTTTTTGTTTGAAACGATTGTGATAAATAGAGCTATTGCTCATATATGAGCAAATGCTCTATTTATCACAATGGTTTCACAAAATGACTTTTACAGAGTTATCAAAAGTCGTCAATATGAGGGGATGGGTTAAGTGGCCATGAAAAAGAGGTCCAGTTATAGGTATGTAAGACAGGCGGTTGCTTAATGGAGGGCAGACGTCATACAGAAAGCTTCTATGGGATCTAATAGCACCCACCTGCATTTAAAGACGTGTTAATGTTCAATAAATTAATAAATGCTTAGGACAGTTTCATCTTGTTATCTAAATCCATACACATGTCTGCAAATACAATCAGTAGACCAGTGAACGCATTATTTAAATTAACCTTTAGCCTACTGTGGGCGGATGAGTGAATACATGTGCAAGCAGTTTGGATCCAGATGTGACTCCGAGTAACTTGGCGTCTCATTAACATTCAAAATGTTAGATACCCTGATTGCATTTTGGTAGACAAACTGATTAAAGCTTGAATTTTGAAACTGTAGTAGGTGTAAAAGTATGTAAAATATTTGCTCAGCAGGCTAAAGGTCAAACTTTTTGACGCTGTATTTTTGGAGTAGAATAATCCATCGATGTTTCTTTGTAGAGTCAATACAGTATGAAAGTGAGAATGATAAACAGTGTAGATTCTGATCGGAGAGCTCCTCAAAATCTGGCATCTTCCCTGTTTGAAAACACAAGCATTTACAATTCATTAACACTTTATATCGCAGGCATTGTTTACAGAACATCGCTTTTAATTACTTTTGAAATGTCAATTTCAAATGTTCAAAGTATATCTATAAAGCACATATATGCACTTTTATAGAATCGTAGCAGTTTTCTGACATACGCCTCCACATTCTTAAAACGCTTACGCGCGACCCGATTCAAATATCTTCCAACATATATATCTTAAATAAATCACATGTACATGAAACTGTTAACCCTTTCACCGCCAATGTCGCAAAAATGCACCATGACAAATAGTGCAGTCTCAGATCAGACGCCGCCTTGTCAAGGCGGCGACTGATCAGGGACTTCACTTTTTGTCTCAAACTCTATTTCTATATACATGTATGTGCTTCATTCCTTTTAAATTTGCATTTGTTTATCTTATTTCCTCAGTTTAACGAATTATTTAACACAATTGGATTGCAGACGACAATTGGTTTGGCACCGAAAGGGTTAATCTAATTGGTTGCGATGATTAGCTATTTGGAGTAAAATTTCCCTGCGAATTAAAAACTTTAACATTGTAAATTGCAATAGCTATTATGAAATGATTCTGTCTGAACTAGGTCAAATAAAACATTCCTGAATCTGTAACTAATTTAGGCAATGTATTGTACCATGCTGAACACATATTTTGTTTTGATTATGTTTTGGTGGAGAAATAAAGAAGTTAGTCTTGAAAATGTTTTAATTTACACGTCTTATCTGGACCTCTGGGACAACAGATGGTCCGTATATTGTTTGGTCGAGTATACTTCCCATTAACCCTTCGCTTGTTATTCGCGTCAATATACCTACCTGTAAATAGTGAAGACCCAGATGAGACAACTCCTGCAGGAGCTGTCTCATCAGGGTCTGCACTATTTACAAGTTGATTGTGCAACCAATGCACTCCAGAGTAGTGATTGCACAGCGATATAATTGTACACAGTTAAGATATATGTAATTATACAACAGGGCATGGGTAAAGAAGGAGAAATGTGTTTTGAAATTCAGCAAGAGAAGAGTTAATATGCATACATTGTGTGCATAACAGTAGAAAATACCCTTCTAATAATAGTACCATTTGGTCATTGCTTATTTGAATTAATGGTATTACTATACTCACGTATTAAGGGTACTATTTACCTTTATGTGTCTGTCTTAAGCAGCTATCAAAAAGTCGAATTACGGGTCTGTAAGGCAGGTGGTAGATTATTGCTTGTCAAAAGCAATCTAAAAGCTCCTTTAGAAGCTTTCTGTATTAACCTGCATTAAGCAACTGCCTACTTTTAAGACGCTTTGTTAAATGACGCTTAGTATATGTCATACATTTTTGGCACTATACGACATTAATAGAACTACATGTATATGTAACAATGCCGTGAACCACATTACCTCATTGACTACTTTCAGACCCGATCTCTTTGCATAAATCTGCTGCAAATAAGTATTTACTAGAAACAATAAAATAAAGAAGAATTGTGAATTTGGAAACCATTGGGATAAAAAAAGCATTTTTACAGTGGTGTCAAAAGACTTCAAGGAATTGGTTACAGGCACCCATTGTAATCCCATACCAGCGGGTGTCATCCCTCTATTTCTGGTCTGCTGTGTTTCCGTAATAGTGTGTTCACATAATATCATCCCAGCAAAGGAAGTTTTGCAGAAAGTCTTTAACCCATTACCTCATAGGCTATTTTTGATCCAACCTCATTGAATAAATCTACCGAAAAGAACATTAACTAGCGAAAAGGAACATTTTAGAGTTTTGTAGTTTGAAACCATTGTGATAAATAGAGCATTTGCTCCAGGACTGATAGGAGCAAATGCCCTATTTATCACAATGGTTTCACAAAGTGACTTTTACAACGTCGTCAAAGTCTTCAATATCAGGGAATAGGTTAACCCATTCGCTTATGAATATGTAATCAAGAATTCGTGACTTCTTGATTATTCATCCCATGAATTGGTATCTGGTGACAAATGGATATATTTATGCCATTTCGGAAGCTGTAGAATCACAATTTTATATTTATTGTTCCAGATGCAAACAGAGTAGACCCTGATAAGACGGATATAGAATAGAAATCGTCTGGTTTGGGGGCCCTGTTTGGCAGTCGAGGAGTTCAATGTTTCTCTTTACGTACATCTAGTAATATATCTTTGTCAATATTTGTCATAACTGTGTGACGTAATGACACTGTGCATAGAATGTTACATTCAAGGTTTTTGGTGATCTGAGTGCGTTGACACAATATAGTACTGCATGGAGACAGATAACCTTACGGAAATGGTGACGTTGTTTCCCCTATGCTCTATATAAATTATTTTCCATTATTATTCTAATCTATATATAAGTATTAAATATATTTCATTTCAAAGATTCTATATGCATTGAATATACCCTGTTTTGTACTTAAAATATATCTATGCAAAGCGCTTTTGAACGCATATATCCTGTTTGAAAAGAGCGCTATATAAATGGGGTACGAGGGGTGTTCCAAACATAATGTCACTTGCATCGGTGCTCATATAGCGGAATTGCTTTTGTTCATTTTAATTAGCTCTGCCCTTCAATATACTCTCCGCCAGCCAGAATACACTTTTTTAGCCGGTCAATCCATTTTTGGAAGCATTTTTCATACTCTTCAATGGGGACACCCATCAGACACAGATAAACAGCAGATCCAAGGGCATTTCTCGAATTGTATCTCCTTCCAGATAAATGATATTTAAGTTTTGGAAAGAGAAAATAGTCGCAGGGGGGCAAGTCTGGCGAATACGGAGGGTGCGGAAGGACGGTAACCTTCTCTGACTCCAAAAAGTCAGCCACAATACGTGCCTTGTGATTATCATGCAAAAGTCGGACATACTTAAGTCCTGTTTTGGGGCGGCTACTTTTGTAGTAGTTCTTCAATTTTCTCAGAACAACGTTTTTATAAAACTTGCCTGTGACCGTTCTGCCTTTTGGCACCGGGATTTGAATAGCTGGACCCTTATTAGTGAAAAAAATAGCATACAAAACCTTCTTTACCGTTCGTATTCGTTTGGCAATACTTGGGCGTCTGGCATTTTTAGTGTCCCATATTCGGCTGGAAACCTTCCGCTTTGGTTCAAAATAATACACCCAGGTCTCATCACCAGTGACTATATTATCAAAAGCCTTTTTACTATTTACTTTTGCTAACGACAAGTTTGTCATTCGAGCCAATTGTCTTACGGTGAATCGAGCATCAGTTTTGAGGATATTTCGGATTTTTCCTATGTTACCTTTGGTCGTTGTTGTTGCAGGACGACCTGGGCGAGCAGCATCTTTCAGTTGCTGCTGCCCAGCACTAAATTTAGCTACCCACCTACAAACAGTCCTGTAGGACATTTGGCCCTTCCCATAAATGTCACACACCTCGCGGTGAATATCTAACAGCCTTTTTGCCGAGTAATGACCTACCTTTTATATAGGCCCTAATTTCAAGAACATTTTCAGCTCGTTTTCCTGTCATTTTGTGTATAGTCTAACGAATAGGCTATGAAACGATGAACACTGTACCGAGGCAAGTGAACGTGTGGACGAGATATTTACCTGTGTCTCGAGCCAGTGATCACTCAATCGACACGAGGTGGTTTTGTGCATGAATTGCACGATTTCCGCGAAATAAAGCACAGATGACATTATTTATGGAACACCCCTCGTATAATAATAATAATAATAATAATAATAATAATAATAATAGTAATAATAATAACAATATCTGATTGTCAAGGTTGTTTGTAAAAAGCTAGTGGTCGAGTGGTTATGGTCTTCGGTTGACCAACACGTAGCCTTTCTCACGGTTGTGGTTCGAATCGTTTTAAATGAGGGAAACGGTTAAATGAAAAGCTTTAAAATATATAGTTAAAATCCACGAATTCTTACTCCATTACAATCATATTCTCTCTCAATTATAAAATACATCACGTATATGTTTTGTAACTTCTTTATCTAATTTAAACTTAATCGCCATAAGCACAAATGTGCTAGGGTGTCGAATGAATTATTGTTAGTTTTACATTAATAAATCGATGAATTGTGGCATTGAAGAAGTGGTTTTGTGGCAGTCCGAAATATTAGACATGTATCATATTTAAATAATTGCATATGTTTTGTCAGAACCATCGCAGTAAACATGAGTGAGTGGACTTTTAATCATGGAAAGACCAATGTGACTTGAAAATGTACTATGAATATTGTCTTATGAAAACGAACTGCGTTTCATCAGAAATATTATAGTCACTTATTATAAGCCAATGGAGCAGATCGATATCAAACATTCCATGAAGGAGTTTCTGATTAGGGACTACTCAGATAGTATTTTAGTAAAGGAGGCTCTACATATTTAACCCATTACCTCATAGATACATCTTCCTTGAATAAATCTACCGAAAAGGGGCATTAACTAGACAAAAGGAAAACTTTAGAAATGTGTAGTTTGAAACCATTGTGATAAATAGAGCATTTGCTCCTATAGGAGCAAATGCTCTTTTTATCACAATGGTTTCACAAAGTGGCATTTACAGAGTCGTCAAAAGTCGTCAATATGAGGGAATGGGTTAATTGATATACTATTATTTGATATGCTCTTTATTTGTTTAAATGTGTTAAATTGTTATATTGTATGACATGTTTTTATTTTAAGGGCCTCGGGGGGGGGGGGGGTATCCTTTTGACTAACCAATATACCGTCGTAAATAAATTAAGTCATTCATTCGTTCATTTATTTATTTATTCATTCGGTCAGAATGGATCAAGATTTGTTTGACGGCACTGCAACACAAAACATGTCATATAGCGTCGTTGTACGACCGCCATGATGGCAAAGACTGTAGTTGGCAAACCACACACGTTACACCACAACACAATTATGGAATTAACACCGCCCATGTGTTCATTTGTTAAACTCAGTGCAACAGCTAGAGATGCGTACTAGAATACTAAATACAGCATTTCTCCACCAAACCCTATGTTATGATTCCTTCAGAGCTACAGATAACGGTGCTTACTCAAATACTAAAATCGTCATTTCTCCACCAAACGCTACGTTGTGATCACTCTTTAGAATCGTCTCGAAGAAGTTAAACTTGAAAATAGAATGGTCACAGCATATAGGGCTAAATGGAGAAATAAAGAAGTTATTCTTGAAAATATTTTAATGTACATATCTTATCTGGACTTCTGTGTTAAACTTCAAATTTTAGAATTTGCCAGACTGGATAATGCTTTAAGATAATGAGTCATACAAGTAGTGTACATTCAGCTTTTCAATGTCACATCACCATAAAGGCAAAGTCAACTATCTATTGCTTTTGGGAAAACAAGTTTTCTAAATTTCAAGTTGTTTCAAGCAAGTGCTAGTGTCTCGGCCGTAGGGTATATTAGTGACTGTTTTCGATTTATTATTTATAAAGTACAAGTTAATAGAATATATTCTTGAAATGCTGATATACATATGCGCCAACGTACCAGCTATCAAAGTTTTAACGATCTAATGGAGTATTTGTTTTTGTAATTCGTTTGTTAGTATGGACAAACGCCGCCGTAGTATCATTCGTACAT
Organism: Azorinus chamasolen; assembly: GCA_963576725.1. Classification (NCBI taxonomy): domain Eukaryota; kingdom Metazoa; phylum Mollusca; class Bivalvia; order Cardiida; family Solecurtidae; genus Azorinus; species Azorinus chamasolen. Next base: position 57,612,910 of record OY755241.1, read on the forward strand.
GTACATGTACCAGGGTATGTAAGCCGTGTTTAAGGATAATGCCGTAACTATTAACAGGTATGGATTTGTTTGAGAGAACATTAAAATCCCCGCCTTGTTTTTTGTGTCGAAGTGTCGTTGAAGAAAACTAGACAAAAAAGTGTTGGGTTTATGGTTTGTCTTACTGACATCTTAATGTAAAACTGATTTGAACAGGGCTCGTGCTCTTTCTTTAACCATTAAAGTACGGGGGAAGAGCATAAAAGACATTCGTTAAAAGTGTAGTCCTAGATCAGAGAACTCATGTTTGTCATAAAATCATGTACTTTATTGATATAAGTTCATGCAAAAGTTTGTGTAATTAATATTTCGAACGGAAACAGCCAGTTTAACCCATTCCCTCATAGATCCTACCTCTTTTATTAAATCTACCGAAAAGGAGCATTTACTAGAGAAATCATGATGTGTAATACTCGATGTACAGTTTTATCAAACGAAATAGAAATAAGTAAAATTTTAGATCAGAGCTTGAGAAGATCATTTTACTCTATGTATGGCAGCATCAATATAAATTAGAATAATTGCTATTATATCACATGGACACAGGAAGTTTTGGCCATGATCAAACCTGTATGATCATATCTATATTATACCATAGGTAAACACAGCAGACCCTGATCAGATGACTCATATAAGTACCGTCTGATCTGGGTCTACTCTGATTGCAAAGGAGTATAAAGACGTATCTATGGAATAAAGGAACATGTGAAGGTATGGACACATTGTGTAAGACATTGCGGTCGTTACACAATCTGTCGGTATTGATCGTGTTTTATTCCAGACAAGGAACTGCTGTGTGGGCGGTGTTTTATGACACTACGACAAGCATCTTCTTAATTGTATTAACACAAACGTAATTACAGGCATGTGTATGTTATCGCATCAGGTTATATATTGTCTCTTAATGTATTTCGACTTCTCAATTTTGTGTCGCTAAATCGCGAGTCACTGAATCGCGGCACGGATTGTATAGAGATAATCCTTTAACATTATCAAATATTGACGACTTTTGACGACTCTATAAAAATCACTTTGTGAAACCATTGTGATAAATAGAGCATTTGCTCCTATAGGAGCAAATGCTCTATTTATCACAGTGGTTTCAAACTACAAAATTCTGAATTTTTCCTTTTCTTAAATTAATGCTCCTTTTCGGTAGATTAACTCAAAGAGGTTGTATCTGAAAATATACTACGAGGTAATGGGTAAAATCGCTCGCCGCCATAGGTGAATCCGTGATAACCTTTTCAAAATAGTTTGGGTCCAAAAGAGATGCCGAGTAACTCGGCGTTTGTCATGATTCAAACTGTTTGACACTTCGTATATGTTTATACAGAGAACCCTCATCATACAGGTATTCGTTACAATGGTACCCTTGTTATACCGGCAGTATGCATTGAAACAAAATTACTGTTAATTCTTTGAAACAACTGATTACGTAGGTGCAATGCAAATAACACAGGTGATCGCTTAATGCAGAACACAAGAAGTGCAAAAAGCTCCCTAAGGGAGCTTTTTGCACTTTTTGTGTTTTGCATTAAATGATCACCTGTTGGTACTAGATTAAAACTTGCCATATGGTTCCTTTTATATTTAAACTCGTTATAACGGCAACCTCGTTATACCAGCACAATGTCTGGAAACAAACACGAAAGTAGGCGATAATCGTAGCAGATGAAATTGTTTTAGCTCCGAAATGTATAACCGGTCCCTTTCTTTCATATAATCAATTTTTCATGCATCTGCAAACAAGTAGACCCAGACCAGACGGCTCCTATAGGAGCCGTCTGATTAGGGTCTGCTCTGTTTGCTAATGGAAATGGAATTTGATAGATATGTCTCTTTAGTTTCTAAAATAGCTACAACATTTCACCTTCCATATTTCATTACAACTATTTTGTCAATCCATGAATATACAGTAGGTACTGAAATTTGGAATAAATATAGAACAGGGGAAGGGTTAAAACAATACACATAAACAATGGGACAGTGTTACGAAAGGAACACAACACCCTACTGGAACCAAAGGTGATATGAAGTGTTTGCAGGGTTTTACGACACTGTATCACCTATCATGACGTTTTTAAATGCCGCAGACAAATTCCGGATAGCATTGCAAAAAGGTTTCATCCAGCTGAGTCACGAAATCTCGATGGACCGAAACTTTTGACATTCCGATAATGTTTATATGACAAGAGAACCATGATAACCCTGTTCCGCTCACATGCCATTGCTGGTCATGCCATTTATAGTGTTCATACTATTTCTCAATTTTACATATACAGCTAGCAATTTATACTGTGGTGCGACAGTGGTGTTTAACCCTTTCACCACCGCAGTCGCATAAATACACCACGACAAATAGTGCAGTCCCAGATCAGACGACGCCTTTTCAACGCGGCGTCTGATCAGGGACTTCACTATTTGTCTCAGTCTCTATTTCTATATATGTGCTTTATTCCTTTGAAATTTGCATTTATTTATCTAATTTCCTTATTTTACTGAATGATTTAACAAACTTGGATTGCAGACGACAATTAGAAATTTGGCACCGAAAGTGTTATCAGCACCAACTTAATTAATTTTGATAGAGAGTCACATCAGGATGATTTTCCTCAAATAATGTTGATTTGAAAAGAAGATGACTTTTGAAATTTTCAAACAACCCATGCATGGAAAATAAATTCTATCATTGACGTTGTTTGTTCTCTTTCTGAGACACCATCGAGGATTTAGCATTCTTGATAAGAGAGCCATCAATCACTAGTTTTGTAAACTTATTACAAATTCGGCCATTGGTTCAAGGGACTTTCGAACAAGAATGTATGCTAGAAAGTTGAACATTTCCTTTTGGATGCCATAGCATCATGAGTTCTACATAAAATGCAATTCTTCCAGAGATAAATTTGATGGAGGATCATTCAAGTGACATCGTACATCATGCAGTGTCTTGTCACTTTCCGTTGGGTGGTTGCAAATGAGATGACGCATGAATAAAAACCTGAACGAAAATGGTGAGCAGTCACGATATCTCCAATGAGCTAGCTAAAACTGAAGACAGCTTTACTTTAACCCTTTACCTCATAGGCTATTTTTAGATAAAACCTCTTTGAATAAATCTACCAAACAGTAGCATCAACTAGAGAATGGATTTTTTTAGAATTTGTAGTTTGAAACCATTGTGATAAATAGAGCATTTGCTCCTATAGGAGCAAATGCTCTATTTATCACAATGGTTTCACAAAGTGACTTTTACAGAGTCGTCAAAAGTCGTCAATATAAGGGAATGGGTTAAAATGTTAATAGTAAATTGATAATGTAGCGCAAGTAAAAACCCTTAATTTCATAAATACGCCATTATACGCCTTTGCAAAGAGTAGACCCAGATCAGACGGCTCCTGTATGATGAAATGATATAGATGTGATTCTACAGTTTCTACAATAGCCACATATTCCCGTGTCAATATTCCAGTACAAAAACATAATATAATTAATATACATGATATCATTATTTCTTACATGAATAATCATGAAGTAAAGGGTTAATTATAATATGACGATTATTGACTAGTTGCTGGAAAATGAATTTGTTTAAGCGCATTTGCTACGAAAATAGAATAAACGTCAGGAAGGAAATTGGAAAATGGCACATCAAAGTACACACCACCACAAGAAGCACAGCTAGGGCATCACTTGTACAAAAACACGTGTCCTTTATGGGAAATGTTCTGAGCAGGTTGTACACCGAAATCAGCAATTCACACAAACCCAAAAATCTCGCGCATTCGTTTTATTGTCATTTGCAAACAGTCTAGAGCCGGATCAGCGGACTCCTAGACTAGCCTGCTGATCAGGGTAAGCACTGTTTGTCATTCAGAATCCTATAACAAGTTTAAATTCTAAAAGTAGGAGATCCTTCGAAAGCAAAGACAGTAATGTGGAAAGTGAAAATTGCAGACACGGTTTAAGCGAGTCTGTTCATTAGAAATTACTTAAAGTGCAGTACTTTTCACGCCGCTAGCACCGGCTTAAGTTGTATTCAATTTTCAAAACACAAACACTGAAACTTATGATCCCGAAGGATCAGAAAATATACTAACACTGGACATGAAGTACTGAAGTAGGAAGTACTCTGTAGGAAAAACAAATGAAGGGCTATTCTACTGTATAGTTTCAAGGTTGAAAGGGTTAAAGTTATATACAGTATAACCTTTCTATAACGGCCACTTAATTACATCAAGTACCGTATAACGGGTTATTTTTACCTGCTGCTAATTTTTACTTATTTTTACGACCAAAGTCATTTTCGTAAAAATATTCCTCATATATTTTCGCCGCGTAAACTCCGGTAAAAAGATCCAGTATCTAGCATTTGAATTTAACCTGGCAGGGTAATCTTATCAAAGTCATCCTAATCTTCCAATACACTAGAGTGACTTGTTTTTGTTAATACATATGCATGTAGTGTAGAGGTGTTTCATTGCATTGTGTAATAGGCTATCAGTATCAACACAAAATATGAAGAAACAACACATTATCTGAAAAACGTTTCTATTGGCCGAAAAAAAACATACCAGAGGAAATGAGACAATCATCCAATCAGATGCATGGTTACTAACTGATTACGATATTGTAGCTGGTTTCAGTCACTTACTGAATTTGTCAGATAAAGCTGGGTACCATTCCTGCATCAGTTTCGTCCCTATTGCTTTTGGACTCATCCGACCTTTTTTCATGGCGCTCATGACGTATATTTTATTTACAAACTTTATTTCTGCTGCAGTGGTCGTCTTTGGCAGAACACTTGACCATAACAAACATTGGGATAAATTTGTACACCTTAATTATTTTGTTTGATGCCCAGGGCGATAGCCGGTACATGTGTTTGCTGCACGGTTACCGTGAAAGGTTTGAATACTTGTCAAACTGCGACATACAGTTGCCTTTGTATTAACCAAACTATTTATTGTGAATTTTTAATGATATAAACTTTTGATGAGCTAATTTTTTACGTGTCTTCAGGGATTCGTAAAAATAAAAGTCATATAAAATCAAATCATGTGTTTTTACCCCAAATCCGTAAACTTTGTGTGTTAAAGGCTGGTGGCTGCTGAAAGTAAAGTGTAAGTAAAACAGAACGCTCCTATGGGAGCGTTCTGTTTTACTTTCATCTTGCTTTAAGCAGCCACCTGTCCTAATTACCAACTAATTAACACAATTCAGTGGCCTTTATAGATAGGTTTTACTGTACTTACTCTACTCCGTAGGACAATTTGCATTTCCTTTTGTGTTGTAAGAAATAAACATGGCACATCAGACATTTTGTGTGCTAAGTAACTTTGTCGTCTGTTTAATTATCGTCTGCTGCTCAATTTTCGTCTGCAATATTTTGAGTACAATTAATTTTCTTTCTGATTTTGAAAACAGTCGTGTCTGATCGACAAATAGTTTGGACCTCAGATCAGGAACCATGTTTTGTGTGACCTGATCCGGATCCAAACTGTTTGAATAGCTCATACATGGCAAGAGAATCAGTCGATAGTATTTCCATGAAATAACACGTTACTACATAGCTTCGCAACAGAGTAAACCTAGTTGAGACAGCCTATATCACTATATATGCTTATGGGATAATAAATGTCTAGTTATACAGTTTCAGCCATGGCCACCGTTTCTTATATCCATGCGCCACCATTAACCCTTTCGGCGCCAAATTTCTAATTGTCGTCTGCAATCAAAGTTTGTTAAATCATTCAGTAAAATAAGGGAATGAGATAAATAAATGCAAATTTCAAAGGAATAGAACACATATATAGAAATAGGGAATGAGACAAATAGTGAAGTCCCTTGAAAAGGCGGCGTCTGATCTGGTATTGAACTATTTGTCGTGGTGCATTTATGGGACTGCGACGGTGAAAGGGTTAAAACGCTATAAATCAAAATTCATAAAGTCGTCATTTAGTACATAGATAGTCATTAAGACAAATCAGTACAATGTACAGTTGAATTAGATATCTAGAATTCCAAGGCATGATGCAAATTATTTCGAAATAACAAACGTTCGAATCATCCGAATTCTGATCTGAACAATGTCTCAAGTTCACACACGCATATCTAAGCTGTCGCATGTGTTTCTAGACATGCGTAGTGATACCATTTGGAACAAGTATGTAGTGTAAATTTTGGAAGGACGGAACGGTTATGTTACTTTGATTAATCGCGAAGGTCGAGTTATCCGAGTTCGATATATCGAGGGGCAACTGTATTTTCACTATCCAATGAGATGAATTGCAGCGTTTCTGGGGAAACAATAATTTCTTCGGCTCGGCGTTGCTCATTATTCATATCTAAAGTAGTCTATGGTTCTAATATCTGCAACAGCGGAATCTATATATGGGCGACAAAAAATGAATCAATCTTTCATTGAGTATTCACAACTGAAAAGCATGTAATCAGTGTAGTAGCATGCGCGTTTGGAAAGTCCCAAAAACAAAGTGGGGAACATATTGTGATTACGCTATTTCATTATTATTATTCTTCCGATTCTTTTTCTTCTTCAAATTCTTCTTTTTTCTTCCACCGGGGACTTGTCCGACATATTTCTTGGTAAGTAATTTTTCGATCTTATTGAAACTTTACATGGGCTTTACTGATTATGTGTAGGTGTGTATCCAACTTTTGAGTTTTAACCCTTCGCTTGCTGAATTTTAAAATACATGTCTCCTTCTTAAACAAACACATCGCTGTGCAATCACTGCTGGGGAGTGGACTGGTTGCACAATCAATTTGTAAATAGTGCAGACCCTGATGAGACAGCTCCTGCAGGAGCTGTCTCATCTGGGTCTTCACTATTTACAAGTAGGTATATTGACGTGAATAGCAAGCGAAGGGTTAAAATGTTTGCAAGGTAAGCGAATGGTGGGTTCTGCTTGATCATAGATAGCGTTTGATAAAGTAGGATATTGTTCGATTTTGCTGAAAATTGATATATTAGGATATAATTGTTATCAGTACTCCAAATTGATTTGTAGGTATTTGAAAATTATTGGTAGCCACTGTAACTGAATGGTTGGCTCTGAGATTCGTCGAAATGTAGACATTGATTCGGAGGCGTTTCAAAAGTATTGGTTGTCATGGCGTATGTGGGTACCCTAAACTCAATCGTAGGTGTTTCAAAACAGTTTGCTGCCATCATAAATGGATGGTGGCCTCTCTTTGATTGGTCACAATTGAGATAGTACTGGTCTTTACTGAAAATTGATAAGTATACCGGTATACTGAACATAATGACAGGTATATCAAAAGCGATTGCTTCCATGATAACCAAGCAGTGGCCTGTGAATGGTTGACATTTAGATATTTTGTTCATCAATACCTGTTGTATATTTCGGTTTGGGGTCATTCTGAAACGGATTCCGTTACAATTTGAACCTGTTTATGCATGCAATTCACACTTAGTTATAATCATGATGTAAATAGAACGACGCCATTATGGCCTTAAATCTGACATCTCGAAATGTACTTTTTATTCTGTCGCTGCATTGTGCGAACACAAGACAACCATTACCTTCAGTTTGGATCCAGATGAGAAGCCGAGTAACACGGCGTCTTATCAGGATCCAAACTGATTTATACTCTGATCATGGTTTCCTAAAACATTGCTGAAACATTCACATTGCAACCTAAAGTAGACAATGCTAATAGAGGACGAACATGTGTTAGTTATGGAGTTGTTAATGAACAAAACTATTATACAATATAACACACAGTATATGCACACTAAGGCAAGCGTTATGATTTAACAGGTACAGTAAAACCTCTCTTAACCGGCAGTTAAATTTAGTATGAATATCGGTCTCGGAGACAGGTGGCAGTTTAATGCAGGGTGACAGTCATGCAGAAAGCTCCTAGAGGAGCTTTCTGCATGACTTTCACCCTGCATTAAGCAGCCACCTGCCTAAAAGTATCTAAATTCTTATCTACTAGAATTCCGGTTAAGAGAGGTTTTACTGTATCAGCTGAGGTCCAGTTAATTCAAACAATTTTCGAGAATGATGTTTTTTATTTCCCCACCAAACCCTATATTGTCACCACTCTTTTGAATCGTCTCAAAGAGACGATTCTAAAAAGTGGTCACAAGATAGGGTTTGGTGGAAAATGAGCGAATTTAGTATCTCAGTACGCAAATAAAATGAGTTGTTGCCCTGTATTAATAGGGAGTCTGCAAGTATTCAAATAAACTCACCATCTGTCGGTATGGTGATATACGTAATAAAAATAATAACTGAATATAACAAAAGACATTCTGCAAATAAGAGACAAAGACGCTTTCAGTTATAAGATATGTGACTCTCGGGGAGAGATAAAGCTGGTATAAAAAGGCTCGTGTTCAGATTGAGAAAAAGAAAGAGGATATCATGTATCTGATGACTGCTGCATTCACCTGTGAAATTACATCTAAATAAAACCATGAAATGGGATTCGTCGTGGATGAAATAAAAGGATACATATGTGTGTGTTGCATTCATATATCGTTTATACGGCGGTTTAGAAGAATGATGATACAGCAGTTAATATCAGGTGTCATCTTAACTCATTCCCGCATATAGACGCCTTTTGACGCTTCTCTAAAAGTCATTTTGTGAAACCATTGTGATAAAAAGAGCATTTGCTCCACAGGAGCAAATGCTCTATTTATCACAATGGTCTCAAAACTACACAATTCTGGACAATTCCTTTTCTCTGGTAAATGCTCCTTTTTGGTAGATTTAATGAAAGAGGTTGGATCTAAAAATAGCCTATGCGGTAATTGGATAAACCATTCATCTTGGGCTAATCTGTTAAATGAGCTGTACTAAAACGAATGCAGCCATGTTTACCATTTAAGGCGAAGCTATATCAACTTTTGCATCATATACCGTATACGCTCAAAACTTCTCATCGATCCACACATTATAAAAAAAGGCTTCTTCACTGACCTTTATACTTCTAAAAGCGAGCCAACTGACATTTGCAAAACCGTTTGGGTCCAGATGAGACGCCGGAAACCATGGCATCGAATCAAGATTCAATCTGTATGTTACCCGGGGTGTGTTTTATTTCATAAATCATGACTTTGATTATACACACAATCTTGATCACGATTGATACGGTATTAAAACAATTTGATATGACATGTTGTATTAAACACGGCCGCTAAAACGTTCATCTTACAAAAGAAAATACTCATTGGGTGTGCCTGGCAATTCTTCGAGTTCCAGAGTCGATCAGCTAATAATTATGTCGAATGACTAGACATTGACAATAACAAAAACTAAAACTATATAAAAAATTAATAAATAATAATGAAAATAGATCTAATGAAATTAAAAAAAATATGTTGAGAACATATTTTACTTCGAGGGCAAATAGAAATGTAACTGTTACTTCAACTGTTATCTTCCATAACCATTTCTAGAATGGTTTGAAATTGTGTCTCCTCTGCTGTTTGTGTAAGTTCCGCCATTTTGATTATGATTAGATTTTAATCGAGGTCAGAGCTTTTTAAGTCCGATTAGAGAACATGTTCGTGATTCGATAAAAAACGACCGAATTACAATCATGATCTGTATTCCTGATTCAGATTTGCGATAATAAAACACACCCCGGTTAATAGTTGTTCAAACACTTGATCGAATTTTAAGTACAGTTGAACTTCGATATTTCGAACTCGGATAACTCGAGCATCGGGATAACTCGAACAAAAAGTTCAGTCCTTCCAAAACTTACAGTACAAAATTGCTCTAAAATATATCGCTACATATATCTAGAAACACGTGTGACAGCTTCATACAGATCTAAAGTAATGCTGAAAGCTCCTACAGGAGCTCCTACAGGAGCTTTCAGCATTACTTTAGATCTATATTAAGCTGTAAACTCGATAAATTTTTCAGATTAATAAGTGGATAACCCGAACTTCTGTTATCTCAAACACATTTATGTAGTCCATTGAAGTTCGAGATATCGAAGTTCTATTGTATGTAGTATAAAATTCCACTTTTAGAGTAACAGATTAATCCTTCTGATGAATTTTAAAACACATTTATTTTCCTTTACCAATGTCCCGCTGTATACTTTACAAATATATATCTTTGCAATCACTGCTGCTATGGATTTCACTGGTTACACAATCAAGTTGTAAATACTGCAGACCCTGATGAGACAGCGCCTACAGACACTGTCTCATCATGGTCTTTACTATTAGTAGGTATGCTGAAGGGTTATGGTGTGTATTCAATTACTAAAATCATTTTTTCTTCACCCAAACTTTATGTTGATACCACTTTTTTGAATCGGTTTTGAGGTTCGTTTTTCAGAATTGATTTACCGTTTAGAATCTAAAATGTAGTCACAATATACGGGTTGATTGAGAAATAAAGCAGCGACTCTTGAACTTGTTTCAATTGAAGCAACACATCAGGGTCTATGCTTATAAAACTTTTTGTTTAGTCTGAGTTCGTTCTCAAGTTTTTGATTGGTCAGATTTGAGCCTTTGGCTCAAATCTGACCAATCAAAAGCTTGAGAACTCAAATCTGACCAATCAAAAGATTGAGAACGAACTCAGACTCAACTAAAAAGCTTTATAACCATGGACCCATGTCTTGTGCGAATATCATCAAAATATATATTTTAATGTGGGATAAAGACTTAAAGATTGCTTCCGTCATCTGAGGTTATTTTTGGACAGATTCTTCAATCGTTCAAAATTTAACCCTTCTCTTGCTGAATTTTATAATGCATGTCCTCTTTTTTACCCATGCCCGTGGTATAATTACGTATATCTTCACTGTCTACAATTTTTTCGCTGTGCAATCACTGCTCTGGAGTGCACCGGTTGCACAATCAACTTGTAAATAGTGCAAACCCTGATGAGACAGCTCCTGCAGGAGCTGTCTCATCTGGGTATTCACTATTATTTACAGGTAGGTATATTGACGTGAATAGCAAGCGAAGGGTTAAGATCTCTGACCAGATTGTTCATATCAAAACAACAACGGCAACATGGTGAAACACGAATTTGGTTTTTGCTAAACCTAATCCGAGCCACTTCTCTAGGCAGACAATTAAACTACAAAAAATATCTGAATGGCTTCGCACTAATGAGAATGAGGCATCTTCCCGTATGACATATAAAGTCGTTTTTCGGTTGTTTGTCATTTGTGGATTTGCATTTTAATTTGGGCACTAAAATGGCTGCGCATATTTAAAACCGAACATCAGTAACGCCGCGTTCTGACTCATTCCGCATACATGGTGAGTCCGTCGTTTGTCATAAATTATGATACAATACAACGGCCAGAGGTCCAGATAAGATGCGTAAATTTAAACATGATCACCAATCTAGGTACTTTCTTCTCTACCAAACCCTTTATTGTGACCACACTTTAGAATCGTCTCTTCGAGACGAGTGGAGAAATGACGATTTTAGTGTTTGGGTACGCACCTTTATCTGTCAACGGCTGTCATTTATTACATGAGCGGAAAGGTTACATTGTTTGCCGTGTTGTATCATTTTTCTGAATCTCTCTCATGCTCCACCCATCCCTCTGGATCAACCCTTGACTTCATATAAGCGTATGTTCACACATTTGAACATAGAGAGTAAACCCAGATCAGAGGGCTCCTATAGGAACCCTCTAATCAGGGTCTGATATATTTGCTTATAGAATTTGATAGATCTGTTTCTTTAGTTTCTGAAATGGCTTCAATGCTCCACCTTTCACATTTTATTTTAGCTATTTTGTTAATAAATATTCAGTAGGTATTGAAATTTAGTATACCTATGGGACAGGGAAAGTGTTATGCATATGATAATACCTGAAATAAAATATGTTTACTACGCTATCTCAACTCCCACTCCCTGTCATTACAAACGCTAGGAACCTCTCAGAAAATATAGTTGAAACTATTGATATCTAGCATAGATCAGAGCCATCAATAGTTTTCGTCATTTAACACTACCATTGTCCTCAGGTTTCAAAGATAACGTAACTTTAAAACTGTGTAAGTAGGAGATTCGTCGAAAGCAAAGGTAACAATGTGAAAAGTGAAACGTCTTTATACAATTATAACTAGAGTGACCAAGGGTTTATATCTTGATGAATACTCGATGTCTATTATGGATCGAAAATATTTCGTAATAAGTATAATTCAAGATCGACATGTATATCACTTAAACCTACTGAATAAGCCAAGCAGATACAGTTAAACCTCTATTATTCGAAATTTTAGTATTGAATAATTTAGACCCTTTTAGGCAGGTGTCTACTTACTGAAGGGTGAAAGTCATGCAGAAAGCTTCTTAACCATTACCTCATAGGCTATTTTTAGATAAAACCTCTTTGAAAACAATTACCGAAAAGGAGCATTAACTAGGGAAAAGGATTTTGTTTAGAATTTTGTAGTTTGAAACCATTGTGATAAATTGAGCATTTTCTCCTATAGGAGCAAAGCTCTATTTATCACAATGGTTTCACAAAGTGACTTTTACAGAGTCGTCAAAAGTCGCCAATATGAGGGAATGGGTTAAGGTGCTTTCTGCATGACTTTCACCATGCATTAAGCTGCCACCTGTCTTAAAGATCGATAATTATACATATTTAGTGTCGAATAATCGAATGTTCGAATAATAATAATAATTTCACTGTATTTATATTATATCAGTTGAATTCGTATCATGCACTAGTTAAATACTGTATTTACCCACAACGTTTCCCTGTTGAAGCAATCAGCTTGATCACCAGACAGTTGAGTAGTGTATTATGGAAAGAAGGGTTACTATACCTTTGTTCGCTACTGTAGCAACGAGGTGAAGTTTTCCTCACAGTACTACTGAGTTTCTTTAGCTTCGGAAATGGCTACTGAGTAATACTGTGAGGAAAACTCCACCTCGTTGCTACAGTAGCAAACAAAGGTCCATCAACCCTTCATTCCATTTCTACGTCTTTTTAAATGGGGTAGGCCCAGATCAGACGGCTCCTGTGGGAGCCGTCTAATCAGTGTCTGTTCAATTTGATTTGCTTATGATGTAATATAGATATTATGGCACTGTAACTTTTTCGAATCTGTTTATGAACCGATATGGTGTATGATATCCTTTGTCTAAAGCGTGTATGTGCCACTCTCCCTATCTTCCTTCCAGCTAGTTTGTGGTATGTCGTTGGCTCTACACGGATGTTCTTCTATGAAATGCAATGCAATGCAATTTGCTCCGTGCATAGAATAACCTCTGGGGTCTTCATCCACCTGTAATTAGCTGGACGTCGTGATATGACTGAATAATGTTAAAGCGACGTACAACCCGATAAAACTAAAGCAAATCCTATCTGGGAATTTGAGAGTACCCTACCCATTCACATGATACTGAACAGAAGATGTCCTTCCTGCACGCGTTAACGACTGGTTTGTTTGTTGATGGTTTTTTTACTGGGCTCTAACCTCCACCTTGTGTTGTGCCCACACTTTTACCAAACGTCCTTCCCGTTTCCCTAAGTAGTATGAATCACGGGTTTTGCAATGAATTGTGTACACGATCTCCCTTTTTTCATGCATGTCAGTTTGGCCTTATCAATACGTTCTGAAGGTCTAATAGAGTTAGTATGACACCGTAATATCATGCTTTGCGGTACAAATGCGACTCTCTGCGCTAACTCCCCGCGCTAACTCCCCGCGCTAACAATTCCTGTTTATGTGACCATGAGAACAAAAGATGATTTGTTCTCATTGGTTCTATTTGGATGAATTCCATTTTATGTGGCTATTATGAACAAAAGAATAGCCACATATATTCAATCCATAAGAACATCCGACTGTACGTACATCCTGTAAAATGATCAAATATATCTTAGCCTGTGTATCCTGGAATGATTTTATATTTGGTCTGAAGCATAATAATAGTGACTTGTACTGCAGCTCCCCTTTTCTGGTCTGTCGTCCATCTAATAGCATTTGATGATTGTGTAATGACAATAAATTCGTCAAGGATTTCTTGGCTTGTGTATGATGGAATGGTTTAATAGCAAAATCATAGTGAGTTGTTCTGTGTCACCTCTTTTCAGGTCTGTTGTTCATTTAATTTCTGTTTGCCGACTTGATTTTTGGTAAGTGTTTAACAATATTCCTGTTTATGGTTATAATATTAGTTATTTGTAATTGTAGTATATACAGAATTATCAAAATTACCTTATCGTAAGTCATTGTGTCACCTGCCTTTCGCAGAGGCAACACATAGAGATTACTATCCGTCTTGCGTCGTAGTCAACAAAACAGTTCTGTCACATGTCTTGCAGGAACAATACAGGCTAGCTTCCTCATAATTTCCACAGAGAATAAGTATGAAAAACTATATCGTGTAAGAGAGTTTCGAATCTGCCACATATCCACTTCCTGATTGACGGAACTTAGAATATTTTAGATAAACATGTTGTTCTTACCACACAAAGCATTAATATTGTGTACTGTTATGTTTTAAGATCATAAACAGAACTATAATACAAACTTTTGTTACCACATTATTTCCAGCCATCCTTTTTATGCCCTCGCCTATAGGCGACAGGGGCATAACGTTTTATCCTTGTCCGTACGTACATGTACGTGCGTTTGTCCTGTACAATTTTCGTCTAAAGGAACAATCAACCACATTGACCAATATTGCCAGGCAATGTGCGTTATGAAAACTATAACTCATATCTACAGATAACAGTTGCGTACTCAAGTACTAAAATCGACATTTCTCCACCAACCCCTATTTTGTGACCACTCTTTAGAATCGTCTCGAAGAGACGATTCTAAAGAGTGATCACAACATAGGGCTTGTTGGAGAATCAAAGAAGTCATTCTTTAAATTTATACATCTTATTTGGACCTCTGATAACTGCAAATTCTGTTGGAAAAACATGGGCTATAATTTCCGTCAAATCATAAGCAAGTGTATAACATTGCCAATCATATGTCCATGTTTTGCGGCATGGCATTTGGAATCGTGTCTACAAAACCTATTTTGGAATCGTGCCTTCGGAATCATTAACCCGTTCACCGCCAATGACATATCTATGATTACAATTGCTAACGGCTACTGAGCAGTGAATACGCCGAGTAACCCGGCGTCTCATTAGGATCGAAATTGTTTGATACTTCAGTTCTCACTATCAAAAAGGATCATTAGCTAGAGAAAAGGAAAGTAAACTAGAGAAAATGAGCATTAACTAGAGAAAAGGAACATTCACTAGAGAAAAGGAGTATTAACTAGAAAAAAGGAAAATTGTAGAATTTTGTAGTTCTGAAACCATTGTGATAAATAGAGCATTTGCTCCTTAGGAGCAAATGCTCTATATATCACAATGGTTTCAAAATGTGACTTTTACAGAGGCGTAGAAAGGCGTATTTATGGAGGAAAGGGTTAGCCCATTACTTCCTAAATATTCATGTTCATGTAAGAAATAATAACATCATGAATATTGATTAGAATATGTGTTATAAGAGCACATACAAGCAGGAACGTTTTGCCATGACAGAAACTGCAGAATCATATCTTTATTATGCCATAAGCAAACAGAGCCGTCTGATCTAGGTCTGCTCTGTTTGAAAAGGCGTAGAAAGGCGTACTAATGGAGTCAATGGTTGAAGAAGTTTAGCGAAAACTAAGCAATGCCAACTGTAGCGGAAGACAAAATCTGCAGACTACACAACCTGGCAGGGAAATTGTAAAATGTAACAGCCTATCTAAATTATCAACATTTATGGCCTGCTTGTTTACAACGTAGGTCGGTTGAGATAACCTGCTGAACGCTGAGATATTGACGTCTGCAACTGCTACCGTCTGTTTTAATTTTGATTCTAAAAGTAATTGTTTCTTCCGTTTTCTTTCAAACAACAGTGTAAGGGTGTCAGACAGTTTGGATTCTGATGAGACACGGACTATTCGACATCTTATCTGAATCCCAATGGCTTAAAAAGCGTAATCACCCAGTCTGATGGCTAAACACGTCATTATTTTCAATAGTCACGTAATTGAAACACTTTGATTGAGAGAGTTGTCAGTCCCACAGCTGCAGTATATTCACATTTTATCGAATCAACGTGAGGTATCTACCCGCGTTATTTAGATGAGAAACTCGGTGGTTATGGCTAAAGTGTACATGATACTAAACAAAAGCACTATTGTAATCTTTCACAGCCAAATATTGTCATCTGCATATAGCGTCGTCTACACACTGTCGTCTGCCACAATGTCCGTTTGTTTAACCCTTTACCTGATGAATATTCATATAGGAAATAACGACGTCATAAATATTAATAAGATTATTTTTATTATGGCATTTTGGCTCAGGCAGAAGCTGTAGAATCAGATCTATATTACACCATAAACAAACAGAGCAGACCCTGATCAGATGGCTCCTATTGGAGCCGTCTGATCTTGGTCTACCCTGTTTGCAGATGCGTCAAATAAGGGACAGGGTTAATATTTATTTTTTATGTATGTGAAAGGGTTCTTTGTTCGCAATGAATCGGTGCTTGTAGAGTCCCGCGGTACCCGACTGATGTTGGTGTGGAGCAGGCAAGGAACAGTTCTGTGAAGCTCACGTGCGAACGCGCATTTCATTTTTGCTTCTTGTGTTGCTGTACACTATCATTTCCAAATTTCCTGCGCCAAATTTCTAATTGTCGTCTGCAAACCAATTTTGTTAAACCATTCGGTACAATAAAGAAATGAGAAAAATAAATGCAAATTTTAAAGGAATCAACGCACAGATATAGAAATAGAGTTTGAGACAAAAAGTAAAGTCCCTGATCAGACGCCGCCTTGAAAAGGCGGTGTCTGATCTGGGACTGTACTATTTGTCGTGGTGCATTATTGCGACATTGGCGGTGAAAGGGTTAATGAAATTAGATACATTTTTAAGGAATCATAAAATTCAGATTTGTAACAATTCAAAAGCAGACAGAACAATTGCATTAGTTTTGTGTTTATATTTCAGAAACATAACACCTCATAAGTAGTGTCCTCATTAGGTTTTACGCATGGACAAAGACTGTAACTCAAACGAAGTCTAATAATGGATATTTTAAAAAGGATGGTAACTTACTACAGTCCAAAAGTGACAAAGACGGCTTGTATAGGATATTTCTGCATGTTCCTTTTTGCTGTGCATTATTAATAAGTAATCACCTGATTTTACAGTACAGTAAAACTTCGATTATCCGAACACTAAAATACGTATTATTATCGAATTTTAAGACAGATTGCAGCTTAATGCATGGTGAAAGTCATGCAGAAAGCTCCTCTAGGAGCTTTCTGCATGACTTTCACCATGCATTAAGCAGCCACCTGCCTAAAAGGGTCTAAATTATTCTATACCGAAAATTCGAATAATCGAGGTTTTACTGTATTTTATGCTAATAAACGATATGGTCGCTGTAGTCAGACTGATGTATATAGCGATTGGATTATTATTCAGTTGCACTGAGACATTTGACGAAGTACAGTCAAACCTGTCTTAAGCGTTCAGTCATTTACTGAACATAGTGGTCTTGAAAAGCAGGTGGTTGTTTATAATGCAGGACAAAATAACCAGCAATTAACTACCATCTGGTTTACAGGCCCATATTTAGACCTCTTTTTGATGGCCGCTTCTGACAGATTCTACTAAACCGGTTTTAAACGAAACTGAACGCTTCAATGAAGGTTTTGTTTTGGAAGAGCCGTATAATGTTATGGCGCAATTCATCCGTTTTCACTTAGCTGACAATGTAAAGATTTCATTTGTTTCACGCGTTGTGTAAACTAAAAGTATGATTATAAAACATAACCCAACGAGATATAGAGGAAGTATTACATTAATATTTTTAGATTTAACGCACTGAAGTGATTTATATTCTCTGGATGAAACTCCAAACATTGGTTCTTGTGTGGTTTTAGGAAATGCATCTGGTGCCATGTTTTATGTTGACAAGTAACATTGAAACAAGTTTAACCCTTTCCTTGATTTAAACACATCTGCAAACAGAGTAGACCAATATCAGATGGGGCTTTCTAGAGGAGCCGTTTGATCTGGGTCTGCTCTGTTTGCTAATGGAACTTGATAGATCTGTTTCTTTAGTTTCCAAAATGGCTACCATGTTCTATCTTCCATATCTCATAATAACTGTTTTGTCCATGAGTATTCAGCAGGTATTGAAATTTGGAATGAATATAGAACAGGGACAGGGTGAATACATGGAGTATGCATCGCATGCTAAGCGTGTCTTTGCACGTATGGGTTTAACCCGTTCCCTGTTTGATATTCATGAAAAGAAATTATATCATGAATATTAATGAGCCGAACTATTTTATTATAGCATTACTAACATATGATTTTTTACTGAGGCAGAGAAAGTAAAATCACATCTATATAATTCAATAAGCAAACAGAGCAGACACTGTATCCATGCTTATAAAGCCTTTAGCTAAAATCTGACCAATCAAAAGCTTGAGAACAAACTCAGACTCAACTAAAAGCTTTATAAGCATGGACCCTAATCAGAAGGTTTCTACAGGAGCCATCTGATCCGGACCTACTCGATATGCAAATGCGTGAAAATGCATATATAAGATTTCAATGCATAGAACAATCGGGGTTGTTGAGAGAGCGAATGAGGGCATAATCGGTGCTGACATGCATATCTTCAGTGAAAATCCAAAAACAACCCAGAGACTCGCATAATTTTCTTCAGAAACTGTATTTTCCATTAGAGAGTAACCCCATTGTTTTCGTACATTGGTCTGAATTGAGTAATCGTAATTCTGAACTAAAACCAAGTTTAATTACTCGCGAAGTTCATACGCAAATCTTGAGAGCATTTGTTTTATCCGATAGGTATGTTTGCCCATTCACCAATGAAGATTTCTCTTAATTGGGTTAACTTAGCAGGCGGAGGATGATGTTTTCTACCCCGTCTATCCAGATGATCCTACAAATGTCTAATTTGAGAAACATCTGGACTATGTGATGGTCAATTCAGCGGTTCAATGTTGTTGGTTTGCGAGAAATTCGCGAAAGATCCTCGCCACGTGGGGTCGTGCATTGACCAGCTGGAATGTCATGTAATTGTGTGCTAGTATGGAAACAACATGATGAACGTACATGTATTGAGGTTCGCATCTCTATATCTAGCGGCATTTAAATTACCCTCTATCACTACCCTCCACCACAACCAGTGGTGATTTTAGCCCATGTGAAATTCCTCCCCACACCATAACTGATTGAACCCCGAAACTATCTCGCTCTTCAGCCCATGTGTCGGCAAACAACCACGAAGCCGTCGATATGCCCTACGTTGACCGTCAGCTCGAAAGAGGAGAACCGATATTCATCGGTAAAAAACCTGCCGCTACTGTCTGATTGGGAATACTCTGGGAGCATGTGTCGTTACCCAAGTACATGTATGAGTCATGCAGGAAACACCGCATACAAAGCACACAGCCGCCCGAACAGCACCATGACAAAAACAGTACATGTACATGCATATCCATGTGGCGCTTGCGACAAGCTGCCGTCAGAGGTTGATCTACGTAATAATGCCATGCCCTCAGATTGACCTCTTGCAATCTTTTCTTTTACAGTTTAAGGTTGTATAGGACATTTATGATTACCTACAGTTGCAAGAGCACTTCCGTTGGCAGTAAGGTATCGAACCAGTCTATCCTGACGTTTCGTCGTAACGCGCGGACGTCCTGATCTAGGTCTTTCGTTAAAACGACAAATTTGCCTCAGACGCTGACAAGTCCTTCTATAGTGCTGACATGCACAGCAAACATTGCGATCTCTATTTGCCGTTGACCTTGCAAAAGCGTCAAAATTGTCTGCCCTCTGTGAACTTCCTTCATTCAAGGCATTGTTGAATACGATCGAATACGAATGAAAATATCGAAAAACGATAAGTCTCAACCAAGCCTACCTAATGGTATGGCGATGCATCTTTCTCAGTGTAACAACGCTGTTGTGCACGATATTTGCGTGTTTCCTATCTATCCCTGAAGAGATGATAATATCGATATGCACTTTTTTTTTATTCTGGAGCACGTACAGTATATACTGTTTACAGGGTACAAAAATAGTGATCATTAACTGTAAGTTTTACATAGCGTCATTTTTAAATACTTTATATGATGTTCAAAAAGTTTTAGATATAATTTCTTCAATGTATTAAGAATGTATTTTAATAACAAAACTGTTCTCAAAATAGGTTCAGTTTTCAGATTTTTATTTCCCCAAATATATAATTCTTTTGAGAATGAGTGATAACATAGAGAGATTGTTGACTTATTTTATTGCATGTACACCCCGTGTTCACAGGATATCTCATATAATATTACCCTGCATCTCGTTTTCGTTTTAGTACTTATTCAGGGCAAATGCACCAAGAAACAAGACTTAAACATTTTCCTCATGTGGACGCCCCTTCACACCTAAGAAAATTGAGTAAACCCACATCAGAGTCTGATGTTTTTGCTTAAGGAATTATATAGATATTATCCTATAGTTTATGTCGAAATTTCCCCGTTATTTCCTCCTTGACTATTTGTAGACCCAACCTCTGTGAATTAATCTACTGAAAAGGAACAATCATTATAAAGAAGAATAATATTATGAGTGTGTAGTTTTGAAACCATTGCGATAAATAAAGCATTTGCTCTTATGAAGCAAACGCTCTATTTATCACAATGGTTTCAATAATGAAACCGTAGTAAAGTCAAGCAGGAAAAGTCACACACAAAACGTCACCAACACCAATACACCACAAAAAGGCGTCAGGAGGATAGAATGGGCTAATAAAAGGATTCTTATATGTGAAGAAAAACATTTCAAATTGTGTTTTTGTTCCTGCTGACAAGGCATCAAATAATGTTATCATTAATTGAAGATTGTATTATGTGGATGTTTTAAAGAAGAAGTTAACTGGTTCATAAATTTGTATTATAGTTCAAACCCCTGAACAAGATATAGTCTCGATATAGCTGATCCTATTATAAAACAGCATAAACTTTCTACTGTGTACTGGATTCCGAAGATACACAAAACTCATTAGAAGGCGCGTGTTATTGCTGACTCTAGTTGCTGTACTACTACTAAACTATCTAAACGTTTGACGCAACGTCTTACTACTATTAAATAACATGTACAACATGACTGTGATAAAGTATATAAAAATTCGGAAATTAAAGTTTTTTGGTCCATAAAAATTCTAATGATATTTTAACTAAACTTGAAAATGAACAGTACAACATTTCTTCATTGAGCTCTTATGATTTCTCTACATTCTATACTACTCTATCTTATCATCTTATAAAGGATAAACTGATTAAATTAATAGAAAAAACTTTTGCCAGGGAAGATAAAATGTTCATTGCTTGTAATGTTAAACGTTGAACTTCGCTCCTTTCGCATTCAGACGTTGAACATTAAACAATGGGGACTTGCCTTGATGTTTGTAGATCTCTAAATTGTCTTTTAGATAACATTTTTGTGCAATATGGGGATACCATATAGCGTTAACCCTTTCGCTGCCAAACTCTGTCGTCTGCTAACTTTGTCGTCTGCTACAAATTTTCACCTTTTGATTTTCTTCATTTGTGTTTCAAAAACATAGTAACAGTAACAAACAGTTTGGATCCTGATGAGACGCCGAGTTACTCCGAGTGCACAGGTAATCACAGATCCGGCATTGGCAGCGAAAGGGTTAAGTTTTTTGTATACCTATGGGTACAAATTGTACCCCTCTTGTGGCAGATTGGTTTTGTATTGCTATGAGAGGGATTTTATGTTCAGCTTAAAAAGGGATACACAAGCTCACAGTATTAAAGTTTTTAATAAAAATACTAGGTATTTAGACGACAGTTTGAATTTGGATATTCCTTATTTTGAAACTATAGTTTCTTCGTTTTACCCAAAATAACTTACTTTAAACAAATCGAATCGATCCGACGCTATTGCTTCCTTATTAGATTTAAGTCTTTCCATCATAAATGATAAAGTTTCTTTCAAAATATACGATGAAAGGGGGGATTTCAATTTCAAAATTGTTAATCATTCTTTTCTAGTTGGAGATTGCCCTGTTCTACATCTTATGGGGTTTACATTTTTCAACTTATCCACTTTGTCCGAACCCGTTCTTTGATAGAAGATTTAACAATCGTAATTTAAGGTTACAGATATCATAAACTTCGGAAAGTTTTTTCTAAATCTTATTATCGAAATTTACCCCTCGTTAGTAAATACAATTGCAATCTACGGACGTTACTGCAACAAGGTATTTCTCATCCAGAATTATGTGGTAATGTTATCATGACTTGTTTAATAAACGCATTAAATATTTTAGTAAGAAAGGTTATTACCCTATTATATTGCAACGCACTGCATGTTTGGTTATTGACCACTTTACGGTCGGTAGCTACGCTTCCCCCTTTGCTTGCACGATGACAGGCCGAATATAGTACTCTATGATGGTATACTCTTAAACTCAGAAATGGGATGAACTTACCACACTCATGTATTACAGTTTCTCTGTCGTGCCCTTAACGACTTCCCTGCAGTTGCTCTGACATCTGAAGTCATTGAGTACATATTTGACGTACTTTCACAGTTGTCGTAATGTTTATACATTTTGTCCTGTGTTTACCGTCTTCTATGTTTTGAGGAAGTCTGGCGGGATACCTTCATTTACACTATCTGTCAGGCTAGGGTGACTTTGAGATAAGTGTGAGGTTAGGACGTCCGTAAACCGGTTTAAAGCCCCAGTGATGCTTTTACCACTGACCGTTCCAAGGTGGTACTCTCTTGGTCACCCTTGCTTTTGTGTTTTTTTGGTGTGTGTGTGTGTGTCTTTGCTTGTGTTTGTAATTTTCTCCTCGTGTGTTTGTGTACGTGCGTGCGTGTGTGGATGTGTGTGTTGCATGTTTTTCCGTTGATGTATTGGTGGCTGTTGCGTTTTATGTGTGTCTTTTCCTGTGAGATTTTACAACTTCTTCATTCAAGATTTGAACGCATGCGATGAGACAATCAGCATGCTGAAGTAACATACATAATAGTATTGTCTGGGAAGATGATCCCAGAAGATAATCATACGCAATTATTACTACTTATCTTGTCTGTCTGGTTTCACCATTTCATCCCTTATTATGTTGAGAACTTGATGGCACCCATGTCTGTTGAAAATGTTGCACTTTTCAACGAGATCTGAATTCGCTTATTTGAAAATATCGATTTGGTGGCAAAACTCTTTGATTCTAACAATTAGATATCGATCTAACTCATTACCTAACGTTATTATACACCTTGCATCGCCTTTGAAAAGGATGAACTATTGGTAGTCGTTATTTGTAGAAGCCGTTTTATCAGCGTTTTCTCTGTTGGCTTATTTAACCCATTACCTCATAGGTAATTGTTAGACCCAACCTCTTTGAATAAATCTGCTGAAAAGGAGCATTAAATAGAGAAAAGGAAACATTTAGAATTGTGTATTTCTGAAACCATTGTGATAAACAGAGCATTTTTCCTATGGAGCAAAAGTGATTTTTATAGAGGTGTCAAAAGGTGTCAATGTAAGGGAATGAGTTAGTAGGTTATACAGTGGAACCTCGATATATCGAACTCGAATAACTCCAACTTCTATATATAACTCGAGTTAAAAAATTGGTCGCGTCCAATGTTTGCAATACAGAATTGTTTTTAACTTCACTATTGCTCATACCTATAAAGACATTTTGATAAAGATCGCAAGTATTGAGGAAAGCTCCTACACGAATTGCCAGCATTACTTTCGACCTTCATTAAGCTGTTACACCGACAAAGTTTCGAAGTTAGAAATAGGCTGACTCGAAGACCTGTTTTCTCGTAGTAATTTTATTGTCCCTTTCATTTCGAGGTATCAGGGTAAACACCCCTCCTAACCCGAATTTCAGTTTAGTGTTAATGTCGGTGTTGGAGACATTGGTATCTTAATGCAGGCTAAAATTATAGAGCTTTCTGCATGACTCATCATGCATTAAGCAACCGACTGCCTAAAAGTATATAAATTCTTCTCTACTGGAATACCGATTTAGATTGTTTTTGTTGTATATGATTCTAAGGTTTTATCGTGACTAAATGTATTCATCCGACTTCTAATCTGGATAATCTTTCAAGTTCACAGCTTAATACAGTCTAAGGTAGTGCCGATATCTCCTGTATGAGCTTACATAC
This sequence comes from Azorinus chamasolen, assembly GCA_963576725.1. Taxonomy (NCBI): domain Eukaryota; kingdom Metazoa; phylum Mollusca; class Bivalvia; order Cardiida; family Solecurtidae; genus Azorinus; species Azorinus chamasolen. The sequence goes on from OY755241.1 coordinate 57,637,207, forward strand.
ATTTTAGAACATCTGGGTAATGTAAAGTTTTGAAACCACGAATCTTTACTTCGAGTTACTCAGAAGTTCAAGATGTGCGAGTTCGAGCTATCGAAGGTCAACTGTATCTAATGATTGCATGCCTCAGGTGTTTATCATTGTACACGTTTTAAACGCGTCAGAAAGTAGCATTTGGTGTGTGCATTATTGCGATGTATTCTATTATATACAGTTGAACTTCGATATCTCGAACTAGGATAACTCGAACTTCGGGATAATTCGAACAAAAAGTCCAATCTTTCCGAAACTAACACTGCATAATTGCTCTAAAATGTATCGCTACAGATATCTAGAAACACACGTGGCGTCTTTATACAGGTCTAAAGTAATGCTGAAAGCTCCTACAGGAGCTTTCAGCATTACTTTATACCTGTATTAAGCTGTGGTCTTGACAAATCGTTCAGACTCGAATATCTGTTATCTCGAACTATCTTGTACGGTCCCTTGAAGTTCGACTTATCGATGTTTAACTGTACATCAAATGCCATAGTCGTGTCTGTTTAATGTCATTTATGTATTTACTTATCTACCAATGACCTTGCATGATCGCTCTTTACAATAAATACTCATTGATCGGCTACTGCGAGCGTGTACGGTTTGAACTTTTGGATATGATGCAACACTTCGTTCGAGGCCATACCGTGTATAGATGTACCAGGATTCTGAGTAATGACCTTTTGAAATACAGTAAACGCCCTCTAATGCGACCACCAAAACAGTATTATTCCTTGTAGAAGGGGTAGGTGGTAGCTTAATGCAGGACAAAAGTAAAGCAGAAAGCTCCTATAGGAGCTTTCTGCATTACTTTCGTCCTGCATTATAAAGACATTTTATTCATTAAGGGGTCGCATTAGAGGGGTTCTATTGTACCTTCACGCCTCAAAGCTTTTTGTTTCTCTATAGCTGGTTTATCTCACAATCTAAAAATAGTGATAGTCCATGTACATATATCTAGAGTCGGATTCTAGGGCGAGATTGATCCAAAGCAAAGAAGAACAAATAAAACAAATGTGTCTTTTGTATAACCTACGACAACTATGACCGACCTTTGCCGGGAGCTCAGATTCAGTCATGGCATTGCAATGGCTGTAAAACTTTTATTTCGAGCAGAATTTACAACTACAGTGCTCCCTCTCTACAACGACACCCTTTGGGATACGAAAATTGTATGTGTTGTTCAGAGGGAGTTGTTATAGGGAGGGAAAATCAATCATAATTAGCTTGTTTGCAGATCCCCAGATAGGGTGTATTTCGAGAACTAAAACCGTTATGCCTCCATCAAACCCTATGTTGTGACCACTCTTTAGAATCGTCACAAAGTGACGATTCTAAAGAGTGGTCACAACATAGGGTTTGATGGAGGCATAAAGAAAATACGATGGAAAAAGTTTTTTCTTGAGTCGTGTTGTTTCGGAAACAGTGACATGCGTTGTTGTAAGGAGGGAATCGTTATTGAGAGGGCCGTTGTAGGGAGGGAGCACTGTATGTTTAACTCTTTCACGCTATATGTAACCCCTTACTGCCTGAACGCGGAAACGGTTATACTGGCCTTGCAAACAGGGTCCAATGTTATAAAACTTCTGAGTCTGAGATCATTCTCAAGTATCTGATTGGTCATCTGACCAATCAGATGCTTGAGAATGATCTCAGACTCAGACTCACGCAAAACGCTTTATAACATTGGAGCCTGGCCAAATGAAGATTTGAGGACCCTTAGTGGTGTTCTCTGGTCAGGGGTTTACACGTTTTGGCTTTTAACTGCTACGGGAAAATTAAACCTTGTTTTACTCGTATACTACCATATTATTTAGTGTAGGTTTGGAGCAGACAATGGAGTATACAGTAAAACCCCTCTAAACCGGATATTTAGTCGAGAAGAATTTAGATACTTTTTGTGCAAGTGGCTGCTTTATGCAGAGTGAAAGTCATGCAGAAATCTCCAAGAGGAGCTTTCTGCATGAATTTCACCCAGCATTAAGCTGCCATCTGTCTCCAAGATTTATACCAAAATTAACATCCAGTTTAAAAGAGGTTTTACTATATACCAATGCTTGGTTCAGTACAAATGGAAACATTGACCAGGAGTCTTCTTATCTGGGTTTATACTGTTTGTATGGATCACACTATTGTATAGCGAGGACTGGATGTGTTCAAGTCGGTCTCATGTCAGAATCCAATCTCTTAGTACCTTCACAGGGTTCTGAAAATTAATGTCAGAAAGGGTTTCTTTGAAATACGAAGTACCGTAGAGCGTATCTTAACACTTCACACCATAAATACGCCTTTGCAAACCGAGTTGGCCCATAACAGACGGCTCCCATAGGAGACGTCTGATCTGGGTCTGTTCTGTTTGCTTATGATATAATATAGATATGAATCTACAGTCTCTGCCTTGGCCAAACAATCTCCTGTGTCCACATACTATTATAAAACTTAATCTAATTAATATTTCTTACATAAATTTCATGGAGAAGAGGGTTAAGCAGTCATTCATTTATTGAACATATGACATATGTTAAAAGGCAGGTGGCCGCTTGATACAGTTCAAAAGTAATGCAGAAAACTCCTACAGGATAAGAATATGAGGTGTCGTATACTATTCTAGGAGACAGTAGCTTAAGATATACGGAGAGGATTATGTCATTTGCGGCAGATTCCCACAACTCTTACCTTGTCACAGTTTATGGGGCTTACATGTAACCATTGACATGTTAAACGCGACCTGCAAAGCGTGTGCAAAGCGCTTGGTGAAACAGTAGAGACAGATAAAACCAATGAGAAAGGAGCAAAACTATTTAACCCTTTCACCGCCAATGTCGCCTTTATGCAACCCCGACAAATAGTGCAGTCCCAGATAAGTAACCGCCTTTTCAAGGCGGCGTCTAATCAGGGACTTCCCTTTTTGTCTGAATCTCTATTTCTACACCTGTGATTTATTCCTTTGATATTTGCATTTATTTATCTCATTTCCTTATTGTACCAAATTATTTAACAAAATTGGATTGCAGACGACAACTAGAAATTTGGCACCAGAAGAGTTAAAGCCTGGTCAATAGCTTCTCACACATTTGCTCAAACTGGAAGAAAAAAACCATAATTCCATAAACATTTCAGCATAATAAATCAACGTTACAGAGGTTAAGTCTATACGGGAGGTTGGGTTCGGTCAAATGTGCTTCCATGTAACACATTGCCTTAGCGTAATTCATCATATTTTCGAAAAACAATCCATTACCCGACAAATACGTACATGTATTCGCACGCCTTTGCCATTAGAGACGACCCAGATCAGACGATTCTGGTCTGTTTGCTTCTGGCATTACAGTATAACCTTTCATAAGCGGCCAACCAAAAGAGGTCTAATTATGGATCCTAAAGGCAGGTGGTAGCTTATTGCAGGGTAAAAGTAATGCGGAAAGCTCCAATAGGAGCTTTCCGCATTACTTTTTCCCTGCATTAAGCGACAACCTGTTTTAAGACTCCTATATACAATAAATAATTGACAGGTTCTACTGTACATGTATATTGATGTGATCCTGACACAACATAAACACCCTGTGACCATATATCATTATGAACATTCAGCTGATAAAAGGTCAATAGTTATTGATATATATATTCATAATTTAAAAGGTTTAAATTCAGTTTGACTACAGGACCTTGTTCGGTATTACATCGGCGTAACACCGTTTTGCTACAGTTTTGAAATACCGTTTATCAGAGACTAAATATACAATGAAAAACGTTCAGCAATACAAAGTTTATAATATCACGATGTAATAAATCATGTATAATTAAACATATTTAATTAACTGCTGAGAGTGGAACTGCCAAATAAATCATTTTTAAGGAGTATCTATTCGTTGCCAGGAAACATGCACATAGACTTATTGTTCTGTCATTTGGAAGCATTTTTACAGATGTTTGTTTCAAGCCATGTCTCAACGGCAAAATATTGACTGGAAACATTAATTATTTATTATTGTGGTTAACTACAGTAGAATATATCATAAACATTTCCCTGTTCTATATTTGTTCGAAATTCCAATATCTAGTGAATATTCACGGACAAAACAATTATAATGAAATGTGGAAGTTTGAACATTGTAGCGATTTTAGAATCTAAAGAAACATAACTGTCGAATTCCATTCGTAAACAGAGTAGACCTTGATCAGACGGTTCCTATAGGAGCACTTTGGATCTACTTTGCAAATGCGCTTAAATGTGTTTATATGAAGGAATCGTTTAGGCGGCTATTCGTTTATTGAACATAGAGGTCTAAAAAAGCAGGTGGTTGCTTAATGCAGTACTAAAGTAATACAGAATGCTCCTATATGAGCTTTCTCCATTACTTTTGCCCTGCATAAAGCTACCACCTGACTTACAGACACTTAAACCTTCTCTTGCTGAATTGTAAAATACATTTCTCCTTCTTAACCCATGCCCTGTTGTATAATTACATATATCTTCATTGTGTACAAGTATTTCGCTGTGCAATCACTGCTGTGGAGTGCACTGGTTACACAATCAACTTGTAAATAGTGCAGACCCTGATGAGACAGCTCCTGCAGGAGCTGTCTCACCTGGGTCTTCACTATTTAGAGGTAGGTATATTGACGTGAATAGCAAGCGAAGGGTTAATTTTTGATTGCCACTTAACACAGGTTCTTATGTCTTTGATATTTACAGTGATTGCTTGTATTTGATAGTTTCCATCATCAGCGATGCATTGTACGGTGCGAGATTATCTTAGATGTTCTTTGGAATCCTTTACCATTCAGGAGACTGTGGGACATTAACATGTATTTTGTGAAGCACGCGGGTAAAACAGTTGGATTTCGATAACTCGAATTTCGTGATAACTCGAAGTAAAAATGTGGTGCTTCCAAACAGAGAATCGTCCTACAATGTATAATACGCGTACGAGGATTGATACAGCAGCTTTCAGCATTAATTTGGACCTACATAAAGCTATGACCTTGGTAAATTGTTCAGATAAGAAATCGGAATATTCGAACTTCTGTTAATTCGAAGTAATGTGTATGGTCCTTTGAAGTTCGAAATATCGAAATTCAACAGTAGCTTTATTTCACAAATTCTTTAGAAGGTGGGACATTTAAACAGAAAACTTGATATTCTTCAGAAACATGTCATTATGAGTTTTTTGGCACTATAAAACAAGTTTGAAGTCACGAGATCGAAAATGTCATGACAATGAAGAAACATTTTAATGTCTGCCTCGAATAGAAATGTTTTAATTAATGGAGCACTAGCCATAATCAACACATTTCACAAAAGAACAATATTAACCCTTCGCTTGCTGAATTTTAAAACACATTTCTCCTTCTTTACCCATGCCCTGTTGTATAATTACATATATCGTCACTGTGTACAAGTATTTCGCTGTGCAATCGCTGCTGTGGAGTGCACTGGTTGCACAATCAACTTGTAAATAGTGCAGACCCTGATGAGACAGCTCCTGCAGGAGCTGTCTCATCTGGGTCTTCACTATTTACAGGTAGGTATATTGACACGATTAGCAAGTGAAGGGTTAACACTTTACTCTATAAATACGCCTTTTAACACATTTTGCAAACAGAGTAAACCCATATAGGGAGACGGCTCCTCTAAGAGCCCTCTGATCAGGGTCTGCTCTGTTTGCTTATGAAATAATAAATATATGATTGTACCGTTACTACCAAGGCAAACGTTTCCTGTTTTAACCCATTTGCATCCAGTGGATTCTTCCATGTTTATATATTGGATTAGTCCATGTTTATCTAAGGGGTGCCTTGCCTACATTTTCACTTTCGTTTTGTTTTATATTAAAATTCCTATTAGCAAATAGTGTAGACTCTGATCAGATACCACATTCTGCAGCGTCTGATCTGAGTCTACACTGTTTGCCTACATTCCATATATGGGATCGTGGGAGCATATGGGTTAATATGTTTCAAGACGGTTCTCTCTTTGTCACCCTTGCTTTTTGTTTATATTGTGTCTTTGTGCCTTTGTGTTTTGTTAATGTTTGATGTTTTTGTCTCGTGTGTTTGTGTGTGTGCGCGTGTGTTTGTGTGTGTTTGCTTGTTTGGATGAGTTGCTTGCTTTCTGTTGGTGTTTTGGTGTTTTGGTGTTGGATGCGTTTTGCATGTGTCTTTTCCTGCTTCACTTAACTACTTTTTCACTTATAAAAGATACTCAAACTAATATTAATGATGTTATTTTTTACATAAATATTCATGGAGTAAATGGTTAAGGGGTTCTTTTATTACATTCATACATGTGTTGGTACACAATTACACACATATGCACGCACTCACACGCGCAAGCGCGTATACACACCCAATCAGAACGCTTATAGTGCCGAGCCTATACGTTCACCAACAAAATACGTTATCTGTCTTCGTAATTACAGCACAACTGAGACAACATATGTTTTATTTCATTTACTCTTCAACAGTATGCATGTCAATGGAAACAATCATTTTATTGCAAGCAAAAAATGAAAAACACGTTGTCGAGAGCAATAGCGTGACTAGCCGAGATTTATAATTGTCCCACTAGAGAGTTTGTTACACTATCTCTGACGCACAATGTCGTCTGACGATATTATCGAATATTGGTAGCAAGGCCAAATCAAAATTAATTAAACAAAAAGAATAACCCTTTCCTTCATATAAACGCCTTTTCAAGCATTTTTAAACAGATAAGACCCAAATCAGCCCGCTCCTATAGGAGTCGTTTGATCAGGGTCCCCTCCGTTTGCTCATGAACTTGTAAACGTTCTGACTCTGCAGTTTCTACTAATACCAAACATTCCCGCGTATCTGTGTCATTATATAAATTGAGCTAATAAATATTCATGATGTCATGTTTTCTTATATGAAATTTGAACAGGGAAATACAGGAAAAGGGTTAAACCCATTAAGTTCATCAAGGTAGGGATATTTTCGGGATGAAGGTATACTGAACATAATTTTGAAGGTAATGAGGTATACGATTATTCATACTTCTTTAGATTGGATTAATATATTACTCCATGACTATTTATAAAATTAATGATATAATGTGATAGTTTTAAGTACAGTAAAACTCCTCTACACCGGAATTCTAGTTAAAGAATTTAGATAACTTTAGGCAGGTAGGTGGCTGCTAATGCAGGGTCAAAGTCATGAAGAAAGCTCCTATAGATGACTTTCACGCTGCATTAAGCTGCCACGTCGCTCAAAGATCGATATTTATACTAAATCTAACGTCTGGTCTAGCGGGGTTACACTGTACATGTATATTAATTGTAATGAATGGCAAATTAATACTTTATTCATTAGCTCATATTAACCCTTTACTCCATAAATACACCTTACTAAGCCTATGTAAAAGTCACTTGTTGAAACCATTGTGATCAATAGAGCATTTGCTCCTTAGGAGCAAATGCTCTATTTATCACAATGTTTTCAGAACTACAACATTCTAAAACATTCCTTTTTATATTTACTGCTCCTTTTCGGTAGATTTATTCAAAGAGGTAAGGTCTAAGAATAGCCTATGAGGTAATGGGTTAAGCAAAACTGTAGAATCTGGGTCCATATTCAAAAAGCTCCTAAGGACAAAATTCCTTAGTTTCTTGAATATTTATTAATCTTACAAAATCAATACAAGAAAAGTTATGGAAGAGAAATAAAGCTCTCTCTAGAAAATATATATTCAACAAGCTATACCAAAATTATTGAATAAAAACTATTCTGTAATTTTGCTATAGATGTAAACAGAAATTTCTCCTCAAGTTGTTCTTAGATTAAACTATTCTTAAGGAGCTTTATGAATAAGGACCCAAAGCTATAGTTTTCCATACGCAAACAGAGCAGACCCTGATCAGAAGGGTCCTATAGGAGCCACCCGTATGAAATGGGTCTACTCTGTGTGCAAAGGCGTAGGAGGTCGTATGAGTAAAGAGTTTCGACCGAATTCCCGTTTCTAGGATTGGTCTTGAGGATTGGATGCCATATAACAATCCGTTTAGAGACCCATCAGTCATGTTCCTTCTGACAGTTTTAATTGGCATAATGTGACAGTTGGAGAGTGTAGCTCACCTGATTAATTACAAGGAATGGCAAATCTATGAAGACGTATAAGAGATGTATAAACCTTGGAAACCTAGTTGTTTATTACGTTGTGTCATAATTATATCTACAGTAACAAAACACCCACACATAGTGTTGGTACATGCAGAACAACAGATAAAGATGCGAACTCAAATACTAAAATCGTTATTTCTCCACCAAACCCTATGTTGTGACCACTCTTTAGAATCGTCTCTTCGAGACGATTGTAAAGAGTGGTCACAACATAGGGAATGGTGGAGAAGTAAAAGAAGTTATTTTCGAAAATGTTTTAATTTACGCATCTTATATGGAGCGCTGCGCGTGTCCTTTTAATATAAGTAATTAACATTGATTTACACTAAATCTTCAATAGTGTGGCTGAACCTTTCCCCTGTTGAATTGTCATGCAAGAAATAATGATATTATGAATATCTGTAAGCGGTGCTTTTATACTCATGATGTTTGTGTTATTGGCAGAAACTGTAAGAGTCATATCTATATTATTTCACAAGCAAACAGATAAAACCCTGACTAGACGACCCTTGTAGGAGCCGTCTGTTTGCAAAGGCGTAAATAACCCTTTATAATAACGAGGGAAAGGGTTAAATCTTGCGGTAATCCGTGGGAGTTATTTGACGCCTCTTCAAAATCCAAACTCTTTGATACTAAGACTAAGTATATTTTAATTTATTATTATAATGAAATGAAAGAAAACTTCACTTTGAAATCTGAACCAGTCGACACTCTTAACTCTTTCCCTGTTCTATGTTTATTTCAAATTCCAATACCTAAGGAATATTCATTAACAAAATATGCAAGGTAGACTGTAGACATTTTAGAAAGTAAAGAAAAAGACATATCAAATTCTATTAGCAAACAGAGTAGACCCTGATCTAGGAGCCGTCTGATCTGGGTCTACTCTGTTTGCAAATGCGTTAAAACACGTTTATATGAAGGAACGGGTTAACATATGAAATGAATTTGGCGTTGAAAGTGTTATTTAAAGAGCCTAATCCCTAAAAAGCAAACGGCATCGGGAAACTCAACACAGAATCAACCATTAAACTATCGTCAATTTAGAGGAAAATTTTTGCATGCCAAATGAGTCACCCATGGACACTGAATTTTCAAGATAATTATATAATTTAATACATGTATATTATAATTATAACTCATTAGCCGATTGCTTGACCATTTCCTCCATAAATAGCCTTTATATGCCTTTGCAAATTGAAAAGACCGAGATCAGACGGCTTCTATAGAAGCCGTCTGATCATGGTCTGCTCTGTTTGCTTATGGAATAATATAGATCTGACTTCAGTTTCTGTCATGACCTAATTAATTTGGGTTCGTTAACCATTATAAAAAATCTAATTAATTTTCGTGATGTCATTATTTCTTACATAATTATTCATAGAGTAAAGGGTTACAATACCTGGTGTCAACACCCAAATGGCGTAGACACCGTCCAGTTTACCATATTTATAGAATACGCATTGTAGTTTTGACATTTGAAAGAAAACAAAAAAGACAAAAACTAGAAAGGAAAAAAGGAAGGAAAGAATGACATGAAGAAAAAAAGGCAGAAAGAAAGACAGATATACTGATTAAAATAACAAATCAAGCTTACTTTGAATATGCGGGGACTTTTGTAAAAAAACGTGTACCATGACCAACAGTGTTGACCATGATGAAAGTGCTTACCTAGGGTCCCTCTCAACTGTTTGAAAAGGACCTCAGTGGCTCTTTTCCAGAACTGAAATGGTCAATCATTGCATGCTTCAGTCAAGCTTAGTGTCCATTCTCGTTTTTCAAATTATTCAGAATTGGACTAAGTGTTAAAACGCTTTCCAAAAGCTTTGTGTGAAAATTTGTTTTATATACCGTTTGAAATGCTTCTAAACTGCGTTTGATTATATTTACTGTTTCACAAACTGAACGATAACGTTGTTTCACCATGTGCTCCATGAATATTCATGTTAAAAATAATGACATCATGAATGCTTGTTAGATTATTCATTACGATAATACATGGACATGGGGGAATATTTGACCATGGTTGAAACTGTATCAGAAGCAAATTGAGCAGACACTGATCAGACGGCTCCTGCAGGAGCCGTCTGATCTGAGTCTTCTCTGTTTGCAAAGACATATAGATGCGTAAGTATGGAGTGAAAGATTAAAGCTAGCATAGCTTCTCATTGAGTGAATGTTCATTTGCTTCTGCAATATACAGTGTACACAAAGAATAGCGACGCTGTTAGCAACGCGTCGCTGGATCAGTATAAAAACACATGAGAAAGACTCACAGTATAATAAATTCTGAAGGGAGGTGATCCCCGTGAGCAAAAATTGCAACACAAAAAGAGAAAATTGCAGACTCGGTTTTACTGAGTCTGTTCATGAACAGTAACTGAAAGTGCAACACTGCCCACGCCCCCAGCACCGGCTTAAGCGGTATTGATTTTCAGAACAAGAAGTACTGAAACTCATGATCTCGAAGGATCAGAAGGTATAACAACACTGAGAATGAAGTACGGGGCGACGTTTTACGGCCGCCACACAAGCACTTAACACCTGCTGTTGTGAAGATTATAAATTCTGAAATGTATAAATTGACAAAAAATATTCTGATCAGGTGCCATGTGTCTAGCGCGGGAACTGGACATTGTCCCTTGTCATTCTGACTGTTTTGCGCGATTATTTGTACATGCATTGTCAATTATTTTATCTGATTTATTCTCAGTTTTGCTAAAATGTTTCATGATGAATTGAAAAAATCTGCATTGTTAGAGTCTACATGATCAAAATGGTTTCAAAAGTATATAATTCTAAAATAATCGGTTTTTGCTAGTAAATTCTCCTTTTCAGTAAATGTATTCAAAGAAGTTATTTCTAAAACATAGTCTAGGAGGGAAAGGAATAAAGCAAGTGGTTGCTTAACCCATTCTTTTATATTGTGACCTGTTTGTGCTTCTGTAAAACGCATTTATTGAAACCATTATGATGAATAAATCATTTGCTCCTGAGGAGCAAATGCTCTATTGATCACAATGATTTCAAAGCTACACAATTCTAAAATTCTCCTTTTCTATAACTAATGCTCCTTTTCGGTTGATTAATTCAAAGAGGTTGTGTCAGAAATAGCCTAGGAGGAAATGAGTTAATGCAAGATGAGCGTATGAACGTATGTTCCTGTAGGAGCTTTCTGCATAATGTTCGTACTGCATTAAGCTACAATTACCTCATAGGCTATTTTTAGATAAAGCTCTTTGAATTAATCTACCGAAAAGGAGCATTAATTAGAGAAAAGGACAATTTTAGAAATGTGTAGTTTTAAATCATTGTGATAAATAGAGCATTGCTCCTATAGGAGCAAATGCTCTTTTTATCACAATGGTTTCACAAAGTGACTTGTATAGAGTCGTCAAAAGTCGTCAATATGGGGGAATGGGTTAAGCTACCATTCCTGCCTCTACAACCCATATATTAGTCATTTGATTGATTTGTAGTCATGTATTCAAGGGCTTTTATTGTACACGTACATGGATTTACACAACATATACCTGTTCAATTGATTATTGTTCTTTGTCCATTAGTTGACTGAAGCTTTTTATGGACGAAAGGCAAACTAAACAAAGGAACAGAAGATCTGAAGCTATTTTGCTTTATCGTATGATTTGGTTTTTGAACATGAACACAATAGATCTAATATTAGATTAATAGTTTCGTAGTTTTAACGTCTGTTAAATGGACCGATACATTAGTAATGAACATACGACATTAATTTGTCGTTTTCAGTATTTGATTCTTATCGTTTACTATTTATAAAAAAAAAGTTGTTTCATTAGAAATAGAATGACAAACGAGCTCGTGTCATTTAGATTGGGGACATAAAACAACACAGTGTGTATATATTCTGAAAGTGGATGCTCCTTCGAAAACAAAAGTAGCAATGCAAAAAGAGAAGATTGCAGACTCGGTTTTATTGAGTATGTTCATGAGTAGTAATTAAAAGTGCAACACTACTCACGCCCCCTCCCCCCCCCCCCCCCCCCACCCTAGCACCGGTTTAAGCAGTAATCAATTTTCAAAACTTATACCATCAAACCTAATGATCCCGAATGATCAGATTTTTATAACAACACCGAGAATGAAGCACGGGGCGTCTTTTTACGGCCGCCACACTAGCACTTAACCCCTGCTGTTGTACATATATTCTGAAAGTGGATGATCCTTCGAAAACAAAAGAAGCAATGCCGTGCCGGAAATCAATAAGGAAAAAACGTTTATTCATTGACTTCGTGAATATTCATAATATTGGATAAAACACGATGAATATTATTTAGATTAATTTTTAAAACGTCATTTAAACACATAAAGCTTTTACTAAAGCAGAAATAGTAGAATCAGATCGGTGGTATTCCTTAAGTGAACAAACTAGACCCTGATCAAACGAATCATTTGGAGCCGTATGATCTGGGTTTACTCTGTTTGCACATGCGAAGAAAGGCATATTGATGGAGTAAAGGGTTATTATGTGGTAATAAATTACCATTAGCCTGTTCAGCAAATAATTATTACTCATTTCCGCACCTACTTCATCTTCGAATTTCACAGTATAACCAGCGTTTCAATCAACATGCAATCAGGGTGTCAAACAGTTTGGATTTTGATGAGCGCCGAGTTATTCGGCATCTCATCTGGATCGAACATGTTTGTTACACCAATCATGCATCCACCAACAGCAGACTAAAGGTTAAATTCATTTATTGATCGCCGCATGAGCGGCGATCACTAATGGAATGCTAAAAAGTATTTACCCATGTAGGAGGGGTAGCGACAAGTTTTACAAATTGGCTCATGAGAGCGTGGCAGAGAATAGTTTCTATCTGCATTATTGATGTATCGTGGATGGACCAGTTTCGGTGCACTTAGCAATCAAACTGATCGCGGTGATCACAAATCTTAAAATTGTATAAAAAAAACTAATAGTACCTTTGTAATAGGTCTTCTAAGTTAAATCAGTGTAAATTAATTCCCAAAGTATTCCATATTTATCGCGGTTGAAACCGTTTTAATGACGTAGCCATTTTGTGTTATTTTTGTGTTTATCTGCCCTATTTCGGTGCGGCTTTTTTTTTATCCAAATACAGTGTTCAACAAAAGTGTATGACTACATTTGTAAATTAAAAGTAGTAGGTCAGAAACTTATTTTTAACTTTGAACTGTTAAAACAAAATGAAATGCATATCAAACAAATTATGCATGGTGTAACGAGTTTTAGGTATTTTAATAACAAGAACCATTCATTGTCAATGTTCTGACCTTGTTTAAACTCATTTTTCCCTGGAATTTGTGCATTTTGACTATAAAACAACTCTAGTAAGACTTTTTTCCAGTAAAATATTATTGGATTTAAATCTAGTAGGTATCTTTCCGGCATTAATAAGATTAGGTCTCTATCCTGTATGAATAAACTAAAGTATATATCTGCTCTGTAGGGTCTCTCTCCTATGTGAAAAATATAGTGAAGGGCATACTTTTGGACAAAGCCTGTACTTGAAAAAAAATGAGCAGATACATCGAAGACGTGTGACTTTGCTGCAGCATATGACAATAAATGTGTATCCCAACAAAATTGAGAGAAACAATTTCAAGACAGTATTTTGTGGAACAAACATTATCGAAGTGAAAACAGACATAAGGAAAATGGCTGAAATTGCTATGCTTTATCAAATATAGTAAGTAACTTAATTGTTTGCAGCACATTTTAGATTTTTTTGACAGCGATGACAGGTATTTGTTTATTTAGTGGATTGCAAAAAGTGATGACGTAATTCAGCTCTTCTTAAAGAAGATATCGTTTCCCAAGTAAAGTGCACCGAAATAGGGCATGCACCGAAACAGGGCCATCGACGATAGTGAAATATGTGATGTAAAAACCTTCATACGATGTTTAAAAAGAAATTTATCAAACAAATGTACAATAATAACAATAACAAGGGCATGTTGTATTGCTATGCAAGACATGAGTCCCCCACCGGACTGAAAAAAACCTCCACTCTCCCCACCCCACCCACCCATGGTGTGGTTGACCATGGTATATATACATGACCATCTGAATGGTATTAGTACCTACTTTCATACATTGAATCAGTAAATAAAAAGTTATTGTCCTGACAAGAAAATATGAAAAAGGGGAGTAACTCCAAAAATATTGATGCTAGAGTTATTGCCCTTGTGCATGACACTACATCTCATCACGCTTGTTCCATATGAGAAGTTTCAAATCAATTGAACCAGTACATAAAGAGTTACTAACTGGACAAGAAAATATGAAAAGGGGAATAACTCCAACAATATAGATGCTAGAGTTATGGCCCTTGTGCATGACACTATCCCTCATCATGCGTGTTCCATATGTGAAGTTTCAAATCAATTGAACCAGTAGAGAAAGAGTTATTGTCCGGACAAAAAAATATAAAAAAGGGGAATAACTCCAAAAATATTGATGCTATAATTATGGCCCTTGTGCATGACACTACTCCTGATCATGCTTCTTCAATGTGTGAAGTTATAATGAATTTGGCCTAACTTTGTAGGAGATATTGCCCGGACACGAAGTGTGACAGACGGACTGACAAGAAAATATGAAAAAGGGGAATAACTCCAAAAATATTGATGCTAGAGTTATGGCCCTTGTGTATGACACTACCCCTCATCATGATTGTTCCATATGTGAAGTTTCAAATCAATTGAACCAATAGATAAAGAGTTATTGTCCGGACAAAAAAATATGTAAAAGGGGAATAACTCCAAAAATATTGATGCTAGAGTTATGACCCTTGTGCATGACACTAGCCCTCATCATGCTTCTTCAATGTGTGAAGTTATAATTAATTTGGCTTAACTTTGTAGGAGATATGGCCCGGACAAGAAGCGTGACAGACGGACGGACAGACGGACGGACAGACGGACAGACGGACGGACGGACAGACGGACAGACGGAATCGAGCAAACCTATAGTCCCCCAACCGGTAACCGGTGGGGGACTAATTATGACACTTTTTTCGTCGAAGTATCGACATTAAATGCCAAAAACAGTTTTGTAAACATAAATGAAGCCGGGTCAAAGTCGCAGAATTGAAGCCGGGTCAAAACTGTAGTCGTGCACCTGTTTGCGGTGCTCTCGTTCTAAATTATGCCCGTCAGAGATTTTGACATAAAACGGGAAAACGTGCTCGAATTTGAAAAATAAGATCATTTGAATCGACAGTCGATATGTTAATTCAAACAGACATGGTTATTATTCTACCGGAGGCTCTACATGGTCAAAATCGAATTCCGTCGTCTCGGTTTCTATTTTTAGATAGGACTAACGTCACTCGTTAATGGAACTGAACAGGCTATATTTAGGTCTATGACCATCACCGCCCTTGTTAGAGTTTATTGATTAAATTATCATGAGAGTGATAAATGTTGTAATGAAGTTTTATTGTTTTATTTATTTTTATTTAAAAAAAGTCGTTTTATTTTGTTTATTTAAAAAAGTCGTCAATATAGTAGCATGATAACTTTATATACATCTTCAATTTCCCTTGAAGTATGTCTGGACTGATAGTGTATTGGTTACCACGGTCGCCTATCGTGCAGTCAGCCCTGGTTCGATTCTCACCGCTGACGAAAAAAAATGTTCTCTCTTTTTCCTTTCTATTTTTTTTAAATGGCGGTTTGGGTTTTTACTGGGATAGTTAATGATAATTATCCATATTAAGTGTTTTTTCTTTCAACTTATACGTTATTTTTGGATGCAATCTTGGTCAAGTTCAAATATGGATCATGTCGGGTTCGGAACTAGGTCACTACGTCATTACACTCTAGAGGCTACATATTTCGTTAAGTTTTTAATGAAATGTTGTATTTCAATTGTCTTAACAAAACAGTTCCTTATTAAAAACCTTCCTTGTACACAAATTTCCCGGCGATCCAATGCCTTGCATCAGTATTCGTCTTGTATATATATGAGAGGAAATATTTGGACGCGTCCAGTTGCCTGACTGTACGTTAGACGCTCTCCATACATATATAAATACAGATCTAGACACCGCGTTTGATGCATTATCTATTGTAACGCGACGCCAGTGGCTTTACCAATGGACATTTGTGTTTGTACAGGGATTGCCGGACAGTGCAAGAGAAAGTGTACCAGTGCTTAACTGTGAGTGTATAACCGACCAGTGTTTGTGCGGGAATATTGGAAACGACCAGCTGTGTCACTGTCACTGTACTGGAATATCCACCAACGTCTCCGGTAAGTTAGTATTTATTCTAAGTTCGTTTTCTGTTTTCAGATTTGTATAGCATGGAATATGAGTCAAATTATTGCTATAAGAAAATGATATCGGTTGCAATGTGTTATCCCTTTACTCCATGAATCGGGTAAGAAATAATGACATCGGGAATATCAATTAAATTATATTGTTATAATAGCACATGAACTACATGTAAGAATAAGTGTGTCCTTGCAGAAATGTTTGAATCATATCTATACTCGTACATGTATAATACTAAAGGCAAACACAGCAGACCCTAATCAGACGGTTCCTATAAGAGCCGTCTGATCTAGGTCTACTCTGTTTGCAAAGGCGTAGAAATGTGTATTTATATGGCGTAAAGGGTTAATCGTTCTCTTGATATGTTAGATACCATGTTTGAAAAAAAAAACCGGTAATAGACAATGACACTGAAGAATTAAGACGTAAATACCGATATTGACAAAATGAAATGAAAACAAATCTAGATATAGTCCATAATAATAATGGTAGAACTGTTGCTGCTACTACTACTACTATGGTAGAACTGTTGCTGCTACTACTACTACTATGGTAGAACTGTTGCTGCTACTACTACTATTGTATCAGAGTTCCAGCTAATATGCGTAAATTCAAACGTTTTTGTCTCCACCCAACCCTTTACTGTAACTACTCTTGACAATCGTCTCGAAGTGATGATTCCAAAGAGTAGTTACAATATAATAGAGTTTGGTGGAGAAACGACGATGTACGCACCTTTATCTGTAGCTCTATACCTGCTACATGTATAACTACTTCTACTATAATTATAAACACACATACTTTTTTCAAGTCTTACTAATGCTGTTACTACAACTACTATTTATTACGACAACTCCTAATAACTGTAATTGTTACTAGTTTTTTTTAATCCTTTTTGTCATTAGATAGTACTGAGGTTATTGTATACGGGATGTCATTACCTAAATACATTGATAGCATTAGTAGCTTATCGATTGGGTGAACATGAACAAATATAAATGAAATGAAAATATTTCTCTGAAGTATATTCCTTGACATAAACGATTTAATAAGACATGGTTTTATCATGTACGTGTATCTTGCAACGACCTGTTTTGTCTCTATTCTGAATAATTCACATTCAGTTTTTTTCTGTGCTTTAAACAGGTTTCATCATTTTTTTTCATTATTTAGTTCGTTTCCCTGTTCTGTAGCCATGCTTATAAAACGTTTAGTTGAGTCTGAGTTCGGTCTCAAGTGTTTGATTGGTCAGATTTGATCCTTTTGGCTCAAATCTGACCAATCAAAAGCTTGAGAACGAACTCAGATTCGTTATTTTATATGAGAAGCTTGAGAACTCAAATCTGACCAATCAAAAACTTGAGAACGAACTCAGATTCAACTAAAAAAGTGTTATAAGCATGGACCCAGTATTCATGTAAAACGTATGACACCATGGCTATTTATTAGCTGACGTTTTCAATAATATTTTTTCACGGACGAACACTGCAGAATCAGATTTATATGCAAGCAGTGTATACCCTATCAGACGGCTCCTATAGGAGCCGCCTGATAGGGGCCTACTCTGTTTGCAAATGCGTGAAAATGCGTTTACATGAAGGAAAGTGTCAACAGGTTCTGTCGTTTTCTTTCTCATTATCTATTCGAAAACCATAACGAGTCTATCTTATGCATAACTATTTATAATGCATGCACTATTGACTTTATTTTACATTCATATGGGGCTGTTCACCTTTTAATTCAATAGTTGTTATTAAACTGCAAAGATGCTAACAAAATTCACGTTTGTATATTTTAATTGCACGTTTATATCGTTTAATAATAGTGTTGGTATATGGGTGACTATTGAGTGGCATTATCGGATATTGCGTTTTTATACCTTAATGATCGAATATGAATAAATGGACGTCTTTGATTTGCATAAAACTGTTGAATGCGATAATGACATTCATATCACATGAACTTAACTTTTCATTTGAATTTTAGATTTAATTAAGTGCAGCTACATGTGCTGCACATATATTTACAAAAATGCGTACTTAGACAATCTTAATGGCACTGCGCCGCAGCGAGGCGTCTTTATGGAATGTTGATGATAACAATTCACAGGTAGGAGGGCTGATTTATTAAGAATTGTGAAAACATAATTGAAGTGTATATGTTGGTTAAGTAAAAATGGTGATATGTATATAGAATAAACTATTATATTCTTGGAAAAACTAATAATGATATCGACATTATTTGGTTTGGGTGTGAAATTGATGTATAATAGAAATGACAATGTGTTGGATAATTGCTTCTCCGAGTAGAAGATTTTGACAAATTAAGTGTCAATACCGCGACTCGTTGTATGACGAGGATGCAATATGTGTCCAAAAGATAACTAGAAGTGATGCGCAACACAGTAACAGTATAAATGGACCTGAACGCCATACTTTTGTTTACATGATTACAGAATACTCTCGCGAGATGGACTGATTTATTTTATAATACATGTGTTTTGTTTGCTTATGCAATATTGCCGCTAATTAAACATGACATGTCCTTCGGTCTTACAGAATACTTACAATTACTACAATTCAGCGTTATATCTATACATTAACACATTTCCTCCTTGGTACGGTACGAATTTTGGCGCCTCTATACAAGTCTCACATTTGAAACCATTGTGATAAATAGAGCATTTGCTCAAAAGGAGCAAATGCTCTATTTATTACAATGGTTTCAAAACTACACAATTCTAAAATTCTACTTCTCTATAATTATTGCTCCTTTCGGGTAGATTTTGTCAGAGAAGTAGGATCTAACAATAGTCCAGGAAAGAATGAGTTAAGGGGCAATTGCCCTAAGCGGCAACTTTTTTAAGGAGTAAATGTCAGAGAGATACTCGTCCTACATGTAATCCGCCATTGTCCTACAGGAAAATTGCCCTACACTCTGAATATGGATCGAATTCGTTTGCACAGAATTGTGAGTATTGTTTATTGAATAATACAAAAACATCCCAAGCAATAATATTGACATACAATAACATCGACTCTGCATAAAGTACTACATTTGAACTTCGATATATCGAACTTCAATCGAAAGAAATTACTTCAAGATAACAAAGGTTCGAGGCATTTAATTTCTAATCTGGATACAGCCTAATGCAGGTCTAAAGTAATGCTGAAAGCTCCAACCTCTTTGAATATATCTACCCAAAAAGGAGCATTTTCTAGGGAACAGGAAAATGTTAGAATTGTGTAGTTTTGAAACCACAGTGATAACTAGTGAATTTGCTCCTCTGGAGCGAATGCTCTATTGATCACAATACAGTTGAACTTCGATATCTCGAGCTCGGATAACTCGAACAAACAGTTCGGTCCATCTAAAACTTACAATACAGCATTGCTTTAAAATGTATTGCTACAGATATATTGAAACACATTTGACAGCGTAATACAGGTCTAAAGTAATGCTGAAAGCTCCACAGGAGCTTTCAGCAATACTTTAGATCTTTATTAAGCTCTGACCTTGAGAAATTGTTCAGATTAGAAATCGGATGACTCGAACCTCTGTTTTTTCGAACTAATATGTACGGTCCCTTGAAGTTCGAGTTACCGAAGTTCAACTATAGTTTCAAAAAGTGACTTTTACAGAGGCGTCTAAATGCATCAATAGAATGGAATGTGTTAAAAGCTATTATACTCTCCATACCCAATGTTGGTGTAAAAATAGTGAAGCAAAATCATTTTAGGAAAAAGGTATGGCACTTACTACGTGATAATATTGCGTAGTATTGTTTTCCTTTCAGTTGTAGTACAGTAAAATCCTGCTAATGCGACCACCTAAAAGAGTTATAATTCTGGGTGCTAGATGCAGGTGGTAGCCTAATGCAGGACAAAAGTAATGCAGATAGCTTCTAGAGGAGCTTTCTGCATTACTATTGCCCTACACTAAGCAACCACCTGCTTATAAAGACAGGTATGTTTATTCATTAAATATGTCCTGTGGTACAATCCGCCGATATATATTCTATACTTTAGAGACTTTATTTCGATGTTATTGGCAGAGAGCTTCAATATGCATATGCACTGTCACAATATTTGGCGATATTCGATATATATGGCCTGTCTAACAGTACAGTAGAACTTGTCCTAAGGGGTCATTAAAGAGAGAAATCTAATTTTGGGACTGTAAGGCAGGTGGTAGTTAAATGTTGGTTAAAGGGAATATAGAAAACACCTATAGGAACTTTATGCAATGCGTTCGCCCTGCATTAAGCAACCACCTGCTTATTCCTGTGTTTAATAAATGCATGACCGCTTAGGACAGGTTCAACTGTATACAAGCAGTGTTTTCCTCTGTCTTTCATCTAGTCGGTAATTGTTGTGTTTTTCAGTTGGCTTACAATGGAGTATTTCAGGTGGAAATCATCGATTATCCCTTTGAATGCGGACAAACGTGCACTATCAATTGCAAACAGTGCAAACCCAGATCAGAGTGCTCAATCAGAAGCACTCTGATCAGGATCTGAACAGGATTAGCACTGTTTGTCATTCAAAATTCTCTCTCAAATATTTACCTTTTATACTGTATGCACTCTACTAATAAACAACGATGGACTATTCAAGTGTTAAAAAGGTTAACAGTAGAGAAACAACGAAACGTTTGATCATTTACCTGACAGAAGTTTGTTAACCGAGTAGTGCTTTTGTTCAAACTCTGTAGCAATAAATACGGTTTTAACCCTTCGCTTGCTGAGTTTTAAAATACATTTCTCCTTCTTTACCCATGCCCTGTTGTATAATTACATATATCTTCACTGTGTACACGTATTTCGCTGTGCAATCACTGCTGTGGTGTGCACTGGTTGCACAATCAACTTGTAAATAGTGCAGACCCTGATGAGACCGCTCCTGCAGGAGCTCTCTCCTCTGGGTCTTCACTATTTACAGGTAGGTATATTGACGTGAATAGCAAGCGAAGGGTTAAACCCTTTCTATGTTTGATGCCTGTTGAATATTCATGGACAAAATAGTTACAACGATACATGGAAGATAGAAATTTGTAGCCATTTTAGAAATTAAAAAACTGGATCTTTCATAATCAATTAGCAAGCAGAGCACATCCTGATCAGGCGGTTCCTGTAGGATCCGTCTGATCTGGGTCTACTCCGTTTGCAGATGCATGAAAACACATTTGTAGTAGGGAAAGGGTTAAATACATATCATAGCTCTCCTGTAGGAGCCGTCTGTTCAGGATCTGCTCTTTAATCTCGTCCATGCCAGGCACTTATTCTACTTGATACATTGTTGCCAGATACAGGTTTTAGTGTTGAACTTCTTAAGTTTATTTACATAAAGTATGAAATAGCGTGGCAAACAGTTTGGGTCCTAATGAGACGCCGATTTCATCGACGTCTCATCTTCATCCAAACTGTTTGGATATTGTATCAAATACTCGTCCTAATGACAGTCAAAGCGTTAACCCTTCTCTTGCTGGGTTTTAAAATACATGTCTCCTTCTTTACCCATGTCCTGTTGTATAATTACATATATCTTCACTGTGTACAAATATTTCGCTGTCCAATCACTGTTGTGGGGTGCACTGGTTGCACAATCAACTTGTAAATAGTGCAGACCCTGATGAGACAGCTCCTGCAGGAGCTGTCTCATCTGGGTCTTCACTATTTACAGTTAGGTATATTGAAGTGAATAGCAAGCGAAGGGTTAATGACGTGCTGACCGGTGATCACCGGTTGCACAATCAACTTGTAAATAGTGCAAACCCTGATGAGACAGCTCCTGAAGGAGCTGTCTCATCTGGGTCTTCACTATTTACAGGTAGGTATATTGACGTGAATAGCAAGCAAAGCATTAATAATGGAATTATTTAGATATATTGTTCTACAGATCCTGACACTGCTAAATCCCATGTGTTCATATGTCATTATAAAATCAGCTGATAAATAAGCATGATGGCATTATGTCTTACATGAATATTCCTGAGGATAAAAAGGGTCATCTACCCCTGTGTGTATCGTTTATTGGAGTGTATTCTCGTGCTATGCTACCATATCTGTGCTATGGGAATTAACGATCTTACAGCCTTAACAACAGTCACCAACCATTTACTCTGATAGCACATAGTTAACACTACAAACAACAACCACTATCACTCTTTAACCATTATTCTGCCAAACACGACCTTCCCTGCAGTTGCTCTGACTTCAGCAAAGTAATTGAGTATATATTTGACGCACTTTCACAGTTGTCATACTATGTTATACATATTGTCCTATGTTGACTGTCTTTTATGTTGTGGGTAAGTCTGGCGAGGATACCTTTATTTACACTGTTTGTTAAGCTAGGGTGACTTTGAAATAAGTGTGAGGTTACATGTAGGATGTCCTTGAACCGGTTTAAACCCACAGTGGTGGTTTTGCTACTGACCGTTCTTAGGCTGTACTTTCTTTGTCACTCTCACTTTTATGTTTGTTTGGTCTCTTTGTGTTTTTGTACGTGTGCATTTGTTCAGGTTTATAAACAATTGATCTCGTTTGTATGTGCGTGTGGTTGTCTATGTGTTTTATTTGTTTTCTATCGATGTTTTGGTTGCGGTCGCGTTTTGTGTGTGTCTTTTCCTGCTTGACTTTACTACTTTGTCTTTTGTCGCGTTTGCTTGGATCCACATGAGACGCTGGGTAACTCGGCGTCTCATCAGGATCAGCAGTTTGTTATTCAGACAATCGCTTCCTAAATTCAGTAAACCATTCCCTCATATTGACGCTTTTTGACGCCTCGGTAAAAGTCACTTTTTGAAACCATTGTGATAAATAGAGCATTTTCTCCATAACAGTAGTATTGTTTCAAAAATTAATAATTCTAAAATGTTCCTTTTCTCTAGTATATTTATGCTCCTTTTCGGTAGATTTAATCAAAGAGACAGGATCTAAGAATAGCATATCGAGGGCTTGGTGCAAAACTATTCTAACTCCTTCACTTTGTGAAGGAGTTAGAATAGTTTTGCACCAAGCCCTCGGTATGATATACTGGATTAGGGACTCGTAGTTTACTGAAAACACTCCGTACATAAGGGTTTGAGGAGACACTCAGCCTGCAGAGCTACAGATAAGGATGCGTACACAAATACTAAAATCGTCATTTCTCCACCAAACGCTATACTTTGACCACTCTTTAGAATCGTCTCTTCGAGACGATTCTAAAGAATGGTCACAGTATAGGGTTTGGTGGAGAAATTATCGAGTTATTTTTGAAACTATTTTAATTTACGCATCTTATCTGGAGCTATGAGACAGTATTTTGTTTCGTCAGGATAATGGTTAAGCGGTTTAAATACCACTCGTCTTATACATAACTATAAATTTCATGTTGTCTCCATTTTGTTTCATAAACATTCTCCGAGTGTCAAGCAGGTTCGACCCGGATCTTGATGAGACGTCGAGTGTACCCATGACATGTTATGATGTCATTATTGAGTTCCTACTAGTCAACTTCAGTCATAAGACGACTCTTCCGACCTTTACCATCTGTAAATATTTAACAAACGGGCACTGTTGACTACAAGCTTGTACATCTCTATCTACTTAACCATTTCCCTGTTTAATATTCATGTAAAAAGTAATGACACCATGAATATTTAACAGCTGAATTTTTTTATAATGACCTATGAACGCATGATATATTTGTACAGTAAAACCTCTCTAAACCGGAATTCTAGTTGAGGAGAATTTAGATACGTTTAGGCAGGTGGCTGCTTAATGCAGGATGAAAGTAATGCAGAGGAGCTTTCTGCATGACTTTCACCCTGCATTAAGCTGCAACCTGTCTCCAAGAACGATATTTATACTGCATTTAACGTCCGGTTTAGGGAGGTTTTACTGTATTTGCAGAAAATGTAAAATCGAATTTATATAATTTCATATGCAAACAGAGCAGACCCTGATCAGATGGCTCCTACAGTAGCTGTCTGTCTAGGACTACTTTGTTTTCAATTGCTTGAAAGGGCGTTTATATAAATGAACAAGATAAAAACATCAGGACATATACCTAACCTTTAGCCT
Source organism: Azorinus chamasolen (assembly GCA_963576725.1). NCBI lineage: Eukaryota > Metazoa > Mollusca > Bivalvia > Cardiida > Solecurtidae > Azorinus > Azorinus chamasolen. The sequence continues at coordinate 57,661,753 of OY755241.1, forward strand.
GTTGAACAAATTATTTTTACAGATTTTTCCACCCATTACATTTTCAAAACTCAGGCTTTAATCAGTATCTACATCTGCTAAAATGCAATCAGATTATCAAACAGTTTGGATCCTGATGAGTCGCGGAGTGACTCGGCGTCTCATGTGGATCCAAACTGTTTGCAAAGAAAATGCCTCATCCGCCCGCAGCATGCTAAAAATTTAAAAGTGTTTGTCCTCAGAATAAGATATGCGGAGGAGTATACAAATGCACACCATCTCGAATGCCTGGATTCGACACTCTGGCCCGGAATAGAGTGCTAAATGTCGCATCCATTTTAGAGATTTGATGATACCCGAGGCCTATTGAACCTGCACGTGATTCGGGAATTAATTTCGCTCGTTCATATCCTATTTGCCCGCACTATGTTCGGCGAAGAAGATCAAGCAATCTGAATATCTTTTTCGTCCCTACTGGAACCATCTTTGCTGATGCTGCCTCAAGAATACGTTTACCCCTTACAATCCCAGATACACATATATTGTCAGTTGCAAACAATGTAGACCCAGATCAAAATGCTCCGAGAGGAATCCTTTGATCAGGGTCTGTACTTTTTGCCGTTTAAATCCTCTCATACTGTCTCAAACCTTTACTTTCATACTGAGTGGATCCACTGATAGACAACTCCACTCTGATAGTTCGTAGCTGAAAGGGTTAACCCTTTCCCTTGTGAATATTCATGTAGGAAATAATGACATTAATATTTTTTTTCTATAATGACATATGAACACATGACATTTTGGCTCATGCATAAGCTGTAGAATCAGATCTATATTATATTATAAGCAAACAGAGCAGATGCTGATCAGAGGCTCCTATAAGAGCCGTCTGGTATGGGTCTACTCTGTTTGCAGATGCGTTAAAATGCGCCATTTCTTTTCAATGTATTCGCCATTTATATTCCTTAATATGATGTTCAGTACACTTATACTTGGAACTGTTACAGCTTTGATATTAACCAAATGCAAATACCGGAAAAAGACTCTGGTAGATCGGTTAAATGTATCGTGGGAGTAAATGGGCAATTTCCTTACTTAAATATTTCAGTGCGAGAAAAGAGTCATAAATGTCCTTTGCCAACAGTGTAGACCTAGGTGAGATGGTTCCTAGTTGAACCCTTTCATCAGTGTCTGCACTATTTGTCATGTTACACTTTCCTTTACAAACATCTCTGAACTAGATAAGCCTGATCATATAGAACTTTAGAGTTGTCCATTTGGAATGTAAGCTTTGAAATGGTTAGAAAGCCATCGATATCCTCAGATGAGGGATGTTCAATGTTCGTTCTCGTATCGTTCTTCCTTACACAATTTGCCCTTTCTGTCGACTTAACCCTTTCGCCGCCAAATAAATTTCGTCTGCTGCGTTTGTCGTCTGCTTCAGGTTTCATAATTGTTTTTTTTTCCAAAACCGTAACCAGGGTGTCAAAGATTTTGGATCCCGAGGAGACGCCGAGTTACTCGGCGTCTCCTCTCGGTCCAAATTGTTTGCAAAGGTTGTCATCGATTCGCTTATGGTGTCGTAAGAGTTGACAAGAAAACCCTCAATTCAATTTAAATGCAATTACACAAGAGCACGTACTTGGTTAGTGCTAATGATATTTTACCGAAAGTGTAATCTAATTCATTGCGGTAAGGACTTACAAATGATGGAACTGGCTTTAGTTTCAATTGCCCCAACTCTACGCTTCCATTGTCATGTGTCTTGAGAGTCCATACACCCTATATCAGCAGCTAGTAAATGAAGATTCAATCAAAAGATCCATTGGATAAGAATGCTATAGATACAGTAAAACCTGACTTAAGCGGTCGTTTATTTATTGAACATAGGAGTCTTAAAACGCATGTGATTTCTTAAAGCAGGGCAAAAGTAATGCAGAAAGAAAGCTCCTATAGGAGCTTTCTAAATTATTTTTGTTCTGCATCAAACTTCCACCTGTTTTAGAAAACCCATTTTTAATGACGGCCGAAAACAGGCGCTACTGTTTACGTCTTAACGAATTTCCTCATAGGCTATATTAAGACCCTACCTCTTTCAATAATTTTACTGAAAAGGAGCATTCACTTGAAAAACGGGATATTTTAGAATTGTATATTTTTGAACCCATCGTGATATCGTATGTACCACAATGGTGTCAAAAGGTGACTTTTAAAGAGCCGTTAAAAGGCGTCAATATTAAAGGATGGCTTAACAATTATCCCGCTTTGACTTCAACAACAAGTTGGACATGTCACAGTTTGTAGGATTATCATCACTTGTACAGCCTTGCTTTTATGACGATGTGGTAGAGTGCATGACTGTGAACCTGGCGATCAGGGCTCGATCCCCGGTCTGGCTGCATGTTTTTTTTTCTCCACCAGTCCTGTTACAGTTGGCACCCAACGTGGGGCTATGACTGTATGTGCTTCGAGTTTGATTCCCAGTCCTTCTCATACCTATAGAAATTCGGGACGACTTTCAACTTGCTGCAATTTGTCAAACTGTTTGGATCTCGATAAGAGATCTTGTCTGGTTTCAGGCTCTTTGCAAATGTGAGCCATGTTTAGGATAAGTTCCTTTTTATATTAGTTGGCGTGTTGATTAGTCATAATTGTTTGCTATAACACAGCTGCAAAACTTGGACTGTATACCGCAGACACACCAAGAAACAAGAGCAATTCTAAGCAATTTCATGCACACACCATTCGTTCTATCTCATGGATACGTTGGCAGGGTTGCATTACCTATCAGGAAGTGCTGAACAGTGCCAGCACCACAAACATCGAAGTCACAATCTCGAAGGCCTAACTCCGATGCACCCGACATGTCATCGGTATTGAAGAATCGAGGATCCCTTTCGCTATATTCTCTACGGAAAGCTTGCACGTGGAATTAGAAAACAGGATCGTCCTATGAAACGATTCAAGAAGACAACCTTAAGGCTAAACTTAAGACGGCAAACATTAAGCATCGACTAATTGAACCTTCAGCTGTAGACAGACATGTTTGGCGTGCTCTGTCTCAGCAGTGGCCTTTAAGGATGACCGCAGCCAACGCCTTGCAGCTGCACGCGTCGCGCAAGGAGGCACGGGATGAAGTCTGTCCTATGGTCGGTGTACCATGCCCAATCTGTAATCGCATATGTGATTCAGAGTTTGGACTCCAAAGCCAAGTGCGTGCCCGCATATTGACACAGAAGTAATTATTTTCCTCGGATCTCCAGAGGCAAAAAAGAAGAAGAAGGTGGGTTGTATAACGCCAGTATTTGCCATCATGGCCAATAGATGTCCTGGAGGTGAAAATCAGATACAGAAACATAAACTATGCCCAGTGTGCAACACGGGTAACGGATAGGACTCTATCCCAAGTAATGTAGCATTATCGGCTCAATTTCCACCAATCTCTATGTTGTGACCACTATTTAGAATCGTCTCTTCGAGACGATTCTAAATAGTGGTCACAACATAGGGTTTGATGGAAACATAAAGAAGTCATTCTGAAAATAAGAAGTCTTGTCTGTGCCTCCGTTCTAATAACCCACTGCCAAGCATGCTCCTAGAAATACAAGGCCGAAGAGTAGTTACGTGTACAGCTGAACTGAATTCAATCAATTTTAAGCAATTGATTTAATTAAAGACACTTTGCAGACACTCTCATTAATGGATTGATGCCAAGAACGATTGGCCAGGTGACAGAAAGTTGACCCGCTAGCAAATTAACCCTTTACATGCGGGAAGCAAGTGCCCTTGAGTTTGCAAACTGTTTATCCAGATCAGAGGGTTAATAAATTCAAACGTGTCTCGCATTTCATACTCAATAGGTTCTATCGCATTCCATACTCAATAGGTTCTATCGCATTTCATATTCAATAGGTTCTATCGTTGAACAATGAAGCACAATTTTCCTTTGAAATCCATCCTCGAGGGGTTAATCAAACTGGCCGATATATACATAAATGGGTACGTGTATCAATACCATTTATCATCGCATAATTAGTATTTTACTCCATGGATGCGACTTTCCATGCCTTTGCAAACAGAGAAGACTCCTACAGGAATTAGGGTATGGTGTGTTTGCGTATGATATACTATAAATATGATTCTACAGTTTCTGTGCTGGCCAAAAACATGCACGTGTCCATATGCTATTATAACAATTAATCTAATTAATTTTCTTGATGTCATTGCTACTTACATGACTGTTTATGAAGTAAATAGTTAACCATTCGCTTGCTAATCACGTCAATATACCTACCTATAAATAGTGCAGACCCAGATGAGACAGCTCCTGCAGGAGCTGTCTCATCAGGGTCTGCACTATTTACAAGTTGATTGTGAAACCAGTGCACTCCACAGCAGTGACTGCACAGCGAAATACTTGTGCACAGTGAAGATATATGTTATTATACAACAGGGCATGAGTAAAGAAGGAGAAATGTATTTTAAAATTCAGCAAGAGAATGGTTAATGTCAACTCAATAGCAACTTGTTAACCCTTTCCCTGATGAATATTCATGTAGGAAATAATGACGTCATAAATATTAATAAGATTATTTTTTATAATGGTTATGAACACATGATATTTTGGCTCAGACAGAAGCTGTAGAATCAGATCTTTATTAAACCATAGTAAGCAAACAGAGCAGACCCTGATCAGACGGCTCATATAGGAGCCGTATGATCTGGTTCTTCTCTCTTTGCAACTGTGTCAAACTGCGCTTCCATAAGGGAAAGGGCTAATTAGTTGTTTGTAAATATAAGAAATACGCGAGCAATACGTATTATAATATTATGTAACGTTTATTTGTTACGTAATACGCAAGCAATATTTATTATATGTGACGTATATGTGTTACGTAATACGCAAGCAGTATTTATTATATGTGACGTTTATTTGTTACGTATTCCCATGTGTATGCATTTTGGTGAAAATATGTTATTGATAGCAGTTGCTTTCAACACTGTATAATGTTTAATGAAATACAATTGATTGATTGGTTGGTTGATCGCATGCTTATATGTGGTTTGATCTGATTGATTCGTGCTTAAGCGAATTTTCGAGTTTTGCACTTATATGTATCTGGAATGCTATTAGATATTTTGTAATGTTTTACACTATTGTTCACATTGATACTAATACAATCTGAAGACGTGTGTCATATCGGCAACACATGTGTTACACGTACCAGTCATAATTGGCTGTTTTATGCTTAAACTAAACCATTTTCAAGAATATCTCTTTTTGAAATTTTCAACGAACTCAATGTAGTGATGACTCATTAGAATCGCCTTGCCGAGACGATTCTAATGAGTGGTCATACCATAGAAGTTGAGGATATTTAACGAATTTAACATTTGAATACGGACATTTATCTGTTGCGTTTGAGTATAATCTGGCAAAGGAAAGCCTGAGATGAGGCTCGTTTCCCCAATACAAACATTATCGTTTCCCTACTAAACCCTATGTTTTGACTGTTCTTGGTCCCAGCATAGGGTTTGGTGGAAAAATAAAGACGGTATCAGAGCAGCAAATAAAATTGCGTATTTAACCCTTCGCTTGCTGAATTTTAAAATACATTTCTCCTTCTTTGCCCATGCCCTGTTGCATAATTACATATATCTTCACTGTATACAAGTATTTCGCTGTGTAATCACTGCTGTGGAGTGCACTGGTTGCACAATCAATTTGTAAATAGTGCAGACCTTGATGAGACAGCTCCTGCAGGAGCTGTCTCATCTGGGTCTTCACTATTTACAGGTAGGTATTTTGACGCGAATAGCAAGCGAAGGGTTAAATACTAAAATTGTCATTTCTCATCAAACCCTATGTTCACAACATAGGGTCTAATGGAGAAATAAAGAAGTTATTCTGGTAAATATTCTAATTTACGCATCTTATCTGGGCTTCTGCACTAGTCGTGAAAAGGATTTAATTTGGACACCCAATATATGCCTCTGATGAATTCTCCGGTAAATGGCAGCTGTCTTGAAGGTAGCTGGCAGCACTGTCGCACATTTAGTTTTTCTCACTGATGTCAATGGACGTTCACTCGTGAGCAATCGTCGTCAGTACAGTGTCAGACAGGCTATTGAGACCGACATAGATTCAGTTTGGTTTTTGCTACTGCAAATAAGATTATGACACAAGTTATGGTACCATAATGTCTTTTTTAAAACTTTAGTGTGCTGAACAAGGTCTCGTCGGCAGAACATGCTGTCCACAATAATCTATTTTCCGCAATTTCTTTTATAGCCTCCTGGAGAGACGTTACCCTTACAACGCTGACCTTTCAAATGGACTACATGTATTCCATAATTCAAACAGGTCAAGCTTATGGTGATTTTTTTAAAAGATTCTTCTAAAGAAAAGTGTAGCGTGACAAACAGTGCAACCCTGAGGAGAGAGAGGGAGCTCCTCTAAGAGCCATCTGAGTCTCATCTGGGTCTACATTGTTTGCAAAAGGACATTAGTGACCCATGTTCCGCATAGTAAGGGTTAATCTATTCAGAATCTCATCTGGAGACAAACTATTTTCAAAGATAATGACGTTAGCGTACTAAATGTCAACATTTCGTATTATTCCCAATGCATTTGTCTTAAAATAATTTTTGCCAGATTGCGGCAAATGTCCGTGATAGGCTGAGAATGATTGCTTTGATTACTCTGCCAGACGGTGTGACAGATTCTGTCCTCTGTATGAAAATCTGCAGATACAGCGATATTCGAAATGCTGTTGATGCATTTTACCTTACTGCAGTAACAAACACAAAGACACCCGTAGACGATGACTGTTTTGTTGGAAGCTGTGTAGGTACCCATTCGGCTCTGTTCCCATTCAGCTCATGCATATGCTAAATAGGAAAGCACTTCACCGCACTCGCTTCCTACACAGCTCAAGCGTTATATGAGTTGGATAAGAAAGACGGATATGGTACATACGAACCTACTTTCCTTTTCAAGGGAACCCCATTTATTTACAAAGTATAATCTCTTTCCCTGTTGAAAATTCGTGTACGAAATACAGCAAAACCCCGCTAATGCAACCACCTAAAAGAGGTAGCATTATAGGTGCTAGATGCAGGTGGTAGCTCAATGCAGGACAAAAGTAATGTAGAAAGCTTTCTGCATTACCTTTTTCCTGTATTAAGCAACAACCTGCTTATAACCACACCCATGTTTATTCATTAAGTGGTCGCATTAGAGGGGTTTTTACTGTATTGGCATCATGAATACTTGTTAGCTATTCTTTTATATTGTCATATCTATTAGAATTTCAAAGGCAAACAGAACAGACCCTGACCAGACGTATGATACTAGTCTACTCCGATTGCAACGGCGTGAGAAATAAAAAAAATATGAAGGAAAGGGTTGAATACGTGATCACTTCAAAGTCAGGTGTTTGCTTAACCCATTCCCTCATAGGCTATTTTTAGATACACCCTCTTTGAATTAATCTACCGAAAAGGAGCATTAATTAGAGAAAATGAAAATTTTAGAATTTTGTAGTTCGAAACCATTGTGATAAATAGAGCATTTGCTCCTACCGGAGCAAATGCTGTATTTATCACAATGGTTTCACAAAGTGACTTTTACAGAGTCGTCAAAAGTCGTCAATATGAGGGAATGGGTTAACACTGGACAGAAATAACACGGAAAATTTCCCAAAATAGATTATAACATTATATGTAACTTTCATGTAACTATAACCAACGTCTGATATTAAAGAATTCCTTGTTTAACAATACAGTCCCTGGGCGACCGACGATGGCACAATATGTGCTCCAAGCTATAGCAACCGTTTGAAAGAGGTCAGCTGCAGGAATGGCTTTAACACATTCCCTCATATTGACGACTGTTGACAACCCTGTAAAATTCAATTTGTGAACTATTGTGATAAATAGAGCATTTGCTCCTATAGGAGCAAATGCTCTATTTATCACAATGGTTTCAAACTACAAAATTCAAAACGAAATTCTTTTTCTCTAGTTAATGCTCCTTTTCGGTAGATTTATCAAAAAAGGTTGTATCTAAAAATAGCCTATGAGATAATGGCTTTAATAAAATACTGTATCAGTTTACTTTTTCGCTGCCATTGTCGCATTTGTAATTACCTAAGCAAACAGTTTGGATCCAGATGAGACGCCGAGTAACTCGGCGTCTCATCAGGATCCAAACTAGTTGGTGCTATAGTTATATTTTTTAAACAAAATGGAACTATTTTCAAAAAAGACAGAAATGTGAGCAGTCGACAAACTCTGCAGACGACAGAGTTAATATGCCCAGAACAAACAATAATCCTGCAGTGTGGACATAGTAAACTAATAAGTGTTATAGTGACATGTTTGCTCTAATTTCATTTCCTGATTCAGTGATTAATAATCCTACTCGTGAACACTCCTATGTTCAATAACGAATGACCCGCTTAGTACAAGGCTTCCGGTACTGTAACGGAGGATTATTAATATATTACGTTTGATATACAGTAGAACCCCTCTAATGCGACCACTTAATGAATAAACACGGGTGTCTGTACAAGAATGTGGTTGCTTAATGCAGGACAAAAGTAGGAGCTTTCTGCATTACCTTCGACATGCATTAAGCTACTACCTGCATCTAGCACCCAGAATTATACCTCTTTTAGATGGTCGCATTGGTGTTTTTACTGTATGCGAAATATTTAATCATTATCACGTTAAAGCGCCACCTGTTTGATATTTTCAAACAGCATAGATCCATATAAGACACTTATTACATCCGGGTCTCATCAGTATTCCATATGTTTGACACTCAGTTAAACCATTACCTCTTAGGCTATTTTAGGCCCAGTCTCTTTGAATAAATCTACCGGAAAGGAGCATCAACTATAGAAAAGGAGAATTTTTATAATTGCGTAGTTTTGAAACCATTGTGATAAATGTAGCATTTTCTCAATAGGAGCAAATGCTTTATTTATCACAATGGTTTCAAAAATGACCTCTTTGAATAAATTTACTGAAAATAGCATTTAGGTGGTGGTGGTCTTGTGGTAACGCGCTTGACTATCAGCCCGGAGGTCCGGGGTTCAAATCCCGGTCCCACCCGAAAATTTCAGAGACGCTTTTCCGTGTCTCCCACCCGCTCATCCTCTCCACCCAGGGGTTAAAATGGTTACCTGTGAGGGTCACTCGCCGGTACTGCGGCTGCATGATTGCGCCATATGTTAGCAGTGCTCAATATTGTAGGCCAATGACTCAATGACCAGGGGAGTAAATGTACAGTCGGCTGAGCGGTCATTCGGACTGAAAGTAGACTTTAACTGGGTACTTTACTTTTTACTTTTTATTTACTATGGAACAAATGCTCTATTTATCACGATGGTTTTCAAGACAGTTCTTTTAAGAATTGTATACTATAAAAACCATTGTGATAAATAGAGCATTTGCTCCAGTTATGGAGCAAATGCTCTATTTATCACAATGGTTTCAAACAAATGACTTTTGCAGAGGCGCCAAGGGCCGTCTGTAGGAGGGAAGAGGTTAAAAGCTTTTTAAAAGCAGAGCATCAAAGGAGATCAGAAATTGAACTGACTGAACGTTTTAGCGGGATGAGAGTTAAGTGTTTTAAGATGAGATGCCTTGTGACAGCGGAACCAGTCTTTCAAGAAACCTGTAATGTAGCTCCAGGACGTAAATCGACTTCAGAAATGTCTAGCTTTTACTCTCACTTGCAAATTCTATAGAGTGTAGTCTTATATGCCTGGAACATGTAGATAATTCTTATATATACATGCCAAATTTGAAACATGCCAAATACAATAATGCCCATTTAAACCTTTACTCCATTCATTTAAGACATAATGACATCATGGATATTGATTAGATTATGTCTTATAATGACACGTGGACACGTGACATTTTAGCCATGGCAAATACTGTAGAATCATATTATTATTGTTTCTTAAGCAAACAGGACAGACCCTGATTGGATGGTTCCTAATGCAGGACGATGGTTCAACCCGTCTGTTCTTCTAAGCACGAAACAAACAAACCTTTTGGGTCTTCCACCACCTTTAATTCGCTCAGCTATGATTGAGTACTGTTAAAGCAATGTAAAACCTCAAATAAACCAACGAACAATTCCAAAACAAACGGATGTCAGACTGAAGAACCATTAGCACGCTGTACGTTATACGAGTACAGTAAAACCTCTCTAAACCGGAATTCTAGTAGAGAAGAATTTAGATACTTTTAGGCAGGTGGCTGCTTAATGCAGGGTGAAAGTCATACAGAAAGCTCCTAGAGGAGCTTTCTGTATGACTTTCACCCTGCATTAAGCTGCCACCTGTATCCAATACCGATATTTATGCTAAATTTAGCGTCCGGTTTAGAGGGGTTTCACTGTATATTACGTTCTAACCGTTCAATCGGTACAAACATTAGTTATTATGGGAGGTCGAATGGAAGGGGGGGTGTATATTAGGGCGATGTTATCCCATTAATTCTTGTTAGAAACAATGACGTCATGCATATAGTAATTAGATTCGTTATATTTTGATGTTTACACAGAACGTATTGATCACGACAAGCTGTAGAATCAGATCTGTATTATTGTATAGGCAAACAGAGTAGATCCAGATCTGAGTTCGTTCTCAAGTATTTGAACCAAAAGCTTGAGAACTCAAACCTGACGAATCAAAAGCTTGAGAACGAACTCAGACTCAACTAAAAAGCTTTATAAGCATGAACCCAGACGGCTCCTACAGGAATCACAGAATGATGCACACACAAATGGGCAATGTTAGCGATGATAACCCTCCCCACCCAGTATCTGGATAATTTAACAGGAGTGCACGTTTGTTTACACCGGAAGTCACTCTGCATTCGGTCATGTGATCAATCTAGCGAGTGATATATTCACTCTCGCCTATCAACTTCCATCATGCAGAACGCAATCAAGAGAGCTCTCCTTTTCCTCTCGATCTATCGGACTATAAAGGACTGGAATGGCCTGCCTTTGGCTGTAGTTGGGAGTGGTTCGTTCTATTGAATCCTTCAAACCTGCCATCAAAAGTCACTCCTATTAATGTATTCACCACTGTAAATAGTTTTAACGTTTTACTTTGCCCCCTATTTGTGGCGTAATCACCATCAAAGGCATAAACTTCAGCCAGTTGAAGGTGGTCACTAAAACATAGAAGTCTGATCAAGGTCTACTCTGTTTACGAACACATTTAAATCCGCATCTATAGAGTAGACGGTTAAATGTAACAAATAAAATGAATGTGCTACTGGTACAATCTGATTCAAAGCAGTCAGCATTGAAACAATATCTATATCAAAGTTGAAACCAGCGCACTGTGAAATCCAATTAATAACGGTGCGGAAGGACCAGCCAAACCTATGATACAACCTCGATTATTCGTATAGTAAAATCTCGATTATTCGAACACTAAAATGCGTATCATTATCGATTATTCGAACACTTAAATATGTATTATTATCGATCTTTAAGGCAGCTTAATGCATCGTGAAAGTCATGCCGAAAGCTCCTCTAGGAGCTTTCGGCATGACCCTCACCATGTGTCGTGAATGCGAGCATTTTTTGTATATTTCTATTTAGTTTGTAGTTACCTTGTTGCTCCTCTGACAAAGGTCGCTAAGTAAAGCTATACTTTTGTTAGTCTTTTAAGTGCAATATAACGGGGCTCAACGGAGCTTAGTGCAACAGAGCAGCATGGTAACTACGTGAAATTTACATTTCTCATGTTTCTCGTGACAATTATGTTTCCCATGTTCCTATGTAAAAGGGGTATATAAGGAAGAGACAACCGGCCTCGTGGGCTCTTGAGTACAGAAATCAGAATTAAAAATGTTAATGCTAGGGGCTGCAAGAAAAAAGTGAAATTGTAAATTTAAAGAGAAACCAGATAAAACTGTTGTTAGTCTCAATCAGTAAATACAAATTACGATGTGGCAGATGTGTTCACCACACCATGCATTAAGCAGTCGCCTGTCTAAAAGTGTCGAACTTCTTCTGTACATAACATTGGAATAATCGAGATTTTACTGTACTTTGATGTTGACGATTTGAGCAGCCAAAGTAATTTGCAGCCTGTTCATCGCGGAAACACGAGCAGCCATTTTACACGCACGCGCATAGAGACATACTGATAGCTCTTAGACAGTTTATAGTCGAATGGACGTTTACAAAGACACTTAACGTTGTCCCTATTGAACATTTTACATGATTTGATCATTTCATGAACGTTCAATTACCCTTTCCCTGTTCTGTGTTTATTTTAAACTTCAACACCTGCTTAACCATTCTCTTGCTGAATTTTAAAATACATGTCGCCGTCTTTACCCACGCCCTGTTGTATAATTACATATATCATCACTGTGTACAGGTATATCGCTGTGCAATCACTGCTGTGGAGTGCACTGGTTGCACAATCAACTTGTAAATAGTGCAGACCCTGATGAGACAGCTCCTTCAGGAGCTGTCTCATCTGGGTCTTCACTATTTACAGATAGGTATATTGACGTGAATAGCAAGCGAAGGGTTATTATTCAAAATGGAAGGTGTAACAAAGTAGCCAATTTAGAAAGTAAAACCCCAGTCTATCGAATTCAGTGAGCTAACAAAGTAGACCCTGATCAGACGTCTGATCTGGGTATATTCTGTTTGAAAATGCGTGATAACACGTTCATATGAAGGAACGGGTTAATTTAATTTTTCAACTGGACATTTTGGCTTAGAGAAATCTGTAAGATCGCATCTATACTATTCCAAACACAAACATAACATATCTTTGTAAGACAGCTCCTTTACGAGCCGTCTGATCTGGGTCTAGTCTGTTTGCAAATGCGTTAAAGGGTGTTTATATAAAGGAAAGGTTAAGCATTATATTTTGGGAGTTTTAGATAACAGCAGAGGCCCAGATAAGATGCGTAAATTAAACGATTTTCAAGGATAACTTTTTTATTGCTTCACCGAACCCTATGTTGTGACCACATTTAGAATCGTCTCGAAGAGACGATTCTAAAGAGTGGTCACATCATAGGGTTTGGTGGATAAATGACGAATTTAGTATTTGAGTATATATCTTTATCTGTTACTCTGTAACAGTACCGTCGTCATTTCTCAGTCCGTAATCATCGCCATTATTATCATTGTCGTCATGGGCGTCCTTGTTGACAGCTAGTACAATGTCGCCATGATGTAATTTAGCATCTAATAATAAAATAGAAAGAATGCAAAAAGGATTGAAAATTGGTGTCATTTTGGTTTGTTATTATCTCTTTTGGCGCCAATAGTTCAAAAATGGCCTGTCCCTAACCCACACCCTCCTGCTGACCGGCGCTTTTTGACGCCCTTGTAAAGGTTATGTTAAGAAACCGTTGTTATAAATAGAGCATTTGATCCTTAAAAGCAATTAAATATCACATTAGTTTCAAAAATTATTATTCAAAACATTTCCTTTTCCCTTGTTAAAGCTCCTTTTCGGTGGATTAATTCAAAGAGGTCGGGTCTTAAAGTAGCCCAAAAGAAAATGGGTTAACACATTCTCACCTACTGAAGCCTTTCTGTGCCTCTGTAAAACTCATTCTTTAAAACAATTGTGATAAATAGAGCATTTGCTCCATAAGAGCAAATGCTCTATTTATCACAATGGTTTCATAACTGCAGATATATAAAATTCTCCTTTTTCTATAGTTACTGCTCCTTTTCGGTAGATTAAGTCAAAGAGGTCGGGTCTAAAAGTAGTCCAGAAGAGACTGGGTTAAAGCATGTCTCAAAACTTAACCCTTTACTCCACAAATACGCCTTCGCAAATAAAGAGTAGACACATGTCGGACATCCTATCAGGATTAGCTCTGTATGTTTATAAAATAAAGTAAGATGTGATACTACGGTTTCCCAAACTATTCCTGTATCCGTATGTTATTATAAAAAAACATAATTATTACTCATGACGTCATTATTTCTTACATGAATATTCATGGTGTGAAAAGGTTAATTGGAGTAGTATACGGTTTCGATCTTGTCACATTTGCAAACAGCTTGGATCAAGATGAGACGCCGAGGAACTCGGCATCTCATCAAGTTCCAAACTGTTTGACACTCGGTCAATATATTCAACAGTTTGGTCCAAGGTTATAAGATATGAGATAATTCTCAAGTATCATAATGGTTAGATGCTTGAGAATGATGTCAGACTCAAGCATAATGTTTATAACCTCGGGCCATTTATCATGACACTTGATATTTTATTCAAAAGCTTGATCGAATCGGAAGTAGTCAAAATTAAACAAGTCTAAATTTGAGCTGACATTGTTTTTTGTCAGAGGGGTACGGATTAAAAACAAAACCAGAATGTCAAACAGTTGGGTGCCGATGAGATGCCGAGCGACTCGACGTCTCAGCGGGATCCAAATGTTTACAAATGTAATTACGGATTCGCCGGTAGTATGCCGAAGGGCAGAATGATGCGCCCGGTGTCATTCACATGAGGAGATATTGATTACTAGTGTAATAGACAAGCAGTACACTTGTATCGGCAGTCACATCCCATCGGATATTTCCTTTGTACAGTAGAATCTGTCTTAAGCGGCAATCAAAAAGATGTCTAATTATGGGTTTTACGGTAGATGGTAGCTTAATGCAGGTCAAAAGTAATGCAGAAAGCTCCTGTAGGAGCTTTCTGCATTACTTTTGCCCTGCATTAAGCAACAATCTGTGTTTTAACACGCATATGATCAATGAATGAATGACAGCTTAAGACATAATATACTGTATTATATTGTAAAGATAGGGAGTATAGTTGTATCAGAAGTTACGTCCCATCGGATAGTGCCTTTGTAGTAGCATTGCCGCAAAAGGTCAGGTCCGATGATGACTTTATTTAATATCATACATGAATCAATTGGAATATACCATATAACCTTTACTAAGCGGTCATTCATTTATTGGACATAGGAACCTTAGAAGCAGGTGGTTTGCTAAATGCAGGGCAAAAGAAATGCAGAACGCTCCTATAGGAGCTTTCTGCATTACATTTGTCCTGCATTAAGCTACCACTTGTCTTTAACACGTATAACTAGAACTCTTTGGGATGACCGCTTAAGACAGGTTCTACTGTACTTCGTTGGTTATTTTATGGAATTTATTTTGTGGAATTACAAGCACTGTAAACCTTTTACCCGATCAATATTCATGTCAACAATATTCACATCCTGAATATGTATGATTATAGTTTTATTTTATGACGGCATGTATACACGTGATAGTTTGACCATGGCAGAAACAATCGTAACTGCTCGCCGTATTCCGTCAGAGTTCGGAATAAATCGTTAGAAATAGCCGAGGTATTCCGAGTGTGGCAGAAACTGTAAACTGTAGAATAAGATTTAGATAAGTCCATAGGCAAACAGACCAGACTCTGATCAGACGGCTCTTGCAGGAGTTGTTTGATCCGGATCTACTCTGTTTGCAAATTATATTAGTTTTGGCTGTTATGTATATACAGTAAACACTGGTTATAGCAAAACTAGATGTACATGTAATGGAATATTCCACATACTGACACGAATTGGGAAACGAATACTGTAAAAGCCCTCTTAACAATAATGTAACCCTTTCACCACCAATGTCGCATAAATGCACCACGACAAATAGTGCAGTCCCAGATCAGACGCCGCCTTGAAAAGGCGGCTTCTGATTAGGGACTTCACTTTTTGTCCAAAACACTATTTCTATATATGTGCTTTATTCCTTTGAATTTTGCATTTATTTATCTTATTTCTTTATTTTACCAAATGATTTAACAAAATTGGTTTGCAGACGACAATTAGAAATTTGGCTCCGAAAGGGTTAAGTAAAGAAGAGTTTTGATTTGTTTTAGACAGGTGGCTGCTTAAGGCAGGGTGATGTTTTGATAACAGTAGCTGTCGTTTGATCAATGTCTATTTTCGTTGCTTATGGAACAATAACGATTTGCTTTCGGCATTTCTGAAATGGACAAACCATTCATCAGTTTATTGGCCATTACAAAAACACACCGGGTAATGAGTATTCGTGAATTATGCGTTCTTGTATAGATATTAAAGGAGATGTCCCTACATTTGACGCGTTTCAAAGACACTTAGAATATACAAAACTCATTTGTATATAATTATGCTGAAAATTAGTATATCGCAACAAAAAACCAATCCAATTACCGTTTATAATGACAAAACATCCACGAGTTTGATATTGCCAATCCCGATTTTACTCCCCGATGTTTCAGTTTTATTCGGGTTGGGTTTTGGTTTCGTAAGTGTTCGCCCTATTCGCGATTCTCCGACCCCTTCCGAGAAAGCTATTATGTAAACAATGGAGGGATCGGGTGATCATCGGCAAAACGCGGAAGAATTTAACGGAAAAGGCCGATAATATTGTGTTGTAGAACAATTATTATCAGTATTGATGAAATCGGTTTATTTGTATCACAGGGGCATTTTTTGATATAAGTTCAAATTGGAAACCTTCATAATAATGATAGAGCATAACAAATACCAAGCTTTATGATATTATTGAAAATATGCGTTCATTGAAGGGATTTCCTCTTTAGTGACGTAAAGTGTACTAAAGTAGTTTTGTGAAATATGACGAATATTTAGTTGAACTTCAATATCCTGAACTCTGATAGCTCGAAATTCGGATTTCGGACCTTCCGAAAATTAACAATACACAAATGTACACAATTGTTATAAATGTATCACTACGAAGCATATTTCGAAACACATTGTCAAGTGATAGCTTAATGCAGGTATACATCAATGTTGAAAGCTCCCGAAGAAGCTTTCAGCATTACTTAAGATCTACATTAAGCTTGGAACTCTACAAAATCGTTCAGAGTAGAAACCGGATGACTCGAAGCAATGTTATGTCGAATATATTTATATATTCCCCTTGACGTTCGCGATATCGAAGTATAACTTTATTCTGCTCGAGATAGACAATGTAAAACACCAGTCACTCTTCCTGCGTCTAAATAAATTTCATCTGCTAAGATTAATGTATGCTTTCAATGTAGAATTTCGCTCGATTTCGTTACCAAAATACAATCAATATCAAACAGTTTGGATCCCGAGGAAATGCCGATTTACTCGGCGTCTCCTCTAGAGTTAGCCCTTCGCTTGCTATTCACGTCAATATACCTACCTGTAAATAGTGAAGACCCAGATGAGACAGCTCCTGCAGGAGCTGTTCCATCAGGGTCTGCACTATTTACAAGATGATTGTGCAACCAGTGCACTCTACAGCAGTGGTTGCACAGCGAAATACTTGTACACAGTGAAGATATAATTATACCACAGGGCATGGGTAAAGAAGGAGAAATGTATTTTAAAATTCAGCAAGAGAAGGGTTAAACTGTTTCCAATAGTTATCACGGATTTGCATATTGAGTGGCGAATGGCATACAGAGGATGTTACAATAAAAATAACATGAGTGTTCATTACATTTTTTTATGAAACGAGTTTATTATTATATGACACGAGCTTTAGAGAGTGTAATATTCATTATAGTAAACGAGTTTCATGAAAACAGTTTGTAATGAACACGAATGTCAAATTCTTTTTATATCACATAACTCTTAAAAAGTGTCAAAGAAAGGGAAACAGACTATATCTGACGGCTATTTTGGCCATCGTTTACAGCGTAATACAGCCGTATTCCAACGGCTCATTTGCATAAAAAAGCACTTAGACTAGAACATTTCCTCGATTTATGGCACTGCTTTTCGGCACTCCCACACTGCAGAACATGTGATAAAAGCAAATAATGTACTATTATGCATGTTACATTTCACAATACATGCGTTAATACAAATTACCATGTCTATTGGAAACAAATGACTTGGCTTGTGTTTCCTGTCACTCGGTTACTATTTGTTATCAAGCTTGGAAAAAATATTGTTGACATTTGTAGGAGGAAAGTCAATTTTCATTCAAACTCTTAAGTATGCTCGTGCAGTTAGATAAAAGTAATACGCCATTGGATAGTTTATTCAAGTGCTGGCTCTTTCATTTTCCAGTATGCTTTATTTGTTAAACCCTTTCACTATTTAATATTCATGTAAGAAACGTTGACGTCATGAATATTTATTCGTTGATTTGTAAAATGAAATATGAACAAAAGTTATTTTGGTATTAAAATAAATTATAATCAGATCAATTATGAGATCATAAGCAAACAGAACACCCCCTATGCTTGCTCTGTCTGCAAAGGCTTAGAAAAGCGTATTGATGGAGTAAAGGATTAAGCAATTAATTATATTTATCACATAATCTGCTGCGTGGGAGTCCCGAAACAAAGTGTCGTAAATCGCGGAAATGCACCGGTGCAATTATTATGCAAATGTGCAGTTTGAATCCGGATGTACTACGCTGTAAAACATTGGCCGAAACAACTGCCATATATACTCGTACATGTAGTCTGTTTCACTTTCTATGGCACATTTTCTGAACATCTATTAAATAAAAAAGTTATATAAAAATTATAACCGAAGAAAATGTTTGTATTACAAACAGTGCAAACCCTGTTCAAAGGGTCCCCTCAGCAGCCCTTTGATCTGAGTATACCCTGTTTGGAACGGTGTTTTATACAGTAAAACCCCGCTAATGCGACCACCTAAAAGAGGTATAATTCTGGGTGCTAGATGCAGGTGGTAGCTTAATGCAGGACAAAAGTAATACAGAGAGCACCTCTAGGAGCTTTCTTCATTACTTTTGTCCTGCATTAAGCAACCACCTGCTTATAAAGACACCATGTTTATTCATTAAGTGGTCGCATCCTCTAGAGTTAACCCTTCGCTTGCTATTCACGTCAATATACCTACCTGTAAATAGTGAAGACCCAGATGAGACAGCTCCTGCAGGAGCTGTCTCATCAGGGTCTGCACTATTTACAAGTTGATTGTGCAACCAGTGCACTCCACAGCAGTGATTGCACAGCGAAACACTTGTACACAGTGAAGATATATGTAATTATACAACAGGGCATGGGTTAAGAAGGAGAAATGTATTTTACAATTCAGCAAGCGAAGGGTTAAGTGTCTGTAAGTCAGGTGGTAGCTTAATGCAGGACAAAAGTAATACAGAGAGCACCTCTAGGAGCTTTCTTCATTACTTTTGTCCTGCATTAAGCAACCACCTGCTTATAAAGACACCCATGTTTATTCATTAAGTGGTCGCATTGGAGGGGTTTTACTGTACTCGGGTTCCACACAGTAAAGCTTTAAAACATAGATTTGTTCGAGTATAATTGCTAAATATGGATTATGGGCAATCTAATGATCATTTGAGAGGTTTCGTCCAGATTTCCAGTAGCAACATGAAAATATCACATGACTCCTGAATCTCCCTTCAATCTAGGTATACACTGTTACATGTAGACTATGTTACTGGGCTAACATATTTTTAGAAAACAATTATTATATATGACTTTAGGTTTATTGTTGCAAAACCATGAAGTATTTTTACCAATATAAGTACAACTAAACATCAGTTGTGTTACGGGATAACGGAATACAGTGTAACCCCTCTAAACCGAGCGTTAATTTAATATAAATATCGGCCTTGAAGACAGGTGGCAGCTTAATGTAGGGTGAAAGTCATGCAGAAAGCTCCTCAGGAGCTTTTCTGTATGACTTTCACCCTGCATTAAGCAGCCAATTGTCTAAAACTATCTAAATTCTTTTCCACTAGAATTCCGGTTTAGGAGTTTAACAGTACTCTCTACCTAGTTTTTACGGGGTTTTCAATCAGTGTTACTGCGGTCCTGCGTCTTGGTGACAATTGCCAAGGGGCTTCTTTTTTCCCGAGAATGATTCTCAGGAAAATAGAACCATGACACGTGTCCAACATTATTAATTAATTTTACATGACATAGACAAACGTTTATTTCCTTGTCACATAGCTTATGCCGAATAAACAGAATATCGGTGATCGCTGAGCCGCTTCTTTATACGGTAGAATATGTATTACGCGGACGCCATAAAGGGGTATACGTATGGGTCTGTATTTTAAGTGGTAGCTCAATGCAGGTCAAACGTAATGCAGAAAGCTCCTATAGGAGCTTTCTGCATTACGTTTGCCCTGCATTAAGAAGCCACCTGCTAAATAACATGCCTATGTCCAGTAAATGAATGGCCGCTTAGGATATGTGTTTTACTGTACCGTTCGTTTGGAATCTGCTATGGAATGACATATTGTAATAGACATAGGGAACAATTATGTAGTTCAGTGAGAAATTCAATTATTCTCGTGTTATTATGTTGTGGAGCAGTCGGGCGAGGGATTATATTCATTTACACTGTTCGTCTAATGGGAGAAGTGAGAGGATGGACGCCTCCACTTAGCCATGGTGGTATGCCCCATTGGACTTTGTGCCATTGCCCATTCTTAGGAGGAACTCTTGTCTTCAGACAAGTATTATGTTTGTATCGATGCTTTTGAATTTGTAATAAAAGTTCGGTCCTTCCAAAATTTACAATATAGAATTGTTCTAAATGTATCACTACGCATATATGGCAACACACGTGACAGCTTAATGCAGGTCTAAAGTAATGCTGAAATGTCCTAAATACATGAGCTTTCAGCATTAATTTAGAACTGCATTAAGCTGTAAACGTAAGAATTTGGCCAGTTTAGAAATCGGATGACTCAATTGTCTCTTAACTCGAAGTAATTTGTATGGTCCCTTGAAGTTCGAGATACTGTGGTTCAACCGTGTATGTTTTATGAGCGCCATCTATCAGTTCTCAGGAAATGCTTCCGACAAGACAACCATTCAATACATATTCAAGTGAAGACAAGCCAAACATTTATCCAAGCATCTGGATCGCCTCCACATTTTTATTATTACAAGGTAGTGTAATATAACACCAGGGTGTGGCGCACTTAGGAATCAGCTGTTCAGAGAAGGCATCTAACTAATTTGATTAGACCCCATCAAAACTTGAATACGTGTATTTACATAAATATAACAATTTAGTGAAATGAATGCAACAGTTTAATTTATTATTGCCTATTCCCAATGCCGAATTTTTATTACCTATGTTGTTATGTACAAAAATCAAATCAAATGCATTGTTTTTCGGCCTAGTCCTAATATGTTCTATATAAAAAGTTCAAATCTCATGCATTTCTAAGGATTTGCTCAGGCATTTTATCTAACAAAGTATGATACCCCTACAATTTTCACTTACACTGTGCTTGAAATTGGATAATTAACATTTTCATTTACTTGATCCCGAATGTAAAAATGTAAAAGTTGTTTGCAAACAGATTGGATTTTGGTCCTGCAAACTTGTCTGATCAGAATCCAAACTGTCTTAAACTCATGCTTAGATATGATCATTAACTCTTCATTTTCTTGATCTCATAAAACTATTAGCTGCTACACTGAAACTTTCCACTGCCCCTCGACCACAGCACAAATTGAAAATGCATTCCATAGGATCGCCTCCTCCAGGGGGCGTCCATAATTATATAAAATTATATGGAAGATTCATTGACTATATACACGGTACTCCCTCACACCCCGCTCTGTAAGTAGACAACGGTCCAAGGAATTCCTTTTATTAGCCTTGTGGATACGACCCAGACATAATTATATCGTTGACTGAAGATTACTGGCAATTGCACGGTCATGCGTTCTACTACATAGGCGTGTAGATAAAATACAGTTGACCTTCAATAGCTCGAACTTTAACCCTTTCCCTCATATAAACACTTTTTCACGCATTTGCAAACAGAGAAGACCCAGATCAGACGGCTCCTATGGGAGCCGTCTGATCAGGGTCTGCTCTGTTTGCTAATAGAATTTGACATATCTGTGTCTATACTTTCTTAAATGGTCACAGTGTTCCACCTTTCTTATTTCATTTTAACTATTTTGTCCATGAATATTGAGTAGGTATTGAAATTTGGAATAAACATAGAACAGGGAAATGGTTAAGTGTCAATACATATTATCTGGAGATAACAGAAGTTCCAGCTATTCTATTTCTAATCTTGACAATTTCTGAACTTCATAGCTCAATGTAGGTCAGGGGCAATGCTCCTATAAGAGGTTTCAGCATTACTTTCGACCTAGTATTGCACATGTGTTTCTAGATATGCGTAGTGATTCACTTTCGAACAATTCTGTATTGTAAGTTTTGGAATGACCGAACATTTACCTCGAGTTATCCTGAAGTTCAAGTTATCCGAAATCGATATATTATAATACAAATATGATATCCATTTCCAGTATTGGCAGTGTCAGTAATTATACGGAATATCCATTGCCTGCCGATGAATAATTGAAAGAAGCTTGTCACCAACTCTTATGATCAAACATACGATACATGGGGATGAAGTGAAACGTTATGGACTCAACGAGTACATGTCATTAAAGAGAATCATTACTGGTCATTGAGACAGATCAACCAATTAGTGCCGAGCGTCCCTTAAAAATGACCCAGACAAACAGTGTAGACCTAGATCAGAAGCTTCTGAAGGAGGATCCCTCTGATCAGTGTCTGTACTACTTGCTGAACCAATCAATATCAATGACTTATACCACGCATGTTTGCTGCATACCAGCTAATATTTTGATTGCTGTGTCCCCTCATAATGAGAAATAATTACATCAAGATTAATAATTAGATTAATTGTTATAATAGCACGTGTTTGGTTTGACCATTGCAGAAATTGTAGAATCATATCTGTATTATATCATAAGCAAACAGAATATACATTGGGTCTATTCTGTTTGCAAAGCCACAGAAAAGCGTATTTATGGAGTAAAGTGTTACACACACACCGACAAGAAAGTTATGTCTGAATCTATGCGCCCTAGTACAACTGAAACGGTAGTAATATCAGACGACCTTGTACAGTGACAATATCATATTTCAAGAAACCATGGATATGTACCAGCGGATGACGAATGACCTCTGAGCCACAGATAATGGTGCGTAACCAAATACTAAAATCGTCATTTCTCCACCAAACCCTATAATGTGACCACTTTTTAGAATCGTCTCTTCGAGAAATAAAGGATCTATTTTTCATAATGTTTATCTTTTGCGCATCTTATCTGCAGCACTGGCAATGTTACCAGAAAGATGTGGGTTTAACCATTTTTCCGATTGATAAACTATGTCCTGCATGATTAGTGCCTGTTTCCAGTTTCTTTGCAAAAGGTCACAAGTGGTCAACCAGATTGGATCCTGATGAAACTTCTATTTACCAGACATCGTACCTAGATCCAAACTGTTTTCATCGATAAATGCAACTATCGTATATAGCTACATATACTCGTATATCCAGGAAAGTTGTAGCCCAAAGTCACGTCTCCTTGTATTCGAAAGCAGAACAAACAAATAACTCACATGACAGAAAACCATCCCATCTTTGCTGTGTCCATAGAACTAAATTTAATTAGTGTACGCTGGTTTTGTCTTTTTATCACTTGTTCAGAAGGCAAATTGAATTTTCGCCAAGACAGTGAGCTTATCTTTCTAACTTCTAAGTTGGCGCTGTCAGTTAGCCCTTTCAAGTCTGCGTATTTGAAAGGACTATCTCAAAATTCAAACAGTTCAAGCTTATCGTGAGTATTCGGGAATCTGTTTGAAAAGAAAAGTGGATTGTGACAGACAGTGGTGACCCTGATGAGAGGGCTCCTATAGGAGCCCTCTCATAAGGGTCACCACTGCTTGCAAAGGACATTAGTGACCCGTTTCCAACACTGAAAGAGTAACGTGGCGTTGCGTCAAATGACTTCATGAAATCCTTTTTCTTCGTATAAACGGCTTTTCACGCATTTGCAAACAGACAAGACTGAGATCAGACGGCTCCTATAGGCGCCCTCTGATCAGGGTATGCTCTGTTTGCTAATGGATTTGATAAATTCGTTTCTTTACTTTCTAAAATGGCTACAATGTTCCACCTTCCATAGAAGAGTCTTAATGTTCAATGAATTAATTGCCTCTTAGGACAGGGTTTACTGGAAAAGGCGTGTCATCTATATTCGCTGCCATGCGGCCAGTAAGGAAACCATATGCAATGCGGTTTGTAGGATAGCCAAATGACTTACACATTTTACATAGAACACTTATTATTGGTCGTGACTTGGCCTAGTGGTGGAGCGTTGAACTGATAACCGTAGGCCCGGGGTTCGAATCCCGGCTGGACAAGCTCAAACTTCCAGACATTGTCTCCAAACCGAATGAGGTTGCCTCCGCTCCAGCCACGAGTGAAAATGGGTACCTGTGAGGGTCACTATCCGGTACTGCGGCTGTTTATCGCGCCATATGTGAGTAGTGCTCAATATTGTAGGCGAATGGCTCAATGACCAGTGGAGTAAATATACAGTCGGTAAAACGGTCATTCGGACTAAAAGTAGACTACACCAAAGTACATTACTAGACGGTTAATAAACGTTTTTCGGGCAATAACATCTGCAGTGTCCCGAGGGACTGTTGTTGGCCCGAGCCCGTAGGATACAAATTTCTTGAAATTGAACTCACGTTAAAACCTGAAGCATACGACAATCACGGCAAAGACGAAATTAATTTGGCGGCGAAGGGGTTCAAAAATTCTGAAAGGGGGTGATCCGCCCAGAGCAAAAATTGCAACACAAAAAGAGAAAATTGCAGACTCGGTTTTATTGAGTCTGTTCATGAACAGTAATTGAAAGTGCAACACTGCTCACGCCCCCTAGCACCGGCTTAAGCGGTATTCAATTTTCAGAACAAGAAGTACTGAAATTCATGATCTCGAAGGATCAAAAGGTATAACAACACTGAGAATGAAGTACGGGGCGACGTTTTACGGCCGCCACACAAGCACTTAACACCTGCTGTTGTGAAGATTCAACCCACATATTTCTGGTTAAAGTCGGTCTGCTTCTCGCCGCCGTTCGCTATTCTCGTGCATCTCCAGAGCCTCTTGAAATGTTTTTATTGTCACTTCACAAGCCGGCGCCTGATATAACCGCCATTTCAATTTTCTAGAAACATGCAGTCATATGCAATGTTGTTGCCTTGTTTTTTTAGTTTAATCCGTTCCTTTATATACACATTTTTCATGTATTTGCAAACAGAGTAGACTCTGATCAGACGGCTCCTATAGGGGGCCGTTTGATCAGGGTCTGCCAGGGTTACAGATAAGGGTTTGATGCAATTGGGTATTTACTCCTTGATTTTTTACAGAATTGGGTATTTGCAATTTTTATTGGGTATTGGCAATTTCCGTAATTGGGTATTATTCATATTCTCATTAGGTATTCTAATTATTGTTTTTGCTTTTTGCTATATTTATTTGCTTTGTGTTACTCATTGTTTTGAAAAACAATTGCTTTTTCCACAATTTTAATTGGGTAAATACCCCAAAAAACCTATGTTGTGACCACTGGTTAGAATCGTCTCTTCGAGACAATTCTAAAGAGCGGTCACAACATAGGGTTTGGTGGAGAAATAGCGAATTTAATTTTTTTGAGTACGCACCTTTATCTGTCTGTTAAAATTGTGACCTGATGCAATAGTGACTACTTCCGATTCGGGCAAACTTTCTAGAAACTATTGTTCAGTAGTCCAACAACTTGAATCCTGGTGAAACTCCGCTATTAACTCTTTTGGCGCCATTGTCGCCTGTTGGCGCCAATGAAAACAGTGCAGTCCCAGGTCAGATGCCGCCTTATCAAGGCGGCATCTGACCTGGGACTTCTCTGTTTTCTGTATTATTTTAGCCCAAGCATACAGGTTTTTAGAAACAAATGTTTTACTAATATACCTTTATTATTTAGTTTAGAATTATACTTAATATGAGATAATTATTGCAGACGACACTTTCTAATTTGTCGCCAAAAAGAGTTAAGGATCCAAGTTATTTGTAAGTGCGGGTCAAGTCGCGACCAACGGGTTATGAGTTATTATCGTTTCTTGGAAAATATGTGATGACCTTTTGATGAGTTATAATCGCTTCTTGGAAAATATGTAATGACCTTTTGCCAATAGCGAATCCATATGAGGACATTGTGGTATCAAATCCAGATTAGGTGAGATTTTTAAACTCTTTACTCTATGAATATTCATGCAAAAAAATAATGACAACATGAATATTAATTATTTTTATAATGGCACATGAAAACAGGATGTTTATGCTTTGACAAAAACTGTAGAATCGGATCTATGTTATGTCATGAGTCAAGGGAGCAGACACTGATCAGACGGCTCCTACAGGAACGCTCTCATCTTGGTCGGCTCTGTTGTTAACGGGGTAGAAAGGGCGTATTTATAGAGTAAATGGTTAACCCATTGCCTGATAAGCTATTTTTAGATACAACCTCTTTGAATAAATTTACCGAAAAGGAGCATTAATTTAACTAGAGAAAAGGAAAATTTTAGAATTTTGTAGTTTAAAACCATTGTGATAAATAGAGCATTTGCTCCTATAGGTTTCACAAAGTGACTTCTACAGAGTCGCCAAAAGTCGTCAATATGAGGGAATGGGTTAATCATGTAATGGTGACAACTTAAAACTTTTTAAATCATTGTATCTTTTGACACAGCCACAATCAGTTCGCTTATAAAAAAGGTTTAAAACAGTATTGAATGAACGAATAACCTATAACTCTGTACATCTTTGGAACTTATGCAATTTTGACTATGTCCGATTCAATCGAAGTAAATGTATGAGTCACAGGAGAAACACAACATGCAAAACACACAGTCGCCCAAACAGCACCATGACAAAAAAAACAGTAAATAAATATGCCTACCAAAAAAACAAAACGAAACGCACAAAGAAAATAGCAAACAAAACATAGGGGCGCGGGATGGAAGTGCCGACTTGGAACGGTCTGTATTTTTGAGAAATTATTTATCGGGTGCCAAACAGATTGGATCCGGACGAGACTCGGTGTCTCACATTGATCAAATTGTTTGCAAATACTGGTCAGGACTAGATAGTGAGTGGATAGTGACGAAGGGTTAAGTACGAGCGTATTTCCTACCAATTTTCATAACTTCATGCCGGGGTTTGTTTCAGAATTGCGTGTGCTTCTAAATGTGTTGACGTGTACAACAAATTATTTCCGTGGAAACCTAAAATGCAATTTTGTGCACGTCAATCAAGGAATACGACTGGGGCAGAGTGGGTTAATATTTTAAGTCTGAAATATGATGTCCAACGGATAGTTTTGAAGAAGTGCTAGATACAGCATTGTCAGCAACCGTTCATTGAATAATCCTAGGAGTCTTAAATTAGAGAAGACTTTTAACTGAGTACGAACGTATTGAACATATATGGATATACAGTAAAACCTCTCTATAACGGCCACTAATTTGTGTTAATTAGTTGGTACTTAGGGCAGGTGGCTTCTTAAAGCAAGTTGAAAGTAAAACAGAACGCTCCTATTGGAGCGTTTTGTTTTACTTTCATATTGCTTTAAGCAGCAAACCTGCCTTTAACACAAAATATTTGATGTTATTTAGTGGCTGTTATAGAGAGGTTTTACTATACGCGTGTGAATGTGCAGTTAAACTTCGATATCAAGAACTTCAGGGGAGGGGACCATACAAATTACTTGGAAATTACAGAAGTTCGAGTCATCCGATTTGTAATCTGGCCAATTTCTCAAGTTCACAGCTTAATGCAGGTCTAAAGCAATGCTGAAATCTCCTGTAGAAGCAAGCAGTTTGATCAGAGTCTGCTCTGTTTGGTTATGGAAACAATATAGATATGATTGTGTAGTTTCAACACCATTATAAAATACATTTTTCTATGTTCCATTTTATTATCCCCTGCCAAAGGCAGAGGGATACTGTTTTGGGTGTGTCCGTCCAGCCATCCTTCTTTCTTTCCGTCCATCCGTCCGTCCGGTTTCCGTCTGATGCCATATCTCTGTAACGGATCGACAGAATTCAATGAAACCCAACATGAATATTTGTTATCACTGGGGCATAGTCCACATGCATTACCTTTTCAGATAGCTAGTGTCATTTAGGAGTTATTGCCCTTTTATACTCAAAAATGACATATTCTGTTCCGTCCGATGCCATATCTCTGTAACGGATTGACAGAATTCAATGAAATTTTAAATGAATATTTGTTAGAACTAGGGCATCGTTCCCATGTATTACTTTTTCAGATCGCTTGCGACAAATAGAGTTATCGCCCTTTTATTCGCAAAAATGACATTTTCCCCCGTCCGATGCCATATGTCTGTAACGGATTGACAGAATTCAATCAAACTCTACATGAATATTTGTTATCACTAAGGCATCATTCCTATTTATTACTTTTCCAAGTCACTCGTAATATTTAGAAGTTATTGCCCTTTGGTACTCAAAAATCATATTTTTTCCGTCCAATTCTATATATCTGTAACGGATTGACAGAACTCAATAAAACTCAACATGAATATTTGTTACCGCTAAGGTATCGTTCCCATGTATTACTTTTTCAGATGGCATGCGGCTTTAAGGAGTTGTTCCCCTTTGATACACAAACACCATATATTTATTGCCCTTATCCCCTGCTGAAAGCAGAGGGATACTGTATTGCATTCAAAACTGTTTTGCATTAAGTACTTGCATATGCTTTATACAGCTTTCGTATTCAAGCAGTGTCAGTATAAAATAGGCTTTATGATTCAAACAGTTCAGAAATAGATCAGCAACCTCGTCACCAATGCAACATCCAATCCGATATGTAATGAGAATGAACTGTATAGTATATACAAACTACAACTAATGGAAAAAATAGTAAGACTGGACCAGATGCCACAGCGGAGATGCGGCAGCCAGTCTAGGTCTACACTTTTTGTAATACAATAAGGCACATTTCCCCTTGCTGTGGCTCATTCAGTATCAAAACTTGTACACAGTTATTAAAGATTGTCATAAAAAGCAGTAATGTGGCCCAATATTCATAAAGTTGGTCAAAATGTCTATTTAAGGTATCGGTATATAAGGTATCAAAGGGAAGTAAAACCTGGTTGAGCGATCCATGGCGATCGTAGCCCTCATGTTTTAAATTGATTATCTAAAGATAAGACCCCCATCATTGTTTGCCGTTTTATTAGGTAATACCTTTGGCAGGGGATATCAATTCTATGAAATTGCCTGTTTATTCTATTGCATGAATATCCATGGAGTTAAGGCATCTTGAACAAATATTGAACAGGTAAATTGATTAAGTAGCCAATTGCCTAAAATACCTAATTTCTTCTGTATTAAAATCTCTTTATCGGGATACTTTACTCTATAATGATCTGATCGACCGATTCCTATTCAGAAAGCATACAATGTTTTGCAGTAAAACTGGACTCATTACTCATTTATTGTTATTTTATCACTCTGTAGGAAGGCAAATTAAATTTTCCCTACTACTGTTAGCTTATCTTTCCGGCAACTAATTTGTCACTGTCAACTAAATCAAATTTAATTCTTAGCATGTCTTGCGAACAATAGACTGCAGAAATGTCATGTGTTTTCGACCTTCAGTCACCGATTTTATAGATCAGATGAATCTGGATAAGTAGATATATCTGTTGCGTCCAGTATTCTAACAGTATACATCATACGATAGTTCAAAATAACCCATTTCTTATGACAAATTTCGTCATTTTTGGCATGAAACATGACTTGGTGGTGTCGCGGGCTCCTCTTTCAATTTCACAGTTATTGAATTGATACTCGCCATACATAATCTCCGCGGATAATAAACATGCAAGACGCAACCTTCAAGTGTTAAACAGCAGGAATTGCAGAATTGTCTCCCCTTGAGCTTTGAGGAATACTTGCCATACATAATCACCACGGATAATAAATGTGCAAGATGGAACCTTGAAATGTCTAATAGCAGGAATTGCAGAATTGTCACCATTTGGGCTTTGAGGAATATTCCCCTTGGATTTGCTTCCGCTTTGTTCGTTACGAGACGACTTACCTAATGTCAAATAACTTTGGTACTGAATGGACACGGAGTTATTTAGCGTTGCATTTGGAGAAACCTTTACTCCATAAATTAACCTGCGTATGCCTTTGCAAACAGAGGATAAACCGTCTGATCAGGGTTTTTAAACAGAGCAATATGTTTAAGCGTGCGTACTCAAATATTAAAATATTCATTTCTCCACCAAACCCTATGTTGTGACCACTCTTTAGGACCACTCTTTAGAATCGTCTCTTCGAGACGATTCTAAAGAATGGTCATAACATAGGGTTTGGTAGAGAAATAAAGAAGTTATGCTTGAAAATATTTTAATTTACGCATCTTATCCAAGTCTATGTGTATATATAATACATAAGTTCAAGGCACGTGTATCGAACCCTTTACTTCATGAGTAATTTCTCCCCTTGAATGTTTATGAATGTTCCCCTTTGATTTGCTTTCGATTTCATTAAGAAACGACTTACCTATTACCAAATAACTTGGATTCTGATGGAACAGAAAGCTCCTAGAGGAACTGTCTGAATTACTTTAACACTGCATTAAGTTCCCACCTGTCTTCAAAACAGATGTTCTAAATTTAATCTAAAATTTAGAGAGGTTTTACTGCACTTCATAAAGAAACGCCTGTCTATTACTTTTCAAACAGAGTAGAAGCCGTCTAATCAGGTTATTGTCTTATGGAATAATACAGATCAGATTCTACGGTTCTGCTTTGGCAATTATTTTATATATAATATGACGTTTTAAAATTTTATCTATTTAACCCATTCCCTCATTTTGACGACTTTTGACGACTCTGTAAAAGTCACTTTGTGAAACCATTATGATGAATAGAGCATTTGCTCCTATAGGAGCAAATGCTCTATTCACCGCAAAGATTTCTCCAGTTAATGCTTCTTTTCGGTAGATTTATTCAAAGAGGTTGTATCTAAAAATAGCCTAATATGAGGTAATGGGTTAATATTTATGATGTTTTTTCTAACATGAGTATTCATGTAGTAAAGGGTTACGCTACATTTTTATGCCAGTCAGGTCGTGTATGACAGGATAAGGACAGACTGCTTCGCCTGTTGGTCTCTGTACATTCCAAGAAGAAACACATTTATATGAAGGTAACGCTGTTTGCTTACTAATGCTACAGTGAGACTGTTAGGCATGCATATCAACACTATAAACTCTCTTTGCTGGAGAGTTGGCTCCTTCGCGACGTGGTTAAAGTGCTCTGAAACGATGTTAAGCGACAGCGCGGATACTAGCTGGAAGGGATTGGCGATGGTGCACGTTAAAATTGGTGGTAGCGGTGGGATGAAGACAATTGCCGGACTGGAATTGCCTTACCCACGATTATTTCCCAGGCCAAATCACGGGTCGAGATTTCTCGGAGGGGAAGGTAATATAACAGCGAGGCTGTTAGACATATATGTACGTAACTATAAAATTTCCTTGCCGGTGAGCTAGTTCTGTGATGGCGTGGTTTACGTGCTTCGAAATGTTGCAGGATTAAGCAACATACTGCACGATTGATATCTGGATGGGTGACAGCCATTGACTGCAAATGGTTTAAGTACTAACAATGGGATGTTTTATAAACAATAATATGTCGTAAGACACATAGAGATCATTGCAATACCGGTATCTGCTACTATGCCCGGTCGTACTAGCGGCCGTATGAGCTTTAATTATTTCGCTGCCATTGTTGCATCTGATTACCTTTGCAAACAGGATCAAGATGAGATGCCGAGTGACTCGGCGTCTCATCTGGATCCAAACTATTTGAGATGTGATTATTGTTCTGAAACAAAAAGAGGAACATTTGAAAATAGAAAAATAAGCGGACAACAGATTGTGCAGACAACAATATTTGGTAGTGAAAGATCTAATTTGTCAACACAAGATTCAAAGAAAACAGGGCATCGCGCCCGGGATTCTCTGTATCTTCTCCCCTCTCTCTGGGGCATCCAATTAGCCCATAGGAAGCAGAAACGGATGTTAATCAACACACAAAGAAAACAAAGCAATAATGTCTGAGAACCCATGTAAAATAATTGCATTATCTGAGTGTTTTAGACATTTTCCAATGCATTCATAATATAATTGCTGTTAGATCTTGATATTCCAGTGTTTTAAATATTTGACCCATTATTGCCCATCGTCCCTTAAAAACGACATAAACAAACAGTGTAGACCCAGATCAGAGGGCCCCTGACGGAACATAAATCTGAATAGAATCGGCCGAAGATTGTGGTTTGAAAATAGCGCCTAATCGGTACGAGTACGAGCACTTTGATTAGATTTGCCGCACCGGAGCAGAATAAGACATTCGCCACGTATCGGGGTTCTATTGCTATATAGATTTAGAACAATTATCTTGGCAGCCGGCATATATCGGTTATTGGGCCGTCGCAAGGTCCCTTTATGCCCGCTCGGGCAATATGACTCAAATTTTCGACTGATATAGGACCATTTTGAGTGTAAAAATATTACATGTGCTATGTATAGTAACAAATGTAATAATCAAAATTAAACCATCAAAACTAATGATCCCGAATGACCAGAAAATATAGCAACACTGAGAATGAAGTACGGGCAGACTCGGTTTTATTGAGTCTGTTAATGAGTAGAAATTAAAAGTGCAACACTACTCACGCCCCTCCCCCCTCCTAGCATCGGCTTAAGCCGTATTCATATTTCAAAATTATACCATCAAAACTAATGATCCCGAAAGACCAGAAAATATAACAACACTGAAAATGAAGTACATATATTCTGAAAATGGGTGATCCTTCGAAAACAAAAGTAGCAATGCCAAATGAGAAAACCCTTTAGATGCATTCAAAGAGGTTGGGTCTAAAAATAGCCTAGGAGAGAATGAGTGAGTTAATGGGATATTTGGCTTCTATTATTTTGTTTTGGGCGGTCAACGTCTATATGTAGATTTAAATCAGTTATGTACTCTCTACATTAGCCTTCGTTTGAGTTTGTACCTTATGAATTGCACTTTAAGATAGCACTAATGGTAACTAGGCTGACACCCGCTTCACAGTCACATTCATCACTAATTGGTCGGGAGTAATTTGTAGATGAAGGTCAGGCACATTTGTTAATGTCATTTCGTAACTCTTCGCTGTTAAACGAATGCAACAGCACGGTTAAATGTCATAAACCAGTATCATGTCAATTGCATGCATGTTGCATATCCGTCAGGTTGCTAGATTACCAGTTGTGATCCAAATCACACCCAGTAAACATATGTTCTATATTGAGACGAACAATTTGAAAAATTGCGTAATTCGATATCAAAATAATTGAAGGAGACAGCAACTGCATTTGTGCACATGAAACATATTTGCAGTTTAACAGTTGGAGGTTGACGCATATAGCATATAGCCCGTGTAGTTAACTCTTTCAACGTTTGATTTTGTATCTCTGCGTTTGCTGTCGAAGGATCTCCTTCTATCAGAATAAAATACAAAACCTATCTGTCCTGAATGACTTTAAAATGTGTTGTTCGTTATACAAGTGTCTGTATTTGGCATGTCTTCCCAGCAATGTAATCATGTAACACCAGTGTAGTGTATGTCATGTAAACCAAATATATCTCATAATAGCCATTAGATTATATTTAAATTAAGACAAACGTTTTCAATTAATTTTGCATTCAGAATAATTCCTAGCAAATTAGGTAATTCCATGCTGCTACGGCTTTTTGATTTTATAAAACATGTTACACAACTTCTTTCACAATTTCTAGATGCTGTAAACTGTGGCGTCAGCTATTGCCTGTTTCAATTTCTATGGCACTTTTAAGGTTATCTGATAAAAAGAATATTGCATTCGTGTTAATTACAGATTGTTTTTATGAACCTCGTTTACTGCAATGAATATTACTCTCGCTAAAGCTCGTTTCATATGTTTTAGTAAACTTGTTTCATAAAAATAATTTGTAATGAACGCTCATGTAAGCTTCTCTATTTACTGGCATTTGAAAATAGTGTAAACACAGATCAGAGGAACCCATTATGAACCACCCGACCAGGATCTGTACTTTTTGTCATTAGCAAAGCTTTCACAAATTACATAAATTTCATATTAACCCTTCGCTTGCTGAATTTTAGAATACATTTCTCCTTCTTTACCCATGCCCTGTTGTATAATTACATATATCTTCACTGTGTATAAGTATTTTGCTGTGGAATCCCTGCTGTGTAGTGCACCGGTTGTACAATCAACTTGTAAATAGTGCAGACCCTGATGAGACAGCTCCTGCAGGAGCTGTCTCATCAGGGTCTTCACTATTTACAGGTAGGTATATTGACGTGAATAGCAAGCGAAGGGTTAAAGTGATTTTGCTGTTAAACTGTGATGATTCATTCCTCTTTGAAAATCAGCGCTCAAAGAGTTGATTATTTTTGCCATGTTGTCAAATATATTAACATAATATCTTTTTTGATTCTGGTTAGTCATCAATTGATCAAAAACGTTAGCAAACGTAATCACATATTTTCGAGTAACAGTTTTAATATTGTGATTTATTTAATGCTGTTTTAGGTCTCGTCTCAGATTAATACGCTACTGTGAAATTATCGGCATTTAGATCCATCTGATGTAATTGCCCACGACTGTCATCTTGCAACCCTTATTTGTAGGCCATTAATTTAGACACAGTTGCAATTATCCAAAGTTAACTCTTCGCTTG
This sequence comes from Azorinus chamasolen, assembly GCA_963576725.1. Classification (NCBI taxonomy): domain Eukaryota; kingdom Metazoa; phylum Mollusca; class Bivalvia; order Cardiida; family Solecurtidae; genus Azorinus; species Azorinus chamasolen. The sequence goes on from OY755241.1 coordinate 57,696,441, forward strand.
CTATTCACGTCAATATACATTCCTGTAAAACGTGAAGACCAAGATGAGACAGCTCCTCTGTCTCATCATGGTCTGCACTATTTACAAGTTGATTGTGCAACCAGTACACTCCACAGCAGTGATTGCACAGCGATATGCATGTACACGGCGAAGATATATGTAATTATACTCGTACAACAGGGCACGGGTAAAGAAGGAGAAATGTATTTTAAAATTCAGCAAGCGAAGGGTTAATGCGTTTCGAAATGTGTGATAATGTCCTAGTAATTTAAGTAACTGCAGTTCGGTTTCCATTTAACATTTTCCTTCATATAAACTTTGTTTTAATACATTTGCAAACAGAGTAGACCCAGATCAGACGGCCCCTATCATAGTCTGCTCTGTTTGCTAATGGAATTTGAAAAATCTGTTTCTCTACTTTTAAATGGCTACAATGTACCACCTTCTATATATTGTGTCCATGAATATTCTGTAGGTATTGCAATTTGGAATAAACATAGAACAAGGAAAGTGTTAATTAAATGTCGAGTTAGGACGTTAATTGGTATTTGCATTTTGCATAATTATAAAGTAATGCAAGCGTTATGCGGTCGTTGCCTATTTTGCATGATGAACCTAAACATCAAAAGAGAATCTTTACGTGTATGCATTTTTTTAAGTTATACATAAAAAAAAAAATCTTTAAAAAAAGATGTCAATGTGAAATTGTCTTTTGTATTTTCTTTACTTGGCATTTCACTGGGGTCGCTTGATATTTTATTTGATTCGCTTTGTATTCGATTTTGTTCGCCTTGTGTTTGATTTTGCACGGTCTTAGATTCGCCGGATATTTGATCTGATTCGCATTGTATTCGCTTGGTGTTTGTACTTGGTTGAGTTGGTATTAAACACGTAAGTTCTGCATCAGCATATTGATTCGCATGTTACACTGAAAACAGCACGGATATCGTGTTTGTTTGTATTTTTAAAAACGAATGAAAAGTAAGTCTTCATATGATAGTTGACACCACAGGGTACCCCAAAAAAACCGGAACCCTGGATCATATGTGTATTTTTACCAATGTATTCGGACACATTAAAATGTAAATTTTTACTGTTGTAGATAAGTCATATGTGCATATGTCTCATAAATTTCTCATACAAATATACATTGGTTTTAAATATATGAGTCTTTTAATGAATGCACCTAAAATCTGTTTTAACATGATATTTATATATTGCATAGACCATGCCTGTATAATGTTAAAAACGGAGTTTTGGGTGCTTTCATTTAAATGCTGATATCTTAAAAAACAATGAATATGTTTAAATTTTAGACAATGTATGGCAAAATGTTGTCTCTACTAAGCTACATGTGTAAACTTTTAATTTAAGTAAGCAATATTGACAGAAATGGGATAACGTGCAGGTCTTTATCTCGGGTTCCGTTTTCTTTGGGACACCCTGTATTCTTAAGGGTTATAGTCAAATACCTTCGTTAAAAGCAGACTGTGGTTGAATGCAAGAAAGTAATACAGAAAGCTTCCGCTACCAAACGTCTTTAAGACCCAGACTCTTTTTACGTTAGCTTAAGAGGGATATAGCTGTAAAATGTCGCCCCGTACTTCATTCTCAGTGTTGTTATATTTTCTGGTCCTTCGGGATCATTAGTTTTGATGTTAATCGTTTTGAAAATTGAATACCGCTTAAGCCGGTGCTAGGGGACATGAGTAGTGTTGCACTTTTTATAACTACTCATGAAACTACTCAATAAAACCGAGTCTGCAATTTTCTCTTTTTTGCATTTCTACTTTTGCTTTCGAGGGATCACCCATTTTCAGATTAGATTATGTTAAACGACTAGATACGTCATTGTGTTTACCAGAGCAACAGATAACGGTGCGTACCCAAATACTAAAATCGTTAGTTCTCCACCAAACCCTATACTGTGACCACTCTTTAGAATCGTCTCTTCTTCGAGACGATTCTAAAGAGTGGTCACAGTATAGTTCGAGACGATTCTAAAGAGTGGTCACAGTATAGGGTTTGGTGGAGAAATAAAGGAGCCATTCTTGAAAATGTATAAAATTACACATGTTACTTGGACCTTTGGTTTACTCTTATCCAGCTGATCGGGACATTGTTTTAACCGTTATCATGTTAACACCAACCTCGTTTGGTTTGTGTATTTATTCTGCTAATCCCGGCGTTTTTGGAACCCATATCAATAAATTCTGAAAGTGGGAAATCTTTCGAAAGCATAAAGTAGCAATGCGAAAAGAGAAGATTGCAGACTCGATTTTATTGAGTCTGTTCATGAGTAGTAATTAAAAGTGCAACCTTACACATGCACCCTAGCGTCGGCTTAAGCAGTGTTCAATTTAAAAAAAAATAACATAAAAACTAACGATCCCGAAGGATTAGAAAATATAGCAACACTGAGAACCACGATGGAAATAAGGAAAACGCCTGTTTTCCTTTTTCGTGTTATCCTTGGTATTAATGCGCATTTCATGGCTTTTTGTTTAATGCTCCTTGTTGTTTTTGCCTTGTGATGTACACTTTTTACCGAAATAGATCTATCTAATGAAGGTGACTTTTTAACCCATGCACTGGTTAACATTTGTGCATGTAATTTGGATGTAGATGAGACACTGGGTACAAGTTTGAACTACCAGTGACCACAAATTATACAATCCTTAAACGTATGGTTATTCGATACGAAACAGCGACGGAATTACCTTGCTATAAAGATGCGAATGAGTGCGCTACAACATTAGTATGTACTATAACGTACGACATTTATTCGCGCATTATTTATGGAAAACCTCTATAAATCTCATTTTCAACCCGTCCATTTCTCATACATCTTTTGGTATAAAGCGCAACTGTTTGCCCAAAGTTGGTTCTGGTGTAATTTGGACAACATTTGATTCGAATAAGATTTAACTCACAAACACTCGTGATCCGGTACGTGTGATAGTGACAAACAGTATAGACGGAACCCTCTGATCATAGTCTGTTATGTTTGTTATACCAATCAGGGTATACACTGATAATAATACGAACCAATGCCAACATATACACTGTTTTGATATCGATACGACATCGCGAGAAAGTTTATGACAGATATCATTAATAGATCTACAAAGCAATTTGTGCATAGAAGACGCCGTGAGTATCTCGTATTCTATTTTGGACCCAACGTTTTTTAATAAATCCCCTGAACGGAGGGATTCTATAACAAACAAGAGGGCCATGATGGCCCTAAATCGCTCACCTGGTTACTATACACTTATGCATACACTGTATTTCTATGTAAAAATAAGTCAGCTTCAGATTGGGGCCAATATGAAACCAAAGGCCATAATTCTAATCTTACTAAAAGAACTTTAGATGATGCCAGGGGCGGGGCAATTTTGGTCCTGGGGTCATAATTTGAACAATCTTGGTAGAAAACCATTAGATGATACTACATACCATTTCAAAGGTCTAGGCCTTACAGTTTCGGAAAAGAATTTTTTTTAAATATTTTCCTATGAAAATCTGATAAGCCCCGGTGCGGGCCATTTTTGGTCCGGGGTCATAATTTGAACAATATTTGTAGAGGACCATTGGATGATGCTACATATTAAATATCAATGGTCTAGGACATATGGTTTCAGAGAGGAAGAATTCTAAATATTTTCCTATGAAAAACTGATAAGCCCCGGGGCGGGGCCATTTTTGGTCCGGGCATCATGATTTGAACAATCTTTGTAGAAGACCATTAGATCATGCTACATACCAAATATCAAAGATCTAGGCCTTATGGTTTCAGAGAAGAAGATTTTTAAAGATTTTCCTATGAAAAACTGATAAGCCCTGGGGCGGAGCCATTTTTGGGCCGGGTCATAATTTGAACAATCTTTGTAGAAGACCATTAGATGATGCTACATACCAAATATCAAAGATCTAGGCCTTATGGTTTCAGAGAAGAAGATTTTTAAAACAATTCCTATGAAAAACTGATAAGCCCCGGGGCGGGGCCATTTTTTATCCGGGGGTCATAATTTGAACAATCTTTGTAGAGGACTATTAGATAATGCTACATACCAAATATCAAATATCTAGGCCTTACCGTTTCAGAGAAGAAGATCTTTAAAGATTTTCCTATGAAAAACTGATAAGCCCTGGGAGGGGGCCATTTTTGGTCCGGGGTCATAATTTGAACAATCTTTGTAGAGGACCATTAGATGATGCTACATACCAAATATCAAAGATCTAGGCCTTATGGTTTCAGAGTAGAAGATGTTTAAGTAAATTGTTGACGACGCACGACGTACATACGCACGACGCACGACGACGGACGCCGGACACTGCACCCTCACAATACCTCACCTGACACTTTGTGCCAGGTGAGCTAAAAAGTGAATATTTAGAATTTGGAAGTTTATGTTGTGATAAATAGAGCATTTTCTCCTATGGAACAAATGCTTTATTTATCACCAGGTTTCAATATGATTGAATGGTGTATATGAAGCTTAAGGGCGATAGAGAACTGCATCTGCTACGATGTCTCTACAAGCATCCAAAAATGGAGCCCTCTCCTTAGGGTATGCACTGGTTACTATACTAATCAATGCTAAAGGTTGTCACTAGGACATCTTTGGGGGACGCCTCCGCCATGTAACACGAATTGGTTTTAAATGTTAATTTGGACGATATTGTCTAATAGATTATGACGGGTTAAAGAAACTATTGACTGGGTGTCAAAGAACTTGGATCTTGATGTGACACCGAGTCACTCGTTCCCTTATCTGTATCCAAGCTGTTTTCAAATGCCAGTGAGGTTGTTTATAGCCGGAGGAAATGCAAAGCAGTGATACGAATTGTCTATATAGGTTCGTCTTGAGACTATTTTAAGTGTGAAGCATTTACATAACAGGTGTTCGTCATGCTACAAGCCTATTTGGATAATATTGTACTGCATTGCGTATTTAGATCTGAAGAATATATGTTCAGATAAAGAAGCTAATAGCTGCTTAGACTCACATTCACCTTTAGATATGTTCTTGACTACGTCAGAAGTATGATTCAATAGCGTTACTCAAGGACATTGCTCATCACTTCGCTTGCTGAATTTTAAAATACATTTCTCCTTCTTTACCCGTGCCCTCTTGTATAAGTAATAGATACAGTACGAGTCTTACTACCAAAGTGTCTTCTTACAACCGTTATCAGGACAGTTTGTTCGCATGACCGAAGACGTGTCCGAGGCGTAGACGAGGACACTTGTCTGAGGTCATGCGAACAAACTGTCCTGATAACGGTTGTAAGAAGACACTTTGGTAGTTAGACGAGTACATGTATCTTACTTGTACGACAGTACGTTGTAGACTTTTAATTTTGATTAAAAATGAATATTTCACAAATGAGTACAAAATGTTTTCCCCTTGGTTCACCCAATTCAAATCCTAGGTAGATACGTTTTAACCACAAGAATCACGTGCGTACAAAAGTGTCCACTTACATCCGTTATCAGGACACTTTTTCAATAGCTTTGCTGGGGGTCTGTCGTACAATTACATATATATTCACTGTGTACAAGTATGTCGCTGTGCAATCACTGCTGTGGAGTACACTGGTTGCACAATCAACTTGTAAATAGTGCAGACCCTGATGAGACAGCTCCTTCAGGAGCTGTCTCATCTGGGTCTTCACTATTTACAGGTAGGTATATTGACGTGATTAGCAAGCAAAGGGTTGAGTCAATTAATGCTGAATATTCAAAGTGTGATGACTCATCAGTATTTAACTATCGAGTCCATTCAGTATGAAAGGCCTATTTATACAATGAACCCTCATTATATCGGCATTCGTGACATTGGTACCCTCGTTATACCGGCAGTGCGCATTACAACACAATTACCGTTAATTCTTTGCAACAACCACTGAATAAATAGGTGCAATTACAATAACACAGGTGATCGCTTAATGCAGAACACAAGAAGTGCAAAAAGCTCCCTAAGGGAGTTTTTGCACTTCTTGTGGTCTGCATTAAGCGATCACTTGTTGGTACTAGTTTAAAACTGACCATATGGTTACTTTCATATTTAAACTCGTTATAACGACAACCTCGTTATACCAGCACAATGCCTGGAAACAAACACCGCCGTTGTAATGAGGGTTCGCTGAACTAAAGACTTCGAATGCCAAACAGTGCAGACCTTCCCCAAAGGGATATTCAAGCAGCCCTATAAACTATATCGATATTGTTTGCAAATGGCAGCTAATATATCGCATTCAAAGGCTTAATACCATATAATTGTATTTGCAATACTTGTCGCATTTTAGCGATGAATAACTGACATATTTCTGAGAATAGCCGTAATAATCCCCTAAGGAAATAATAAAAAGCAATTTCAAGTAATTCCACAGAACGGCTGTTTGTAGTCGTTCCTATCGCAACGAATTAACCCTTTCTCTCATATTTATAAACGCCTTTTCACACCTTTGTAAACAGAGCAGACCCAGTTCAGACGGCCCCTACAGGAGCCGTCTGATCAGAATCTGCTTTGTTTGCTAATGAAATCATAACATAACTGATCCTGTATTTTCACCAATGCTACAACATCGTGTGTACGTATGCCATTATAAAAGTTCAGCTAATAAACATCCATGATGGCATTATTTTGTTCATGGATATTCAACAGGGAAACAGATATGCCATTCTTCGCAATGTCAAATCAAAGATCCACAGCCTGATGTTTAACCGATATATGAAAACTCGCAAGGTTAACTTACTACCGACTTATTTAAGTTTTTGATTAACTAATAACGAAATGACACAAACAGTTTGGATCCTGAATAGACGCCGTGTTATTCAGTATCTTATTTTAACCCTTCTCTTGCTATTCACGTCAATATACCTACCTGTAAATAGTGAAGACCCAGATGAGACAGCTCCTGCAGGAGTTGTCTCATCAGGGTCTGCACTATTTACATGTTGATTGTTCAACCAGTACACCCAACAGCAGTGATTGCACATAGAAATAATTGTAGACAGTGAAGATATCTGTAATTATACCACAGGGCATGGGTAAAGAAGAAGAAATGCATTTTAGAATTCAGCAAGAGAAGGGTTTATCCGAACTCAGTCAAGTCGCGTCTGGTGGGATAGGAAGGAAATCTAAAGAGGTTGACTGTAAGACAATTGGCGTTCTTCCAACATGAGGAAATGTCTATATTTAGAAGACTTAAACGTTCAGCATTTCAACCTTAGGCAATTTGCGGATGTCGAGGATAGTCTACATAGGTTGACGGTAAGACGATTTACTTTCTTCCAACTTGACAGAACCTCTATATTTAGGAGACTTAGATGTTAAGTATTTAACCTCAGGCAATACACGAAGTTCGTAAGACCTCGCTAATCCAAAATTTCAGAAATAAAAGAAGAATTGAAATTGTTGTATTGTGATTAACCCATTACCTTATGGGCTATATTTAGATACAACCTCTTTGAATAAATCTACCGAAAAGGAACATTAACTAGATAATAGGAACATTTTAGAATTTTGCAGTTTGAAACCATTGTGATAAATAGAGCATTTGCTCCTTTTACAGAGTCGTCAAAAGTCGTCAATATGAGGGAATGGGTTAATGCAGGATAAAAGCAGAAAACTCACTTTGGGGTTGCTGCACGACTTACATCCGATACTAAGCTGTCATCGATTTTAAATCCTTTTTATGTCCGATATACACTTGCAATTGAACGCCTATGCAAACAGAGTAGACCCAGATAAACGGCTTCTCCAGGTGTCATCTGATGAGGGTCTGTTTTGTTTGCTTATGAAAATAACTCCTTTAGGAGTTTACTGTATTACTTCCAACCTGCATTAACCTGCCACCCAGAGCTACAGATAACGGTGCGTATACCCTAATACTCAAATCGTCATTTCTCCACCAAACCCTATATTGTGACCACTCTTTAGAATCGTCTCGAAGATTGGTCACAGTGTAGGGTTTGGTGGAGAAATAAAGAAGTTATTCCTGAAATTGATTTAATTTACGCATCTTATCTAGAGCTCATGCCACCTGTCTAAAATATGCATTAATGCTATTTTTAACGTCCGGTCTAGAGCGGTTTTACTGTATATAATGTACACCATTCTTATTGACATTGCATTTACAAAACGTGTGCAAGTATTATCGGGATTCTGGTGTTTCAGAGATCTGCTCATACATTGGATATATAGTTTAGCACGACCTTAAGACAGAGGTCCAGATGAGATGCGTAAATTTTAACATTTTCAACAATACTCCCTTTACAGCATAGCCTTACTATTCCGAATGTTTAGTCAAAACGACTGAGTTTCGGTTTAGTAGGTGACTGCTTAAAGTGGTAGTCTCTACTTGCAACCCTTTTTAAATGCATTAACCCATTTGCGCTAAGTGGATTGTTCCATGTTTATATAATGGATTAGTCCATTTTTTATCTAAGGGGTGCCTGGCCTAAATTTTCAATTTCGTTTTGTTTCATATTGAAATTCCTATCAGCAAACAGTGTAGACTATGATTAGACGCCGCGTTATGCGGCGTCTGATCAGAGTCTACACTGTTTGCCTACTTCCCATACATGGGATCGTCGGAGCAAATGGGTTAAGATAAATAAATCATTTCTTCATATTCAGAAAAGAAGTATATCACACTATAAGCAATCGAATGAATGCTGAAGACGGCAAGACGTTCATGTGTTGGATATCGAATAGCCGATATTATTCGTCAATTTACGAATTCGTATCATTATACCGGTATATTGGCGTTGCTTAACTGTTAGATATTTTGTTGTACAACAAACAACTATACGTACAGATGAACACGGTTTATAATGTATTACAGGGACATTTGTCGATATACGTTCAAATTGATAGTCTTCATAATAATGGTTGAACATACCACATACCAAGTTTTATGATGTTACTAAAATATGCATTTATCGTAGCGGCTATCACTGTAATGCAGGATGATAGTCATACAGAAAACTCATAGACATGGGATCAGCGAGGTTGTACTTCTATGGAATAATGGTAAATGTCTTGCTGAAAGCTCATAAATGTCAGATTAGCTAGGTTTTACATGTACCGTTTATGGAATAATGGTGAATAATAAATGTATCGATATAAGTCAGACAAAGCAAAAACCTGTATTGCTTACAGACTAAGTGCGTTTTAAAGACAGACATGTCAAACAATGATAATATATTTTCTAAATTTTTTTCGGATTCATATAAAGTTCAACCTTTAGCCTGCTCTGGGCGGATGAGTGTATACCTATGCTAACAGTTTGGATCCAGATGAGACGCCGAGTAACTCGGCGTCTCACCAGGATCCAAACTGTTTGGCACCCTGATTGCATATTGGTAGACAAATTGATTATAGCTTGAGTTTTGAAAATGCAGTAGGTAAAACTGCTGTAAAAATAATTTGCTCAGTAGGCTAAAGGTTAAGAGTATCATGCTTTCAAATGCCATTTACTCTTAAATAATCTTCAATTACCCCGTGTTGCGTGGCCATACTTTACACGGTGAGTGCGAGACAGTCATGCACTGTCATTTGCAAACAGTGTAGACGCTGTTCAGAGGAATCCTAAAGAAACCCTGTGATCTGGGTATGCACTGTTTGTCATTCGAAATCCCCTATGAAAAGTTAAGTCTTTCATACTGATAGGTTATCACTAATGGCCAATTACATTCAGCCTTGGACGGACGGAACTAATTCAGCATCACCATTGTTGCGGGTAGTCTGATGAAAACAAACTCCACAAGTGGATATACTTTCTATAATGCAATGTGTATAAACTATTGAATTTAATCCTTTAAATGCTCATTTTCATAGCAGAATAGCCCGCCAGTGTTTTACTATAGATTCCACATAAAATAAAAAAGGCTTCAACATGTTACAGGATTTTGAATTACAAATAGTGCAGAATAAGGGCTCCTCTTGGAAACCTTCATCTGCGTCTACACTGTTTACAAATGCAATTGCACGCGTGTCCTGCATTCAAAAGGCTGGAGGCTATATACTATTTCATGTCAAGAACGGTCACCGTGCATTTTACACCATATTTCTATAAATAATTTAAGCATACATGTAAAAGCCAAGAAATCGCCTTTGGTAGGACGTATATTCAATTATGTGAGTTATGTAAATATTAAATCCCGTGTTCCGCGTTACATATTACACAACCTGTGCAGGGTTATATTTCGTGCTGATTAATTGTGTCTGCGAAAGGGGCTTATTCCCTTGCCTTGCCTAAATCTTGCTCGTAAGCAGACAATTTATCACGATCAGATTTTCGGGAACGGGTTTGGAAAAGCATCGTCATACTGCTCGCAAAATCAATATGGGGTGATATAAACGTACTTGGGCGCCTTAACCCTTTACTTCATGAACAATTATGCAAGAAATAGACATCATCAATACTGATTAGATAAATTGTTATAATAGACCATGGACACATGAATTTTTGAAGATGATAGAGACTGTAGAATCATATCTATACTGTAAAACCCCGCTAATGCGACTACCTAAAAAAGGTATAATTATGTGTGCTAGATGCAAGTGGTAGCTTAATGCAGGACAAAAGTAATGCAGAAAACTCCTGGAGGAGCTTTCTGCATTACTTTTGCCCTGCATTAAGGAACCACCTGCTTATAAAGACACCCATGTTTATTCATTAAGTGGTCGCATTAGAGGGGTTCTACTGTATACAGTAAAACCCCGCTAATGCGACCACCTAAAGAGGTGTAATTTTGGGTGCTAAATGCAGGTGGTAGCTTAATTCAGGACTAGAGGAGCTTTCTGCGTTACTTTTGTCCTGCATTAAGCAGCCACCTGCTTATAAAGACACGCATGTTTATTCATTAAGTGGTCGCATTAGAGGAGTTCTACTAAGCAAACAGAGCAGGTCCTGATCAGACGATTCATATAGGAGCCGTCTGATCTGGATCTACTCTGTTTGCAATGGTGTTTGCAACGGCGTAGAATGGCATAATTAAGGTAAATGGTAAAAAGTAAAAGGAACACGTGCAAACAGTACTAACTGAAGCCAGAAAACAGCTGAAGGAATTCTCAGTTTACATCTGCAGTACTTGCTTCACAAATATTGTCAAGTTATGTTATGATTTCATTAGCAAAAAGAATGTTGGTACAAACGCCACTGAAGTCGAAAATATTATACAAACATACAAAATACATGTGTGGACGAGCCAACTAACAAAACAAGGTTTAAAGAGGAAGTCCCTACAGTACAGTGAATAATATTATAAAACGGACGTCCTAACCTCACACTTATCTCAAAGTCACCCTAGTTTAAGAAACAAACTGACACGGTTGTTGGTTCGAACTAACGATGATATCTGTTGTACGAAGTGAGCCTCTTTATTGCTGTTCACTAGAATGTGTGCTAAGTTCAGCTATCCGAGTGGTAACGAGCGTCGTAAAATTAACCCTTTCCTCCATAGGCTATTTTTAGACCCAACCTCCTTGAATGAATCTACCCAAAAAGAGCGTGTACTAGAGAAAAGTAAACTTTAAGAATTTTGTAGTTTGAAACCATTGTGATAAATAGAGCAAATGCTCTATTTATCACAATGGTTTCAATAAATGGTTATTACAGAGGCGTAGAAAGGCGTATTTATGGAGGAAAGGGTTAAGATTTACGATAAGTGTAATCGTACGATCTCTAGGTAAAAGGTCGCCCATGTGAGGGTAGAGGTACCTATTACTTGAAGCATGTACTTGCAAAATGAGATTCGGATGTGTTAACCCTTAACCCATTTCCACGCTTTTCAAACTGTGTAGGTCAAGATGAGACGGCATGTTTAGGAACCGACAGTGCTCAATGTGCTCATGAAATGACATATGTCAAATTCTACAGTTTCTGCTATGGCCAAATAATTAATATGTTCTTATACCATTGTAAAACTAATCCCGTTTTAACCCCCCATTGACTATTGTCATTGACCGTTCCAAGGCGGTACTTCCGTCTTACTGATTTTTTGTCTTGATGCTGTTCGGGCGGATATGTCTTTTGTATATCCTGCATGACTCATTCATGTACTTCAAGTACTAAACTTGCATGGTGTTACTAAACCTTACATGACCATTCATAAGGAAAATGCTTAACATACTGCAATGCACGGCTATCATGTGCATTATCACATGCATATACAATAGAACTTCGAAATTCAAACTTCAAGGGACCATACAAATAACTTCGAGATAACTGAGGTCCGAGTCATCTGATTTCTAATCGGAATAGTTTGGCAAGTTCGCGGCGTCATGCTGGTCTACGGTAAAGCTGAGAGCTCGTGTAGCAGCTTTCAGTATTATTTTCGACTTGCATTAAACTGTCACATATGTTTCTCGATATGCACAGTGACCAACGTTACAAACAATTTTGCTTTGAGATGAGATTCGGAGTAACTCTGCATCCCATTAGAATTCGAACTGATCAATACCGTGCCTATTGTTGTCGAAACAAGTGGACCATGGTGACCCTGTATCGCTCACACGGTTGTTATATACTGTGAACAATTACCATAATAGTTCAAGCCAATGCTCTTGCAAACGATGACTTAGAATTTTAGCTACATATGGCCTACTTTTACATCTTAGAACCATATAATAAATATGATAGAAGATCATCTAAGAATAATTACTATGAGGTTTGATTATTGTCTAGAAAAATACGAGCTATTGTCGTATCTTAGTCGTGCGCGTTGTCGTTGTCGTCGTTGCCGTCCGGAAATCTTAACGTTGGCTATGACATTTTTACTACATTTCATTTTATGCAAATCTTACACACTAGTTCACCGTCACAAGGGTTCATTCTGGTCAAGGACCATTACTCTGAACGACGTTTACAAAACGTTTCTCCTAAGTTTATTCAGGAAATACAATTTTAATATCTATGTCATTTTAAAACCGTCATTAGCAGGGATCTCATGTTTCATATGTACATTGCTTGTGGCAAAGGCCTTCCATCCGTTTACATTTATGCATTGTGTTATTGACATTTGAACTTTGAACTATATTTCTTACCTTTAATACAAAACTTTAACGTTGGCTATTGTTTTGAATCCTATGCACACTTGTTCATCGTCTTTAGGGCTAAATCCTACAAAAGGCCACAACTCTGTTATGCATTTTCACTAATATATACCCCTTTATGGACTAAACAAAGGGTATACAATCGCACAGACAAGTCTTTGCACCGGCATGCAGTGCTCTTGTTACGATTCATACTAACACAGGTTTTGTTTGGCCATTGCAAAAATTAGTTATTCCATAAACCAATGGCACACACACCGACCTAGGTCTGTTCTTTGTAAAGGCACCAAAAGGCTTCTTTGGCGGGTAACACTAAAGTACTGCCGCATAGGGAAGATACTCTCGCTGACATTTGTTATGGTAAATATAGGTCTAGATAAGATGCATAAATATAAACATTTTCTAGAGTATCGCCTTTATTTCTCCACCAAACAATATGCTGTGAACACTCTTTAGAATCGTCTCAAAGAGACGATTCTAAAGAGTATTCACAGTATAAGGTTTGGTGGAGCAATGACAATTTTAGTATTTCGATACGCTCATTTATCTGTAGATATGGGTAAATGAATAATCGAGTACATACGCCAGTGAAGTTATCTTCGGCACCCAAGCTTGAAATGTATCTAGTTCACTGTTCGGCTTTACTTATTAATCCTACAAACTTGCAAATTGTGTAGACTCAGATAAAACAGTTATAGAGCTGAATGGGCTATACGACTAGGTGCTGCTCTGATTGCTTAATACAAATTAAATATTTGATTCTCTCTTTTTGCAATGGAAATTCCCTTATGGTATAGTTAAATGCAATAACTAAATGAATTTATATTCATAATAGGCATAACCTATCATAGATACTCACTAAGTGAAATATTAATTGCCTTGGTCTTTACAAAGGTATAATTTGATCATTTATATTGCAAACATTGCATTGCCATTGCCCTGGCTTTGTGGTGTTCTATGTACGTTTGCATCCTTTACTCAGTCAGACTGACATAAATGCAACAAACCAGAGTAATTCATTAACACAACATTGGATGCACATTGGATGGGTGAGTGAGTTGGGTTTTTTCGGTACTGTAACACTAATATAAGTTATATGAAAAGCAACATTTTAGTCAATGGAAGATGCCTATTTGTTTTTGGAAGGTGATTTAACACAATCTCGTATGTCATTCAGGCATGGAGTAATTTGTAAATGTATATAATTCTCTATTTACCTGTTTATTATAACACAATTAGCAGTTGTGCGTATTTGGCAATTTGACTTAGCCTTTTACTTCATATAAGCACATTTTCACGCATTTACTAGCAGGGTAGACCAAGATCAGTCGGCTTCTATAGAAACCATCTGATCAGGGTCTGTTCTGTTTGCTTTTGACATGACCTAGATTTGATCATCCAGTTTTTGTCAAAGCAAAATAATTCCGTTGACAAGTTGACATTATAACATTCGGCTAATAAATATGCATGATGTTTTTATCAAAATAAAATTTCAACAGGAAAAGGGTTAACTTAATACGTTAACCCTTTCGGCACCAAATTTCTAATTGTCGTCTGCAATCCAAGTTTGTTAAATCATTCAGTAAAATAAGGAAATGAGATAAATAAATGCAAATTTCAAAGAAATAAAGCACATATATAGAGATTGAGACAAATAGTGAAGTCCCTGATCAGACGCCGCCTTGAAAAGGCGGCGTCTGATCTGGGACTGCACTATTTGTCGTGGTGCATTTATGCGACTGCGGCGGTAAAAGGGTTAACCCGTATTTATTTATATACACTGTCTGACATTATCAAACATTTTAAATGCTGAATTGTCGAATGGATAACGGTTCATGTTTACCTTTAATATTCAGACGTGAACTGGGCCCAACACGGCGTCCTCTGATAGGGGGCTCCTCTAGGAGTCCTTTCATCTGGGTCTACATTGTGTGCCAAGGGCTTTAGTGCCACGTTTTCCTTCGTTTAAAGGATCATGTGACGCTTTTCCATAGGAGTATGTACAATACTTACTTGATGACATATCGGTTGTAGAAAAGTCTTCTCTCAAAGAGTAAGTGTTTCATTTTCATTTAAATAAACAGAGTTTGTATGCAACAATTTTATTTGTGTTTGTTTATCTCTTCAACCTTCAGAATAATTTTAGGATATATCTACATTGACAAGACAAACTGGCATTTCTTGTGAAAACAACATGTTTGCGTTTGTTATGCCAAATGTGTGTACAGGAACGGAACCGCTTTAGACCACTTTGGAAGTTGTGGTTGAATATGTTGAAAGCCTATTTGCATTCACCCTTTACCTCATACAAACGCCGTTTTACGCAATTGCAAACAGAGTAGACCCAGATCAGACAGCTCCTATAGGATCTGTCTGATCAGGGTCTGCTCTGTTTGCTAGTGGAATTTGATAGATCTGTTTCTTTACTTTCTAAAATGGTTGCAACGTTCCAACTTCGATTCTACATATTTCTTTATATTACAATTGTAACCATGCATATTCAGTAGGTATTAAATTTTGGAATAAAAATAGAACCGGGTAAAGGCGATTCCGATGGGTTTGTGAGTCCTGCCTAAGAATGACAGACTGTTCAATGACTGTCACATAACTGTATTGTGAATGTATGGAGTGATTCGATTAATGGTGTGAGCCGCATAGTAAGGGGATACATATATAAATAACTGATATGCAGTCAGTTTTAGGAAACAACCTTGACAGCAAATCTAATCACATAAATGTTTTATTGAGTTTGATACCCTCTAATGCACAGCCGTCTATAACCTTAACCCTTCGCTTGCTGAATTTTAAAATACATTTCTCCTTCTTTACTCATGCCCTGTTATATAATTACATATACCTTCACTGTCTACAAGTATTTCGCTGTGCAATCACTGCTGTGGAGTGCACTGGTTTCACAATCAACTTGTAAATAGTGAAGACCCTGATGAGACAGCTCCTGCAGGAGCTGTCTCATCTGGGTCTTCACTATTTACAGGTAGGTATATTGACGTGATTAGCAAGCGAAGGGTTAAAATACTTTTAGCGCATGCAATATATTCAATATATTCTCAGTGTTGTTATATTTTCTGATCATTCGAGATAATTATTTTCTATGTTATTAGTTTTACAATGGAATACTGCTTAACCCTTTCCCTCATATTGACGACTTTTGACGACAATGGTTTCAAACTACAAAATTCTAAAATTTTCCTTTTCTCTAGTTAATGCTCCTTTTCGGTAGATTTGTTCAAAGAGGTTGTATCTAAAAATAGCCTATGAGGTAATGGGTTAAGTCGGTGCTAAGGTTGTAAGTAGTGTTGCACTTTTAATTACTACTCATGAACATATTTGATAAAGCCGAGTCCGCAATTTTCTCTTTTGGCATTGATACTGTTTTGCTTTTGAAGGACCTCCCACTTTCAGAATATTTACTACAGAAAAACAAGACAAATACTCCTGAGGTGTACACAGCCGATGTTCAACATCGGAAGCCATATAAGACCAGTATTTAGACCCTTTTCCAATCAATATACAACAATATAGGGATTAATAAAAGCATGGCATGTGTTATGTTTTAACATACATTGCTGCTGTTATATAATAGCTCGTAATACGGGTCCGTATGTTCGTAAGACAAGAGCAACAGATAAAAGTGCGTACGCAAGTGCTTAAATTGTCATTTCGCCACCAAACCCTATGTTGTGACCACTCTTTAGAATCTTACATCTCGCCCATCTTCATACTAAACACGACCTGACTGGAATTTGCAAACAGTTTTGACCTAGATGAGACGCAAAGTATATCGGTGCCTGATCGGAGCTTCAACGAATCGGATGTTATGGCTTGACAAAAATTGCAATATTCAATTTCACATTTTTGATTTGATATTTTTTTATCCAATATTTTCTTTTCTCATTCGATGTTTGAACATTTTTCATTTGATTATGTTTTTTCATTTGATGTTTCGAAATAAAATTCATTCGACAATTTGCCTCGTGGGATAGGCTACTAGATGGAGTTGTAAGCTCGGATTTCATTGGACGAACAAATCACTCAGCTTCGGAATGGCCTGGTTAGATCTTTAACACGGATGCGTATTGACAAAAGAGCATAATTCAGCTCCATCTAGTAGCCTATTCCATGGGGCAAATTATCGAATTAATGTTTTTCGCAATATCAAATGAAAAGAAAATTATCAAATGAAAATGTTAAAACATCGAATGAGAAAAATAAAATATTGGATAAAAACCATTATCAAATGAAAAATGTGAAATTGAATATTGCAAAGTTTGTCACGCCACAGAATGCAAGAGCATATTGTAACTATCAGAATTTAATCAGATTTGATTTTATTTAGCATGATGAGAATTCATATAACGAGCTGTTGGTCTTTTTCTCTCTACATATATATATATGATATATGTGGTACCAGTAATTATTTGTCTTCCTGTCTAGACCTTTCTGAGGTTTTAGATATTAATTTGTCACTCGCTTTGTTATTAACAGATATTGAGATACGTGGATAAACTCTCCAATAGAAGTATTGTCTCCCCCCCAAGATGTCTACTAAGTATTGAAGTACAGCAGTAATAACGTTAATCACAGCATTCTAATAAATAATTCAAATACATTGAGACGCCCTTACCATCCGATGATGGTAATAGGAAGTAGTATCGCTATTTGGCTACAGTAGAATCACTCTAATGCGACCACTTAATGAATAAACATATCTGTCTTTATAAGAGTATGGTTGCTTAATGCAGGATGAAAGTTATGCAGAAAGCTTTCTGCATAACTTTTGCCCTGCATTAAGATACCACCCGCCTCTGCCACTGTGAATTATTCCCCTTTTTGCTGGTCGCATTAGAGGGGTTTACTTATATGTTCAATATGTGGATACTATTAGTTACACGGAAATTTTGCAGGGTGTACGGGCTGGTATGACCGGGTTAGATCCCGTATTTCCTGAGGCGTTACCCGTCAGAGATCCGAATTACCTAATTTAGAAACGAACAACTCTTATTTGTGCTGACATAAGATCTCTAATTATATGACGACATGACAAGGAAAACATGACACAGAGCAAATACGACGTTGTCTCAGAGCAGTTCCGAAAGAGGAATTCAAACTTCACTTGTAAACATTTGAGTTTAAACGATTACACGTTGTACTGAGAAGTTGATAGTGTCAAATTGAGGAACGTATGAGGAACAGTTTATTTGGTCGTAATCTGTCCAGAATTAATGGAGTAAGGACGATATGAAATTTCAAATCGACGCTAAAAACAAAAACAAAACGAATAACGTCACGCGTCAAATTTGAATTCCCTATTCTCCGTGAAAGCCGCCGAATACGGTTCTGTACACCCCGACAGTTTTTGGCAAACTGACCAATCAAATTCCAAGGATTTACTCTGACTGGTAATAAATGCATATGTGAACCTGTACACTACTTGTAGATACGTGCCTTCCATTGACAAGCATACCGTGAACATTTATGCAAACTGTGAATACGTGCATTCGTCGACGAATTCACTTCATACCGTGAATATTTATATAACCTGTGGATATCTGCATTCGCGGACGAATTCACTACATACCGTGAAAATTTTATACCACCTTTGGATACGTGCCTTTCGTCGACGAACGCACTACATATTGTGAACAGGAATACAACCTGTGAATGCGTGCATTCGTCGACGAATTCACTACATACCGTGAACATTTGATACAACCTTTGGATACGAACCTTTCATCGACGAATTCACAACATATTGTGAACTGTGAATGCGTGCATTCGTCAACGAATTCACTCGATACCGCGAACCTGTATATAACCTGTAGATACATACATTTCATTGACGAGTTCACTCGATACCGCAAGCCTGTTTACAGTCTAGTAGATTATTATTCACGTGCATGTTTACTTCTGAAATAGAATTGCCCAATTGCGAAACAATTTTGATCCTGATAATACACCAAGTCGGTGTCTAGTCGGGATCCACCGTTCAGAGTCGTACCCCAATCTTAACCCTTATCCTGCCGGAACAATATGTCTGCTTAACCCATTTCATCAAAAGCTATTTTAGAACCAACCTCTTTGAATAAATCTACCGAAAAGGAGGATTTAATAGAGAAAAGGAAAATGTTAGAATTTTGTAGTATTGAAACCATTGTGATAAATAGAACTTTTGCTCCTATAGAGAAACTGTTCTATTTATCACAATGGTTTCAAGAAGTGACTGTTACAGCGGCGCAGAAATGCGTATTTATGGAGTAAATGGTTAAACCTTGATATGCAGCATGTTTTACTTACTTGCAATTGGTTGAAGCATTCTGATTGAGTGACAAACAGCTTGGATCCCGATGCGACGCCGAGTGACTCGGCATCTTATCTGGATCCAGGCTGTTTGCTGATGACAACTAGGTCGCGAATGACAGGATAAGGGTTAATTTCATTTGATGATATGTGTCTGCTGTGTGTTGCTTAAGTAACCCGTGTCACAGTAATTGCGAAAAGGCAAAGCATACGTGAACTGCGTTCAAAGTTCGCCAGACGATAATGCTACGCGGCGAAGGAGTTAATCTTCTTTGAGATCCGAATCACATCTTATCTTTAGCGATAAATGGGTGTCTATCGTGCAGCAAATTCAGGAGAAAAAGATTAAATATGTCCCCGTAGGGAATTTGTAAAGTCTGAGAGATGTCTCTACGCGCAATATTTAAAATATGTCCAAGAAAAAAAGCACTGAACCATTTAACAACTTAGCACATTGAATCAAATATTAAAATTTTCATTTCTCAACCAAAACCCTATACTGTGACCATTCTTTAGAATCGTCTCGAAGAGACGATTCTAAAGAGTGGTCACAGTATAGGTTTTGGTGGCGAAATAAAGCAGATATTCTTGTAAATGTTTAACTGTACGTCCAAACGAACACATAGGGTGTGATAATAACAACGAACCATTTCGCAGCTTAGCACATTGAATCAGCGTCAGTCAGGAAATACTCTTTAATTACTTTGGTATTTCCTGTAAGACACGCTCGTAATCATTCCTCATGAGACGTGAACTTTTTCGGCGTCTCATCTACAATAGTGAATGAAACATGTCATAAACATCCATTTAAAGGAATCTTAATTTTATTCTGTGTCATTTAATCCATTCCCTCATATTGACGCATTTTGACGCCTCTGTAAAAGCCACTTTCTGAAACTCCAAAGGAGCAAATGCTCTATTTATTACAATGGTTTCAAAACTAGACAATTCTAAAATTTCCATTTTCTCTAATTACTTCTCGTTTTCGGTAGATTTGTCAAATAGGTTGGGTCTAAAACTAGCCTATGAGGTAAAGAGTAGACGGAAATTTGATGCAGAGCAGAAGTAAATACAGAATGCTCCAAAGAAGCAGTTTTCATTTCACTAACGCTATGGCTATAAGTAACTAAGTTAACCCAATTCCTCCTAGACTAGTTTTAGCTCCAACCTCTTTGAAAAAAATATTTCGAAAAGGAGCATTAACCATAGAAACCCATTTTAGAATCGTGTAGATTTGAAACCATTGTGATAAATAGAGCATTTGCTCCTATGGAGCAAATGCTCTATTTATCACTTTGGTTTCAATCATGACTTTTACAGAGGCGTCAAAGGTGTCAGTAGGAGAGAATGAGCAAACCATCGTTTGTGAGCAAACACAATCTGCCAATTAGATGCTTGAGAAGAATTTCAGACTCAATCAAACCGTTTAATATCATCAGAACACGTGCTTGAATAGACGATCTTGTTTGTTGCAGGGTTGGAGCATGGCCATTACTCTCATCTGTGATTTCATTATACGCCCGAAAACTTGTTTGAGATGGTATACTGGAATCACCTTGTCCCGTGGTTGGTCGGTCACTCGAGCGGTTGGCCTGTCGGTCGGTCTATGCGTCCGTCCACATTTGAACATGGGTGGCTTGGGTCGCGAAATCCTCCTTCAGTGTTAAAGTAACCTCCAATAGTAGATGTGCAAGACGTTTTTTATGTGTTTACTGCGGAGCATTGCAGAATTATCTCCCTTTTTGTCATTTTGCTTGAAACACGGGTATTTGATTTGCGATCAACGCTGCTTTGTGGGAGTATTTTATCACCTTTAGTGATAGTTCTAGTTTACTTTGTAACCGTTTTGTAATGTACAGCG
Organism: Azorinus chamasolen; assembly: GCA_963576725.1. NCBI lineage: Eukaryota > Metazoa > Mollusca > Bivalvia > Cardiida > Solecurtidae > Azorinus > Azorinus chamasolen. The sequence continues at coordinate 57,717,693 of OY755241.1, forward strand.
TAGGTCTATGACCCAAGCTTGCAACTGATATTGAAAAAAATTGTATGCCTTGTTTATATATTGTAAGTTCACCTAAGCGACCACCTCATTTATAAACATAGCGGTGTATAAAACCAAGCGATTGCTTAACTCTTTCCTTCATATAAACCTGTTTTCACACATCTGCTGACAGAGTAAACCTAGATCAGAAAGCTCCTATAGCAACCGTCTGATCAGGGTCTGCTCTGTTTGCTTATGGAATCTGATAGACCTGTATCTTTAGTTCCTAACACTGCTACAATGTTGTATCTTCCGTAGAATTTAAAACTATTTTGTCCATGATTATTCTGTATTGGAATTTGGAATTACCTTGGAACAGGGAAAGGGTTAAGTCCATAATAACGTTTTGTAAAAGGCTCCTTCATCAGATCTCTGTATAATTTTTAGTACTAATGGTAAGCCATCATTGTAATCCTTACCTTCATAATATGTTCATTAGGGAAAGAGGTAAGACAGCAGACATTTACTTCTTGTCAGTAGTTGTTCAGAAAGACATGACTGTAGTACGTTGCGTTTGTAGTACGATATTTGTAGTACGATGTTTGTAGTACGATGTTTGTAGTACGACGTTTTAGCACGATGTTTGTAGTACAAAGTTTGTAATACGATGTTTGTAGCGCGACAATTGTAGTACGATGGTATTTGCACAATTTTGTAGTACGACGTTTGTAGTGCAATATTTGTTGTACGATGTTCGTAGTACGGTATTTGTAATACGACGTTTGTAGTACGGTGTTTGTAATACGATATTTTTGTACGATGTTTCTAGCTCGATGTTTGTGTCAGACATCATAATCAGTCTATTGATTTAAACTCAAATTCAGAATTTACGACAAAAATATGACGATCTCTGATGACAAAGCAAGAGATAATAACATAAAAAAAAAGTTGGACGGGGGTTTTGATTTCCTGACAATGTCAGACTATATCTTGAGAAACATCAAACATTTGTAAGGCTGTATAATAAAGCTCTTTTCTTTTTGCTATGATTTTCTATTGAAAACTTTCTCTGTAATTTGGTATTGGAATGAAGACAAACACAGCTTCGTTTTTGCGTCAATTAGCCTACCCACGTAATTTTCAGTAATCATCTTACCCGTTAGCCTGCTGGTAAAATTTGCTTGCCGACATTATTTGCATTTTCAAACAAGAGGACCATTTTGGTCCTGTATCACTCACCTGACTAATAGACCAACTGGTCTAAATCGGAATCAGTTTCAAAACATTGATAAAGGATCAGCTAAAACTATGTTCTATTCTCGCATATTGACGCCTTTTGATGCCTTTTTTAAAAGTCATTTTTTGAAACCATTGTTATAAATAGAGCGTTTGCTACATAGGAGCAAATGCTCTATTTATCATAATGGTTTCAACGCTGCAAAAATCTAAAAACAATTCCTTTCCTCTAGTTAATGTTCCTTTTTGGTATTCAAAGAGCTAGAATCTAAAAATAGCCTATGAGGTAATGGATTAAAGAAATTGTCAGTTAAAACGGTGCTAATTTCCTGTGATCTAATTTGAACGATTATTAAATTCTGATAGAGGGTCACATGCAAATTGATATCATTCATCTGACATTAAGAGACAATTCTGAATTATATCAGTGGTTTAGGAAAAATCGTTTGAAGAACTTTTTAAGCTGTCGTATTAGAGCTATTTATGCAAAGGACCGAGATTGGTCTTAAAGTTTTGATAAAGAATCGCCTCAATTATTCTGGTGAACTTTTGTGAAAAGTCATTCAGTTGTTAAAAGGTTATGGCATTTTAAATAGTGCTAATTATGTCTCCCCCCATATTTATATGGGGGAGACATATTGTTTTTGTGAGAGTTGTCTGTCTGTCCGTCTGTCCGTCCGTCTGTCCGTCTGTCCGTCTGTCTGTCACACTTTTTGTCCGGACGATAACTTCAATATGCCTGATGCCAGTTGATTGAAACTTCATATATGGAAAGAGCATAATGAGAGGAAGTGTCATGCACAAGGTCCATAACTTTGGCTTCACTAATATTGGAGTTATTGCCCTTTGTAAAAAAAATCACACTTTTTTGTCCGGACGATAACTCCTATATGGCTCATGCCAGTGGATTGAAACTTCATATATGGAAAGATCATAACGAGAGGAAGTGTCATGCACAAGGTCCATAACTCTGGCTTCACTAATATTGGAGTTATTGCCCTTTGTAAAAAATATCATAATTTTTTGTCCGGACAATAACTTCAATATGCCTGATGCCAGTTGATTGAAACTTCATATATGGAAAGAGCATGATGAGAGGAAGTGTCATGCAGAAGGTACATAACTCTGGCTTCACTAATATAGGAGTTATTGCCCTTTGTAAAAAAATCACACTTTTTTGTCCGGACGATAACTTCTATATGGCTCATGCCATTGGATTAAAACTTCATATATGGAAAGATCATAACGAGAGGAAGTGTCATGCACAAGGTCCATAACTCTGGCTTCACTAATATTGGAGTTATTGCCCTTTGTAAAAAATCACAATTGTTTGTCCGGATGATTACTCCTATGTGACACATGCCATTGGAGTGAAACTTCATACATGGAATGATCATGATAAGAGAAAGTGTCATGCATAAGATCTATAACTCGAGCTTCAATAAATTTAGAGTTATTGCCCGTTGTACATTTGTTTAATTCTTTCTTGTCCGGACGATAACTCCTACATGGCTCTTGCCATCGTATTGAAACTTCATGCATGGAAAGAGCATGATGAGAGAAAGTGTCATGAACAAGGGCCATAATTCTGGCTTCAATACTTTTGGAGTTATTGCCCTTTGTTACATTTTTTGGCCGATCAATAACTCCTGTTCGACTGATGCTATTGGAATGACATTTTATTTTTGGAAAGAGCATGTTGAAAGTAAGTGTCATGCACAAGGGCCATAAATCTGGTATCAGTATTTTTGGAGTTATTAGCTGTTATCATTTTCTTCTTGAAAAATGTAGTGTGGAAAACGCATAATGAGGGGAAGTATCATTCATCAAGACCATAACATTTTTAGTGATTTCCCTTTACATATTATTTTTATTAGAGGGGAGACATCCGTTTTTGTGACAAAAACCTCTAGTTAATATCTATTTTAGTTCGTGAGCTACTTTTACAACGGCTGTATATAACATTGATTGAGGATCACCTGAGGATTATTCGTGTGAACATTTTGTGAAAATCCATCAAGTTGTTTGAAATAAACCCCTTAAATCATTCCATCGTATGCTAGTTTTAGACCCAACCTATAAAATCTATCGAAAAAAGAGAATTTACTAGAAAAAAAGAGAAATGTTTACAATGGTGTGTTTTTTAAACCATTGTGATAAATAGAACATTTGCTCCTACGGAGCAATTGTTCTATTTATCACAATGGTTTCACACAGTGACTTTTACAGAGGGGCCAAAAGGTGTCAATATGGGGGAATCGGTTAAAGACTTGTTTCTTTAAAATCTATTATCAGTTTTAGAGAGCTATCCAATGGAATTTTTTATATAACTCTGATGGTGGGTCATCTAAAGTTATTTTTTGTGAAATTTTGTGGATGTTCATTTAGTGGATCAGGAGGGCGTGTCATATTAAAAATTGATCGTTAAAATCAAATTTAGTCTTCGTGACCTTTTAACCCCGAGGCTCTGAATGGTATATATACAAATCATTTAGAAGGTCACTAACAGATCATTCTTTTGACTTTTGGTTAAATTCCAGTAAGTGATGCAGATGTTGGTTAAGGAAATGTTTGTTTAAGATCTCTCTTTAACTCCGACAACCTATTTAATTGATGAAGCGTAGCGCTTTATATAAATGTTATACACGATCGCCTCTAGATCATTCTTGTTAAAATTGAGGAAATCCGTTCAATGTTTTAGGAGAAGGTGTGATTGGATAAAAAAGTTCGCAGAAATTTATTGTAGCTCCTGTAACCTAATTATACAAAGAACCGAACGGATTTTATGAATCTGATTGAGGATAGACCGTGCAGTCAGTTGTTTACGAGGGGATTGCGTTTACAGAAATTGCCGACGATGCATAGTGCACGTCGAACGACTCACATTGCACGAAAAGATGACGTTTACTGTGAATATTCGAGGTAGTGTTTTGCTTTTTTAACCTTTAGCCAGCTGAGCAAATTATTCACCTTCTACATTTTCAAAAGTCAAGCTATATTGAATTTGTCTACCAAAATGTAACCAGGGTCTCAAACAGTTTGGATCCTGATAAGACGCCGAGTTACTCGGCGTCTCATCTTGATCCAAACTGTTTACATTGGTATTCACTCAACGGCCAATAGCAGACAAAAGGTTAAGAAAGTGTAACTTGACAGACAGTACATACCCTTGCGAGGGTGCTGCATGGATCATTTGACGTGTTCCCATAGGATTATGCACAATACTCATAGTAAAATGATAACCTGTCGGTTCTAGAAAAGTTTTCTCACAGCATCCTTTTCTATTCGACGCATTGTCAGTACATCCCACTACAGCTATGAAAAGAACGTACATTAATCCAATGCTACTTATGTGGATTGAAAACGTCAAAGATGTATTGTTGCTGTTGTTTTCAATTTCCATTCCAATTCTGTTTATAAATATAAACATTTATTATTTTTATGAAACAATTTTAGTTGTGTTTGCTTTTCTCTTCAACTCTCAGAATAATTTAGGATGTTTCTACATTGACAAAATAAACTCACATTTCAGGTGTGCAACAAACTGTTTGCAGTTTTAGCTCTATCCAAAATTTGTGTAGTTTAGCTCTATCTAAATTTTGTATAGGAACCGAATCGCTTTAAACCACTTTGGAAGCTGTGGTTGAATGTATTGAAAGCACGTATGCATTAATGCGATTCAGCAAGGTTTGTGACCCCTGTCTAAGAATGGCAGACCGTTCAATAACTAGTGCCATTGCATATAACTATATATGGAAATTGAGTGATGCTTTTAATTTTGTGAGCAGTAAAGTAAAGAGATACACACATGATTGGCGGATACGTAGTAGGGTTTAAAAAACGACGTTAACTGCAAATCTAATCATATAAATGTTTTATTGAGTTTTGTACCTTCTAATGTACCTCCGTCTATAACCCTAAATGACTTCTAGAGCATGCATCATTGTTATAGCAAGACAAGTCAGGCATACAGTAAAACCCATCTTAACCCTTTCCCTGTTCTATGTTTATTTCACATCTCAATACCTACTGAATATTCATGGGCAAAATAGTTACAATGAAATATGTAAGGTGGAACATTGTAGCCATTTTAGAATGTAAAGAAACAGATATTTCAATTTATGTTAACAAAAAGAGCAGACCCTGATCAGACGGCTCCGATAGGAGCCGTCTGATCTGGGTCTACTCTGTTTGCAAATGCGTGAAAACACGTTTATATGAGGGAAAGGGTTAAGCAGTCAATACTTTATTTGGTATAGTATTCGTAAAAGGTATTCGGTTACTTAACTCTTCAATGGCATCATTGAAAACAGTGCAGTCCCAGGTCAGATGCCGCCTTTTCAAGGCGGCATCTGACCTGGGACTACACTGTTTTCTGTATTTTCTTTTCAGCCCAAGCATACGAGTTTTTATAAACAAATGTTTTACTAACATACCTTTATTATTTAGTTTTATAATTATATTTAGTATGAAATTATTATTGCAGACAACACTTTGTAATTTGGCGCCAAAAGAGTTAAAACAGGCTATACATATACGTGATGCAGAAAGCTCCTATAGGTGCTTTCTACATTACTTTTAACCTTCATTAAGTTACCACCTGCCTTACAGACGAATAACTAGAGCTCTTTTTTATGACCGCTTGAGACAGCTTCTATTGTATATCTGGGATGTACAATGAGTACAAGGTGTGGTGTTTATTAACTCGTCTGTTTTTCGAAAAAAGAAATACCGAGTTATTGCCATAGCTTCGGCGTCCGCATTGTCGTTTGTCGTTGTCGTTCGGGATCTTTACCATTCAAGTTGACTGCTACTCCATTACTAATCATCAAACTTTTATGAAACAACAATTGTTCACCGTTACAAGAGCTATAATCTAACCAAGAACAATAACCCTGTAAGGTTTTGTTTACAACATTATGCCCATTTATAGACTTATGGAAATAAAACCTTAAAATCTCGCCACAGACGAGCGCTGGCACCCGCATATGGTGTTCTTGTTTTATTTATGATGATGAGACTACATATAACTAGAGAACAAGCTATTTATCCGTTTTCTATACATATATACGATTTATGTGGTACCAGTAATGCTTTGTCTTCCTGTCTAGACCTGTCTGTGCTGTAGATATTAATTTGTCACTCGCTTTGTTATTAACAGAACTTGAGATACGTGAATGGACTCACCAATAGAATTCGTGTTTCCCCTCAAGATGTCTACTAAGTATTGAAGTAAAGCAGTAATAACGTTAATCACAGCAGTCTAATAAATAATTCAAAATACAAACGAGACGTCTTTACTACCCGAGGGTATGGATAGGAAATAGTATCGCTATTTGTTGAAAGACTATATAAATGTGGATACATGTCTGTTACGAACCTGTACACTACTTGTAGATACGTTCCTTTCATCAAAGAATTCACTACATTCCCTGAACCTGTACACTACTGGTAGTTATGTGCCTTTCATCAATGAAATCGGTACATTCCGTGAACCAGTACACTACTTCTAGATACGTGCCTTTCATCAAAGAATACAGTACATTCCCTGAACCTGTACACTACTTGTAGATAATTCCTTTCATCAAAGAAGTCACTACATTCCGTGAAACTGTACACTACTTGTAGATACGAGCCTTTCATCAAAGAATTTACTACATTCCGTGAACCTGTACACTACTTGTAGATACGTTCCTTTCATCGACGAGTTGACTACATTCCGTGAACCTGCACACTACTTGTAGATATGAGCCTTTCATCGACTTTCAATACTATAAACCTGTACACAACGTCTGAAAATATATCTTTCATTTGCATCTGCACGTACATGTCAACAAGATAAGGCGTCACTGCAGAACCGTATAGTATCAATTACATGTATACTGTTGTTAAACTGGTCTGCTCAAACTCAAATCTGCTATTAAGTTTACTTCTGAAATATTATTGCCAAACTACTAAACATATTCGATCCTACTAAAAGTGAAGTACCTAGTTATAGTCCACTTTCAGTCCGAAGGACCGCACAGCCGACTGTACATTTACTCCCCTGGTCATTGAGTCATTCGCCTACAATACATTTTACGCAATCATGCAGCCACAGTATCGGCTAGTGATCCTCACAGGTACCCATTATAACCCCAGGATGAAGAGGAGATGCGGGTGGGAGACACTGAAAAGCGTATCTGAAATTTCCGGGAGAGACCGGGATTTGATCCCCGGACCTCCGGACTGGTAGTCAAACGCGTTACCACTAGACCACCGCACACCACTAACCATTTCCTACTAACACACCAATTAGATGTCTAAATGAGCTTATTTCCAATTGCACCAAAACCTCCCTTCTCCGGCAAACTAATGGTGTTGCCACTCTTCAAGATAGATTAATTGAACAAAAACACTTAGTCGTGCATTTGCTTGGTAACAAATGCAAATGGTGTCACTTGTTTGGCAGGATAAGCTTGAATGATTTTGCGCCCCAGTTTTAATTACTATATTTGGGATAACCAATTACCTCATAGGCTATTTTTAGATACAACCTTTTTGAATAAATCTAACGAAAAGGAGCATTAACTAGAGAAAAGGAAAAAATAGAATTGTGTACTTTGAAACCATTCGGATTAATAGAGCATTTGCTCCTATAGGAGCAAATGCTCCATTTATCGCAATGGTTTCACAAAGTGACTTTTACAGAGTCGTCAAAAGTCGTCAATATGAGGGAATGGGTTAAACCGAGCGGTGCTTGTTTCATATGTTGATATGTTTATCTGAAAAAATGTCTGCCATAGCCATACCATCCTGTGTCCATATGAAAAAAGTAGTAAAACCAAGTAGCAAAATCCACACACGAGACGCAACCACCACCAAAACATCGATAGAAAACAAGCGATACACAACCACAAAACATGTCCAAACAAAAAGCACTGAACCATTTCACAGCTTAGCACATTAAGTCAAATACTAAAGTTGTCAAAGAAGAGACGATTCTAAAGAGTGGTCACAGTAAACGTGTTGGTGGAGAAATAAAGGAGTTATTCTAGAAAATGTTTAAATCTGCAATGATTCTCTTGTTAAGGGTAATTTTGCCGCTGTAATTGCGGAAAAAGACAAAGTAGAAATGTACACTTTTGCAGAGTTTGCAGACAATAATGCTTGGCAGCGATGGATTTAATCTTCTTTCAGATCCGAATCACATCTTATCTTTAGCGAAGAATGAGTGTCTAACGTGCCGTAGATTAAGGAGAGAAAGATTAAATATGTCTCCGTAGGGAATTTGTAAAGTCTGAGAGATATCCTTACGCGCGATATGTAAACTATGTCCAAACAAAAACTCAGGGTGTGATTATAGCGCTGAACTAGTTCACATTGAATCAGCGTCAGTCTGGAACTGTTCTCTAATTACAGTTGAACTTCGATATCTCGAACTTCAACGGACCATACAAATTAGTTCGAGATATCATATGTTCGAGTTATCCGACTTCTAATCTGGACAATTTATCGAGTTTGCAGCTTAATGCAGATCTACAGTAATGCTAAAAGCTCCTGTAGGAGCTTTCAGCATTACTTTTGACATGCATTCAGCTATCACATGTATTTCTAGATAGCTGTAGTGATATATTTTAAAGCAATTCTGTTTTGGAAGGACCGAACGTTTAGTTCGAGTTAACCCGAAGTTCGAGTAATCTGAGTTCGAGATATCGAAGTTCAGCTGTACTTAGGTATTACTTTTTACAAATGAATGTTATCATTTCTGATTAGACATTGAAATAGTCTTTGTCTCAGCAGCTAGTGAATAGAGCCTGACATAAAGAACCATTTAACACATTCCATCCTAGTGACGCATGTTGGCGCCTCTATAAATGTCACATTTTGAAACCATTATGAAATGCTCTATTTGTCACAATGGTTTCAAAACTACGTAATTCTAACATTCTCCTTTTCTGTTGTTAATGCTCCTTTGCGGTAGATTAATTCAAAAAGGTTGGGTTTAAACATAGTCTAGGAGGGAATGAGTTATAAGAAAGTTTGATTCTATTCTGGATCAATGAGAAGACGGGAACCTAATACAGGACAGAGGTAAATGTTGAAATGTAGAAATGTCCCAGGGAACCATTTTCCATTTCACTAACGCCGTGACGATATACGTACAAGACAATTTAACCTTCATTTATAAAAGGTTTGTATCCCAATGAGAGAGCTAGCTTTGTCTCACTAGGATCCGGACTGCTTCACACACTGTCAGTAGCTCCTTAAAAGGCTTCCGAAGAGTACAGTAAAACCCCTCTAAACCGGAATTGTAGTAGAGAAGGATTTAGATACTTTCAGGCAGGCGGCTACTTAATGCAGGGTGAAGGTCATGCAGCAGGCTCCTAGAGGGGCGTTCTGCAGGACATTCAAACAGCATTAAGCTGCGACCTGTCTCCAAGACCACTATTTATACTAAATTTAACGCCCAGTTCAGAGAATGTTTACTGTACTCATTGTCGAGACCCTGAGTAGTCATTAGTTTTGCAGCAGATTAATTCTTTTGGCGC